>JAFIDM010000001.1:23313828-23324682 GCA_023159025.1 Thereuonema tuberculata
GGATTTATTTATTTATTTATTTATTTATCTATTCATTTATTTTAGTGTCGGACCGCTTATAAATTTAATATTTCAAATATTATTTCGCTAATTTTCAAAACATTTTTATTTTGTTTTTTCAAAAAATGAAGCACTCTATTCAGAATTTGAATAGAAGAGAAATTCCAAGTTGCAATCCATGTGACGTCATGCTCAAATAGAAAATATCGCGTTGCCTATCACGCAGCGAAGTGGACACCCCCCCCCCTCCTGGAATAATGGGCGGATCCATCTGACGATAGTCAGGAAACCTGAAATAGGCTATCTTGGTTCCCGGTATCACAATTGCCAAAAACAAACTAGTGAACTCTTAGTCTTGTGCGTTTCTGTTTTATACCTCGTACAATTTTTAATTGCTTTACTATTCACCAATTCATCGCATACAGCAAGTCAGAAACAGCTTTACGACAAAAATTCAAATCGTAATTCTGCACAGTGAAAAATTTCGTGCTACTAAATAATGATTAAAATCCCCTAGGGTCAAAAGTCTTTAAGGGATGAAATATTTTATTTTTAATGATTTAACAGTGAAAGTTAATACAAAATGATTAAAGTTCAATTGGCAAAACATATACATAGATAAATAATCCGACAGTTTTTCAAATTTTCTATACTCTTTAATTAAAAATACAACTAAAAAATAAGCGCAGAATATTTGATTACTTTTTATTCCGATGAACTGAAAACCTTTCTGGATTATCCTTATTATGAATAGAATTAATTAATAGAATTTATTCCAGATTAATCACTGAAATTCTACCGGATCTTTATTCTTAAATCTTACGACATCTTTATTATCACACAAGATACTTCGATAACAGATGAATTCTTATTCCATTCTTCCCATCTATTATTCATTCGAAGACAATGATTTTTCTTCTTCTATTTATCATTTATTTAATTTTTTGTAATTAATTTTAATTTAATTTTCTTATTTATTTATTTATGTAATTATCATTTATATACTAATATCATGTAATTTACACATTTATTAATATTTAATTTCTGAAGTAATTTACTTAATTAATTTTTCTCTACTTGTTCTCTTTCTACCATCATAAAAACATACCTCGGAGATTTTACGTGTTCGGTTCGAGACAATAAAGCGAATACAATCGAATATCCAATAAAGCGAATTACACGAATTTGTGTGGTTTCCCAGTGCATTAAAAAGTTATGTTAGTGCATTTATAGTCTATTAAGAGTACAATAGCATTATGTTAAAAAAAATAAGTTAATTACCTTAATTAACTAACTTTATTGCTAAAAAATGCTAATCATCATCGAAGCCTTCAGCGAAAGTTCATTGATCATCATAACAAATTCATTTATAATGAAAAAGCTTGAAATATTACGAGAATTACCAAAATGGGACACAACTACGAAGTGAACACAAGCTGTTAAAAAAATGGCGCCGATTGACTTGTTCGACATAGAGTTGCCATTAACCTTCAATTTGTAAAAGATCGACATCTGCATAGTGCAATAAAGCGAAAGGTAATAAAACGAAGAATGCCTGTATTTATTTATTCATTTCGTGAATAATCCTACATAGTTATTTGTTTTCCCATTTAAATTAATCCCCTGTAAGCAATTGATTTATCGTAGTCATTTCCTGGTGAAAGTGTCTTCCATCATCCACAGATGGCAGCACAGTGACAGCAACTCATTACGAAAATATTAACATAAACATTCCGTATATGACGGGATTTTACTAGTAGAAGTATCAAGATTCAAAAAAATTAAAACTGTTGAAAACAGCATTTAAGACACATAATAAAAGAAAACAGTTGCAAGATTTGTTTTAAACGAAAAGAAACTTTAAAACAAAAAAAGCCTTTTTGTTTTGTTTTTGTTTTTTATTTTGTTTTTTATCAACCCTACATGTAATCTGCGTCTCTATTTCCAGAGCTGATCGTAGTGCACGTTTGCAATGGTGTCGACTCCATTGAAATTGGTCAAGTCATCAATGGAATCCTACTCCGCATAGATAAGAGTGGTTTCAGTTTTACCTCGGATTCTGGACGTCAGCAGATATGGCGTGGAAGTGATACTGCCTACCTTCGCGACAATGTGTAGAAAGGGACAGGTGTGGCTATGGTTGGGTCATGATGAGAGAAGGCATCAGATATGGAGGTGGTGAGGTCGTGGTGTGGAAGATACATAACTGCTGAGGCACAGGTGATGGAAAAATGGGATTATGATTGGCGAACGGTATTGCAACGAAATTTTTCTACGTCATGTTCAATTGTGCTTTAGGCGAAGACTTAATGCTCTTAGGAGAAAATGCATCCTCTTGTCTTACGAAAGTAGTGCAGATACTTCTGGAGGCTGGGGTAATTCATGGCATCGACTGACCAGCATGCTCCCCTGACCTGAACTCCATCCAACATATCTGGGACGCATTGGAGAGACGTATTGCTGCACGAAATCCTCCTACAGAAACCAAGCAAGGACTCACTCGTGGCCTAAGGAGGAATGGAGCAATTTGTCTCAGGAACTCGTGATAACTTGGCAATGACGTTGTTGCGACCTGCATTTGCAGTTCGTGATGATATTTCATACTGACATGTCTTTCCGCATGGTTATCTGCCAGCGGAATATATCCATTCTCCACCAATGTTCTTCGGAAATTTGTGACTTTTCAAACAAACTTATTACAACTTATACAAATACTTCTGTATCATAAACTTCAAATTACACAAGAAATAATAATTTATTCCAAATCTCTTGCCAATATTTCGTTATTACAACTTACTTTTTACTTTATTGTAACCATTTTTTTATACCACATCATATGTTTATAATTCTCGCAATACATCTATATTGTCCATATTTGGCTACAGTCATGAATCATTTTTCATACAGGTATAAATGTCGTCCTGTCCTTAGGTTTTGGACGCCTGCATATTTGCCTACATATTTCTTTAATTTTAAATTGCCAAAATGCTAGCATTTTATGTACATACTATTCAAAACAATTAGATTAGATTAATATTAACTTTAGCTTTTAAAGTCATATACAGTAAAACCTCGCAAATCCGGCCCTCGGTAATCCGGCCCCCACGGTAATCAGGTCTGGTCCTGAGTAAATATATTTTTTTAATAACTAAATTCCTTTTCCTATTTTGAGTCTACTCGGCCGACGCGCAGCGAGTCCGTGTCGAGTTCCAAGAACACAGTGTAAGTCACCACGCACGTATGTTTTATTAGTTTAAATTGTAATTTTTCATGTAAATTTAAAACATTAAAAGAGACATTATAAACTAGATTTTTTTTTTTTATTTTACAGTACGTGTATTGTTAAAATATAGTGTAACGCATTTGCATCATTGTACTGTATAGAATAAATAAACTACTGTAATTATAAATTACATTTTTTATTTGTATTGTATAAACATTTGAGTGCAAAATTATGAAAATGGGGTTAAATTAATTAAACCTGACATTATGTCTTCACAAAAATTCAGCTATTGCGTTATTTTAAGAATATACTCGGTAGTCCGGCTTTTCTGAAATCCGGCCTACTGGGCGCCACATTAGGTCGGATTTGAGAGGGTTTACTGTAGTTAAGTTTTATGAGTAACGACTATACGACATAATATCAGAGTCATGATTCCTGCCTGAAAGCGAATCTACGTATCATACGTAGTAATCTGTCGACTTGACCTCAGGGACACAGTTGATATAACCAAGAGAACATCATTGAACGAGATCATTTGGAAGGTGTTGGTATCCTGGTGTGGGCTGGTATTATGATGGGCTCTCGTTCACATCTCCAAGTCTTTGATAAAGGTACCGTAACTGGCCAAATATGCCGTGATGTGATTATTCAACAATACGTCGTCTCTTCAGGAGTACGATAATGCATGTCCCCATAGAGCGAACCTTGTCAATACTTAATTTAGAAATAAGTAAACTTTCATTTTTCTTGATTTATTTTTTCCAAGTGAATATCATATAACAGGAAATCTGGATTAAATTTTTAGCGACCCTGTAAAGAGGATATCAGGGTTTCTGCGTCTAAATGATTGTTTATAAATGTGTTTGTGTGTAACGCCCTTCACATCTCTAACGGGGACTCCAGCCCTATAAGTCACAGCTAGTTGGATTTCCCCATGGCCTGGAGATTTAGAGGAAAAGCTGACGTCCCATTTTAGATGGCCACTGTCAGGAAAATAGTGTTCGTGGTTACAATTGGGATCTATCTACTGAATTTACTTTATTGAGAAGGAATATGATACATTCGAACAAATGTGGCTATTTCCAGTTCAAAATAGCCACTGGCGCTTACTCAGAGTTGCCCGAATAGTGAAAAATAGGAGTCTAGATATACTAAATAAACTGTTTGTAATTGTACTTGACAAGGGTCAAGTACAATTACAAACAGTTTATTTAGTATATCTAGAATTACAAGGCGAGAATAAATTAGTATATTGAATGAGTACATTGAAATCAATATACAGCCAATTTTAACAATGTCAGCATTTTGTAGATTGAAATGGGGTGGCGCAATAAACATATGAATTATTCAGGGTTGCATGGTTTTGTGGTTCCTCTAGAAGTGTTAATCTAAATGTGATTAAATGTCACATGATAACTTAAATTTGTGTACCAGTATATTTATTTTTTTTAAATAAAAATAAGTATTTTGTTGGTGAAATTTAAAAGTTTTGATTACAAATTTTAATGAATTTCTATTTAAATGTAAGTAATAATTTAACTTATAATAAATAGATTCTTGAAACTACTTCATTTCGAATCACTTATTTGAAATCACAAATTTATTTTTAGAACTTGTACATAATTTGAAAATGTAGAATTAAATTATTTAAGATCATATTAAAAGAAAATGAATTTGCCATATTTTTTTTGGATAACATTAAATAATGATAAAACAAAATAAAACTGCAGAAAAGGATTGGAAGATATTCGGCACCTCCTCTTCCATCCATTTGCTTCCCCTTTTTCCTTGCGATACTTTCGTTCTATAAAAAAATAAAAGAATCAGTAAGAAAAAAGGTTTATAAGCAAGACTATAAAAACTCTTATAATACCTACAATGTAAACTTGACTACGATTTTAATGTGAATAGATAATGTCGTTGTAATTTGAATTTTATTGTTCAAAAGTGAATATAGAAAGACTTTGGTAAAATTATATCGATCTTTGATCGAAAAAATAATCTTGTAAGATTAGTATGAAAAATACTTAAAAAAGATGATGAATGTAAAAATCTAACTTCCAATGAAAACAAAAAAAACAAAAAATAAAGCTGAAAATTAAGAAAAAAAGACAAAAAAACTGGTTTCGAAATGTATATGAAACCGTAGTGACCATGTACATGTTTCAATGTCGACCACTTCCTGTGAGATAGAAAGTGACCCGAACTCATATTTATCCCCTCCTCTACAAGACATAAGGATTCCAATAACGTCTCACTCATATCTGGAAGGACGAACAGAATTTAACTTAAGAACTTCCTCTCCCCTCTTTTGATATTCGTTTACTGGTCGCTAAAATGGGGTTGTGAGGCGTAACTCAATGGAACTTTCTTTAACTCTTCATACTTCATAACTCTTTAACTCTCTTCATAAACTTGTTAAACCTTAATTCTCTTATATTGCATCCTAGATACAGCAAAGTGTCATCTATCACAGCAAGAAATGATTGGCTTTTGATTTACATCTATATATCTATGTCCATTCATGTTTTTCAACTGAACTGAAGCTAGAGAGAACATTCTGAAAACTTATTGCTTTCTATTTTTAACTTAATTTAGGCTAGTTTTGTTTTTTTGGTTCTTGTATCCAAAACATTGCAAAGAATCCTTTGTAGATTTTCAAGTCAAGTTATGACATTAATTCAACACATTTCTTCGAGAGCTTTTTTTACAATACTAAGCTCAGTTTTAGGCCGCGCGGTCGGCATTGTCGCTATGACATCGGCCTCTCACCTCTGAGTATCGGGTTCGGTTCTCATGTGGGTTTCGTGATGGTGGACGATCCGCGCTCGGCAGGTTTTCTCGGGGTTCTCCCGTTTCCCCTGCACTTCTCCCACCATACTTTCTCAGTCTTTCTCTCCATCTGTCCTTATTTCGGTGTGGTAGTACATAGACCTCCGGTCGCAGTGCTTGGCTTCTCTGCCACCCACATTCACTACATAACATAACATAAGTTGGGTTTTAATAAGGACGCGAAGATACAATTATAAAATCGCAAACAAAATAAAAAATAACTCACCTTTTACTTTGTTCAGAAGTTAGTTTAATGGAAATGATAAGAAAAAAAAAACATTTTTTAGTCATTTCTTAATAATTTTTTTTCATTGATTTAATTATTTTTTTATCTGTAATATGTTTAGCTAAAAATTAATGAAAATAAGAATTGCTAATTAGGATAAACATAAAGTGAATTTGGAAGCTATAGAAACTTGAAAATAACTATCTTACAACAGTTTTAACTTAAGTGTCATTTACTCTAAATCATTTTATAGAAATTTAGAAAAAAAAAATATTTCCGGTAAATATATAGAAAGAAAAATCAATGAAAAAAATAATTCTGAACAGTTGTAAAATTTGTGGTTTCGAAAATGTTAAAAATATTGTAGATTAAGATTTTTTTATCATTGTGTAGATCAGAATGAAAATAAGTTGCAAGAGGATTTCGAGAGAAGAGGGGATTGATAGAAAACCAACAAGCTTTGTTTTTTTCTTCTTTTCTTCTACTGTTAGATGCAGAATTAAATAAAAATAATTCATATATTGATAATATTATTACAATTACAATGTTAATTTTATTATATAATTAATTGCAAAGAGAAGTATGTAGGTTTAATTTTATTTACGAGTGATAATTGGTTTTTGTTAGCTTTTATATTTCATTTGATTGATATTCTACGTAACATCAGTGTTATACATTATTTTTATTATTTTTATGTATTTCAAGATTAATTAAAACAGTGTAGATTTACAATTAAATGTAATTTCTAAAAACACAGAAAAGGCGAATAGCAGTAATTTAGATCTTATCAAAGAGCAAATGAAGTTGGAAATATGGAATGTATCACTTTTGCTTTTATTTTAGTAAATATTTTCGCGTATATATGTTTTATAGGATGTAATAGTTTTGTTTTTTTTTTCGTTTAATTTACTTCAACATAATTCAATTCCATTTAAGTTAATTCACTTTTTTAAAAATTCTTCTTTAGAAAAATTGTAAATTTCTATTCTCTCTTTTAACTTATTCTGAGAAAAAATATGATTGAAGATTTCCTGGCGTCGACAAATGAAAATTTCTTCTCGGGAAACCAACCAGATGAGGGCGGCATAGTAATCCACATGTAGTTGTTTATTTTTCATGTTAAGTTCTTCGAACAGGTTGATGCTGTGGTCATAGATTCTCCCCTCTCACCGGTCATTGCCAACTTTTATATGGGATACTAGACCCTGTCCACAGCACCTCTTAAACCCAAAGTCTTTAACAGAAAGTTGACGACATTTGTCATCTGGCCTCATGGCAAAGAAACTCTGAACCAGTTCCTTTCTCAACAACCAACATCCAAACATTAAATTCACGATGGAGGTGCAGGAAAATGGTGGCCTTCCTTTCCTCGATATTTTTATGCGACATCTCCATTCATTTCCATGAAGATGGACGTGGAGTCCATGTCCGAAAGCTCGAATTACACACCGCCCTCATCTGGTTCATTTCCCGAAAAGAACTTTTCATTATTCTGAGAAGTTTAAGATGAATCCTAAGCTCCTGTATTCTTGAATCTTACTAAGGACTGAAGTATTGCAGTAAGTCCTTTCCATATTGTTAAGAAAGGTCAGCATTTCTTGGAAAGGAAATTAGATGCAGGGCTTCACTGAAGAAAATTGCAAATACTAAATATTTTTGCAATTATCTTCAGTGAAGCCCCGCATCTGATTTCTTCAACACTAAAGTAAGCTTTCTACTAATGGATCCTCACTGTTACTGTGCGATAGAATCACCAAGTCTACTTTTCTCTTAATATCTCATAATGATATGTAAAAACGAAGACTTGCTTTCATGTAGGCGCAGCCAGGAATTTCGTATGAGAGAGGATTAACATACTATTTACATAAACTCCAAACCAAAAAGAAATTGCTAATGAGTCTCAAGATTCAAGTTTTTAAGGTGTGGGCCCTAAACTACCCTTATGTCGTCAATGTCAGCCTTCATGAACTAGTGTTGGGGTCAATCCCTTTCAAATCACCCAATATAAATAAAATTTGTTGCTCAACATTTTTGATTTTCATAATATTTTTACCAGTTACTCCCCAACACTAGGTGAGTGCAAAATGAGGGTTAAAAAAATTTCTAGGCTCAAATTTTTTTTTGGGAGTCATTTTAAGTTTGCTTCGGAACCGCTTTTCGGTTGAAAACAAGTTTTGCGCAAATATATCTAACTCTGTTAATTTTATAGATATCAAAACAAAATAAAAACCAAAATTATCAAAATGATATGCTCTAGATTTCTGTCCTTACATAATATTACCTAAGTAGTGAGGAAAGTGAAGAAAAAAATTCACAACTACAAAGTAAAAATTAACTTAAAACGGGACTTTTAGTGCTGCAAAAGTATTAAAAGGAAGAAAGACTCTACTTTAATTTTTTTTTCTTTTGTAGGGGTATCAAAGGACTACTTGCTGTAGAAGTTTCAAGCTTGAGAACTTTGTTCTTTTTTTTATATATATTTTCAAAAATGTCCAAAATCATATTTTGGCAATATTCAAAGCTGAATATCTCAAAAGGGACCGAGTAAAAAATTATGAAATTAATAAAGATAACGCCTCTTTATGATATTAACATATGATGAAAATTTGGTGACTGAGACTCAACTGGTTCCAGAGTTATAGTGCATCAAAGTTGCTCGAAAATTGCGTTTTTCGCAAATAAAATCTAACGGTAATTAATGGTAAAAGGGACATTTTTTGTCAAGTCACATTCATCAGAAAATTCAACATAAGAAAATTTATTAATTTTATTACAACTTATTAAACAGAGACAGTAGGCCTCCCTTGATAAAAAAAAGATTGTAATTTAAAGTACAAAATTTTATTGAAACCAATTTTGTTTCACAAAAAAGTTGTATTATGTACATTTCATCAGTTAAAGCATGACGATGACAAATTTATAAATTTCTCAAAGTATTGAAGAGTTTTGAAATTTCAGTGCATAGTTTTTCTGTTATGTTGTGTTCTGCCCGAAACCGTTGTTAGTACTGTCACAGGGGTAATCTTCCTCACAACTTTACTTACTGGAATCCACATCGGTCTATTTTAAACTTAAAATGACCGCCAAAAATAAAATTTGAGTCTAGAAATTTTTTTAACCCTCATTTTGCACTCACCTAGTATTGGGGAGTAACTGGTAAAAAAATTAGGAAAATCAAAAATGTCGAGCAACAAATTTTATTTATATTGGGTGATTTGAAATGGATTGACCCGTTGAGATATCGTGAACCGTTAATCAAAATAACCACTGAATTTATTTTGTGTACATGGACGTCCGTTCTTTTCTTTTTCTTTTAATTTTTAGAATGAAGACGCACTCTTCTTTTATGCAAATAAATTTATTTTTACAGATTCAAGTTTCTTATCTGCGTTTAAGAACCAATTAGGCATTGAAATGGAAGAATTTCCAGTGTATTTTCCCCCATCTTAATAACTGAAATGAATGAGAATACAGAAAAGTAATCTATCAAAGTTATTTTTGTATAATAAGCTTTCCAATCTTTTCTTTCGACACATTCAAAACATGATTTTATGATTAACCGTCAATCTGATAAGCAATTTTTTTCATGACAGAGGCTAAAGACGTTGACTACTTTAATAAATAGTTGTAAGAGAGTTATTTTCAATAACAAAGAAATTGTAATATTTAAAACAACTTACGATCTGTTTAATTCGAAGTTAGTTGAAAAAGAACAAATAAATTTCAAATTTAGAATTAAGCACTCATTATATTTTAAGAAAAACCATGTTTTTAAAGTTAAAAACAGTGGAAATATAACAGAAATGTTAATAATAAAAAAATCAATGACAAAACAGAAAAATAATAATGTTTAATTTTGTTATACTGTAAACAGAGACTTAATAGAAAAACACTGTTTCTTGAAAGTATTGAAGGTAGTTACAGTTGTATTTTTCATTTTGAAGATACTTCAGCTGTACATTCAAAGTTAAATTATTCTATAGCTATCAATAACATCAAAACTCATTCAAAAACGTTTAGATGATTAAAATAAAACTTAATATAAGTGAAATTATGAAAATTTAATTTTGAGCATTTGAATCATTTGGTTATTTCCACTTAATTATTCCTTCTTTCTCGCTTTTTATAATTTTCTTAAATATATATTATAACAAAAATAACTATAAATTAAAGATAAAAAGAAACAAATGTAAAATTTACTTGTTAAATAAATTTACTACCGATACGTCAAATAAAATGTATTTAACAAGTTAATTTTATAACTGTTTCTTTTTATTTTTAATCAGTTAGTGCATAATCTCCTCATAACAGAAACTATAGAGGAACACAAGTTGTTATTTTTTTTCATTATATATTTGAAAACTGCGTTTTAACACAATCTAACAATTTAGTATAAAATACTTACAATCTTTTTCATGAAAAATATATAATAATAGTAAGTACATAATATTATGAATTTATGTTGACTCATTTATTTTAGAAAGTTGATTCTTCAAAGAGATGCAATTTTAGACTTTTTAGTTGAAATGAAAAAAAGGGTTAAATAATATTCTTTTATAATCTGAAGTCGTTA
>JAFIDM010000001.1:23324782-23336789 GCA_023159025.1 Thereuonema tuberculata
AGTTCTTAAAAAAAATCCTTATATCCGATTAATTTGGGATTTAATTTGCTTGTGAATGTAACTTCAACAATCAAAATGTAATTTAAAGAATAATCCACACATTCCAATAAAACTTCTTATTAAAAGCTTAGATTTTATTAACTAGTCTGAATACGCCGTGCCAGCGTGGTTAAATGGGATTAGACAGCGGTCTCCCACGAGGACGATAATATCAGCACCTGGATTCGAATCCCGGCCTTGGTTGGATATTTACTCGTTTTCCTGTGTTCATTGCTTTGCACTAATTGAATTTTAATGTTTATAGATCCTTTATATAAGCTACTGGATATTAAAGGGTCAAAAACGAGAAATAATATGTATATATATATATACACTGGCATTCAAAAGTTATTCGTTGTCTTTATTAGATTTTGGTGATTTTACGCTATTAGCTTGTTTAAATAAATACATACTACTCTTAATAATATCTTAATAATAACGCAATCATTTTTTTGTTTTTGTTTTTAAGGTATAGATCCGATCTGTACAAAAATAGCAACCTAAAGTTTAATAAAATTCATGTTAAAAGGGGAAGCCTTTTGAGTCAAGCTGGACCCTGGGACAGCCGTTTCGGCCCAGAACAACAGGCCCAGTGCATATTAGTATGTTGTGATTGTGGCCTCTTGCGGCGATACATGCGGATATACCGCATGTAATCGTCTAATGTGGAAGATTCATCCAAATATCTTGGAGTTGCTGGGCTAGTTGTGCTCATTTTGAAGGAGTGTTTGTTTTGAAGGAGTGAACGTAACATTGTGCTGTGACAGTACTCCGGAGACAACTAGGGTGACCGGGTTTCATACCATGTTCGACAACATTCTGCGTTTCTTCGTTTTATATATATGCTAAAACTTTAGTTCAGGAAATCGATTAAATCTAATTAAATTCCATCCAAAGCAGCTGAGAACAAATTGAAAAGTAAACAAGATACATTCGTAGGCTTTAAAACAATTCATTATTTGCCAGAAGTGAGAGTAAATAGTTTTTCTTCCAATGACTTGCACATAAAAATTTTCTTAAGCAAATTTCTTCAAGAGGATCCAAACGGAGGAATTTTCAAACATAAAACACAATTTCTCTCTTATGCTTGAATATACAGAATTTTCAAATTTTAACAAGTCTATTCACAGGATCAAAAAGTAACTAAGGGAGACACATTGCCAATAGAATTCATTAATCCAAGCTTTGCTTAGAAAAGCAGATCAAAAAAGGGACAGTGTAATTCCTAATATTTTCTACTTTTGAATTGTCTTTAAATGAATCTAGGGTTAAATACAATTTTAAATGATTATATTTTAATTTAGTAAAAAACTCGTAGTGTAATTAAAACATCATAATTTATAAGAGCTATTATAGGCCTGTCTGCCCAAGCAAACGCGGGGGCCCAATTGGAATCCTATCCATGGGGTCTATAAATGATTTACTGTCGATTCTGGACGAGGGCTAAAACGCGAATTTTGAATAAAAAACTAGATTTGCAAATATTGAATACAATTTTGCATTAAGGAATGTGAAAAGGACTAAATGTGCATGTCAAATGTAGGCGACACATTAAGCTGTAATTTATTCCTTAAAAATTTTCCAAAAATAAGAAAAAAGCCCGTTTTTCTTCATTTAGTTTTCTTTTCGCATTTCCGTTCAGAACCTTTCTCCTCATTCTCTGATTCGGGACAATTTTAACGAATATAATAAACAATTTAAATAGAAAAATGTAAGTCAATAATTTGATTCTTCAGTTTTGTGAAACAAAACATCTCTCAAAACAATCACATCTCTCAATGAAAATCATAGAAAATACAAAAATGGAGAGAGAAATTAGCCAACCGGACAATAAATATGCCTTCGCACATTGAGCCAACATCAACGGGAATTCTGTACAGCTGTTTCATCCTTAGTAGGAATCATCAGCAGAATTTATTGTCCGGTTGGCGAATTTCTGAATAATTTATGAATAATTACGGACGTTAAACTTGCTTTCAATTGAACTTATGATGTTGCCTTTTTGTAACTAATTTCCTTAGTGCCTTTCAGTGAAAGGACAAGGTGTTAACACATTGGATCTTTCAGGATCATTTTTTATTTTTATCTCGGCGGCCCATTCCCGGGATCGAGAATGCTTTTAGGTAAAACTTTCGCGCAACTGAGCCAAACATCAAGGGTATATTCTGCTGATGATTCCTAATAAGGATGAAACAGCTGTACAGAATTCCCGTGGATGTTGGCTAAATGTGCGAAGGCATATTTATTGTCCGGTTGGCGAATTTCTCTCTCCATTTACGAATAATTACGGACGTTAAACTTGCTTTCAATAGAAAATACAAACGAAGATAAAAATTATATTTAATTATTATATTTAAAATTTTAATTTTAATTGCTAAAGCATACAGCTCTGTTTTTTAGAACTAAAAAATATTAGAACCAATAACATGTGTACAAATGGTCTATACTTTTCTTTTTTTTTTTTTCCTTAAACCTTAGACCGCAAAATGTTGTAGCAGTTGTTTAATTACGTTTTATGGAACAATTTGAAATAACAGTATTTTATTGAAACATGTCACAGATGAAGCAATGATTGATATTTTTAATTGTTTCTCGGTCCTACTGTTATACATTGAAAGTGCGCAATCTCGAGTTAATTTTGATTAGAGTTATAAAAACAGAGAACATCGCTAGCAGATACCTCAGAAACCACAGCCTTTGAATTCAGTTAGTACAGGAGAAAGTTGCAAGATGAACGCAAGAGTAATGTTACGTTTCGCCTGCTTTCTGACAGTTATGGTTCTGCTTCAACAAGCCACTGGTAAGATTTTCAATTGAAATTAATCATGGAATCAGATTTATTATATTTTGAATGCTTAATGGCAAAACTTAAATCACTGCGATAAAATTTGGGTTTAGAAGGTATCAATGTGGTAAAATTGGACTGAAAAAATTGAATTCCAGAACAGGATAGAACATTGAATCGCAGAAAATCTGTAAAGAATAGCAGATACCTTCGGATCATCCCTATTTGTGTGAGTAATATTCATTGCAGCTCTCTTTCGCTGTCTCTAGATGGACCAATTGAAAAGAGCAGTTTGAAAAATGTGAAAATCTCCAAATTACATTAAAAAAAAAAAAAAAAAAACGAAGCTTAATCAAGGATTGTTACATCAAAGCTTAAAGTAAATTTTTTTACAACAAAAGATAAAGAAGTTTTACAGAGCTGTTTTGCATAGTTTTACATAGCTGTTATCTCTTCGACACAGGCAGTAAAATTTACCCATTGCTCTATAGTTAGGAAGTTGGTTCTTTCCCAGAAAGTCGCATGGATATCAAACAAGCTGTCGACGTGGCAGCGGATCATCGGAGCCAATATCTTCGAAGCTCTTAGGTCTTTAGAAATGATAAAATAAGCAATGAAGAAAAGAGATTAAAAAATATTTGGATCAAGAATTTATTGAGAAATTTACAATATTTATATATTAATTAAGTTATCAGCAATTCAAATTCTATCTCAACGCTGTTCAGATTTATTTTTTTTAAAGTTGTTTCAGTAATCTAAATATTACTATAAAACTTCTATTTATAAAAGATACAATATAAAAAAGCACAAAAATATCATTAACATTTTTATATAGTACAACGACAATTACAAACAAGACAAAGTAAAAAATCCACTATGAGAATAAAAATTGAACAGCTGCTTTTTTTGGAAAAAGCCTGGAAAAATGTTTGGAGACTGATACGAGTTTGAGAACTCGAAACAGGCCTTTCTTGGATTCCTAATGGAATTTTCAAGAAATAGAAAAACAAATTAATTTCAGTAGATGAAATTCTATTTATAAAGGAGATACACCTTGAATGAAATTATTGAAATTCTGTCCACATCAAATAAACGAAGCTTCCTTAGATTACTGAAAGAATCCATTTTAATAAAACAATAAAGCGACACGTGGCATATTCAGAGCGAAGGAGAAAAAGGATTATTCTGACATAGAGGACTGCCTTTCAAAGTAACAGAAAACTACACGTTTATTGAAATGGAGGATTAGGCTATCCTGAATGCTCAAGTATTAATCAACTTATATAATTGGCCAAGTTCGTCTGTCTGTCTGTCTGTCTGTCTGTAATTCGATACAATTAAGCTATTAAGATAGATCCAAGGTTCTCAACGGTACCATTGAATCAAGGGTACCCAAATTAGATGAAATATTAGTTCATTTTGTCATTCCGTATTGGTTCCACGAAATTTTACCTGAAATTCTAATAAAACATACGTTCAAAACCAAATAATTTTGTTACCACTGCACCGATTTTAATGAAATTTCGCATACTTACTCAGGTTTTCACGCTGATTTTGAAACTCAAAACCATTTTTGCCGTAGAAGCTTCCTTCACAAGTTAGCGCAGTATTTAGATTATACAAAGGTGAGTTTTAAATGCCTTTCGGTGTTATGAGTCAAAAATAATAATTATTCTTTAGATAAATTAAACTTTAGATATGGTTGGTATTTCGTTTTTCTTTTTGGGTGGAAAATGATCCTTTAGATTAAACTCTCAGAACGTATATTACAGGTGTACAGGTAAGATGTACACCTAAATAGGTCTGATAAACATTAAAAAAAAAATCAAATCAAATCATCAATCGAATCAAATATATATGTACATATAAATTGGCTAAGTTCGTCTGTCTGTCTGTAACTCGATATAATTAACTTATTAAGATAGATCCAACGGTTCTCAATGGTACCATTGAATCAAAAGTGAAACTGAAATTGGATGAAAATATTAGTTCATTGTGTCATTCCATGTTGTTTCCAAGAAAATTTATTCTTGGGAACTGACCTCGACAATTGAAATTCTAACAAAACATACGTTCAAAACCAAATAATTTTGTTACCACTGCATCCATTTTAATGAAATTTGGCATACTTACTCAGTTGTTTACGCTGATTTCGAAACTCAAAACCATTTTTGCCCTAGAAGCTTCGTTCACAAGTTAGCACAGTATTTAGATTACATTTCTTTATATTTGATAGTTGATAATAAAATGATTTTTCAGATTGTTTTATGCCTGTCAGCCGACAGGCTTTGCTGCTAGTATTAATATATATGCAGAGAAAGAAAATATAATTAAATAATAAAAGGAAGAATATTTCTATGGAAGATCGGAATTATAATAAGATAAAATATAAGAAGATTGTATTTAAGATATTAGCATTTCTCTGATTATTTTACTTATTACAAGTGTACTTATCCATTTGTGTTTGGAAATAGTTTCTGAGACGTACTAATTACGTTTCAGAATATTAGGTTATCTATTGTGAAGCGTATTAATGCCGTTTACCTTGAAAACTGTTTCGTTTGGGTTGATTCTTTTGTAAAATATATATCATCTAAATGCTCTAAATACTATTTGGGTCATTCCACGTCAAGTCATCCATGACACCCACTATCTGAGAACTGAGATTTTGTGTACTGCTATTATACTTAATTTCATGAACTTTTGCCAATTTTTATTGCTTTATATACATTCTGTTGGTAGTAATTGCAGAAAGTTTGATGCAATGTGGTACTTCAAAGCGAACTGTGAAAACTTGAAAAATCGGCTGCAGTTTTTAAATGGAAACAAGTAGGCTGACAATTTTTTCATGAATATGCTTTCTGACGTGTAGTTTACGAAAACATGAAAGAATTGGCCATATAAAATTTTGTTTTAATTGTTTTTCTTTGTTTTTTTTAATTTACGAAAAAAAAAAAAATTTGGACACTTGCCCCTCTCTGAAAATCATTGAAAAAATTAGAAAGTGATCTACAAATACTAAAGTTTCATCACAAAAAAAATCAGTTTTGAGAAATGAATGGTACTTATAAAAAATAAAAAAAGAAAACAAAAATCAAGGTTCTACTGCAAAAATTGTAGGAACTATTGCATTTTTAAATTATCAAGGAGCTAGTCCATGGAACACCTGAGTTCCTGGATCCATATAACTTCTTTAGACCATTACTGAAAAAGTACTTAACCTGCAACATTTAAATTTTGGAAATGTTCATATATCTAGGTAAACTTCAATTACACAAAATTTCAAGGTTTTCTGTGAGGGTGGGCGTCATTTCCTAACATTTCTGGATGATTTGATATGGAATGATCCATTTATGACTATGACCTTGTAATTCTTCGATTTCTGCAATAATTACTGTGAAGCTAGGAAATCCTCTTTGTCGTATTCCATTAGCATAATTTCAAATTAATAAAGAAAATCAATACATGGAGCTAATACAGGATATCGTAGATATAGAATATTTTTTTAATGCAGAAAAACTTTTAAAAAAAATTTCTTCCATTTCCAGCTCGTCCGGTAGAGGTAAGTGGAAATTAAATTGCATTAATTACGAAACCACTAACAAACTATGCTACGTTTAACAAAATGACTTATTTTTTTTTGTCATTACTTAAGTTATATTATTAGAAAATAAACGAAGACTAATTATTAAAAATTAAAATTTAAATGAATATATGATTGTTTTTTCTGGCTAATGCCAAAGAACCGGAAAAGACCTGATTTACATAGACGAACATTGACGACAAATTAAGTATTTATCCAGATTATGACGTTATTAATGCCTAATTTATTTTGTTTTACTTTTTTTATGTTTTTTTTTTCTTAAAATTTTCAGGATTTATTTTTAATTATGCAATTTTATATATAAATCTAACTTCCCAAAATATTAGGACTTAACCAGTGAATCCAGATAAAAAAATGAACGATTTAATGTGTGTAAAAAGTCTAACCAATAGAGAATTTAAAAACGCACAAAACAAGTTAAAAAACAGGATCAGTTTCGAGTCGCTCGTTTTCAGGACAACCTCACAGTATATTTTTAAAAAAGCCAATCGCAGCACATTGTGTCAAGTCAATGGAATAAGACATCGACCAATCAAAAATACAAGCAAAAAAAAATTCAAATTCCAGGTAAATGCAAATCAAAGTTAAGGGCACGCGGTTGGAATGCTCAAACAAAGCGTTAAATGTAAAAAAAAAATAAAAAAATAAAAATTAAAATAAGACGTTAAATGTTCATATACAATAAAATAAAATGAAAAGAGAGTAAAAAAAAGCAACTATGAATATGGTACAATATTCTGCGATCAATAGATACCTTGTATTATTATATATTTTCTACATTATTATCTGTTAGATTATTATTATCTACTATTATCCAGACACAGTTGCGTACGGTTTCTTGGCCAATATATACAGGCAGCCCTCGTTTTACGAGGGTTCAATTTACGATGATTCAGATTTACGCCGGTTTATAATTTAGACCAAAATGAAGAAAAATTATTTAAAAAAAAAATTAAAAATGCGAAAAAAAAAATTAAATTTCTTGAATGAAAATGCAGCCGTAAAGTTGAACGCAGTCAACTTTAACAGCTGTATTGAGGCTCCGCCTACTCGGTCCACGTGGCTCCTCCCTTCCTCACTTCTATTTAGCTCATTCATCCCGCATTGGTTGCTTGTGAATGCTGTGATAAATACGTATTGCAATTATTAGTGATAAAAGTTTTTAAAAACAAACTTGCCCATATCTGGTAAAAAGCATTTAATCCGACACATTTTACACCGTATTCATGTAATAATTAAGTTTATTATTTATTATTTTATGTTAATTTGCAGTCCTGTGAAAGTACATACATATTTTATATTATTCTTAGTCATAAAAACTTATATTAGCATATAATATTATATTTTATTTAATTAAATAAAACAGCATACTTTTGGATGTGTGGAACAAATCTCCCCCGTTTACATTATATAATGGTTTCATTTTACGTCAATTCGATTTATGACGCCACTGAAGGAACGCAATACCCGCGTAAAACGAGGGCTGCCTGTACAGTGATTCTTTAAATTATCCTAGCCCTGGCTTCTTTCTCAAAAACAATTTTGTTAGAGACTGGAGCGTGCACAGGATTACATAGAGGGTTTTAATTATTGCGTTTATTGTATACGCCATGAAGAGACGGGACTGTCTCTACAATGGGGAAACCCGTACGACCTTCAAGATACGCCTCAGTGAATATAAGAAATTAGAACCGGCACCGCCAACTATAATACGGCATCGCACGTATTGGACACCGAACATTCTTAAGATTTCGGAAATTCGATTGTTTTTGGGAAAGAAGTCAATCACAGGACTTAGAATAATTTAAAGAATCATTGTATATATTGATCAAGAAACTCTAATGACAAGATATCTATTGATATCGCAAAGCTGTACAATATTCGTAGTTCACATTTTTTTCTCTCAAATATTGCACTTAAGTAAATTTCTATTTGAAAAAGAATGCCTTTTGAGTGGAGCTGATACTCTGGGACGGCCGTTTCGAGCTTATTAGGCTCTCCTCAGCCAGAGCTAATCAGCCAATGCAAGAATCTGTCTCCATCATGAATTCCTAATTCTTCCCTTCGTACGCCTTTTGAGTCTTGCACTGGCTGATAAGCTCTGGCTGAGGAGAGTCTAACAAGCTGGAAACGGCCGTCCCAGAGTATCAGCTTGACTCAAAAGGCATTCTTTTCAATTAATTGCTTTTCTTTTACCCATCAGAGGGTTTGTTATTTATTTATTTATTTATTTACTTATTTTTCTTGTTCCTTTTGTGGTAGCCTGAGTGCTACCAAAGGATTTGGATTCCATATATTGTTCTTGTTTTTTATTTTCTTACTTTTAGTTTTTGAGGGGTCACTGTTTCCATCATAAATTTCTATTTCTTATTGACTTTCTGCACGTTAAATTTCTTTTTCCATTGTTTTTCTCATTATATTTGAACATTTAATGCCTTATTTTAATTTTTAATTATATTTTTTTTTTACATTTAATGAATTTGAATTTATTTTTGATTGATCGACGCCCCATTGCCTTTAATGAATGCAAATGACCAATGTGTTGCGATTGGCTCCTGGGGCCATTCAAGTATTACGTAAGCATTCAAGGGAGGGGAGGGGATCAAACTTGCTTATTTTTGCTGACAAGGGGCAGTAATGCTTGCGTAAGACAGACAAACATGCACACGTTAAAATTTTGATATAATTTTTACTTTTAATTTACTGTTCAGTGGTATCAGCGGAATTTCAGCATTTTAATTGGAGGGGGGGCAAACATGTTGATTGGGGGGGGGGATCAAAAGTGAATAATGCTTGTCGACTTACATTTAGGTTTTTTTTTCCTCAAAATATTGGGGGGGGGGCAACTGTTCCCCCTGCCCAAATTCCGCCTATATTCAGGCGCCTAATCTTGTAAATGGCATTGACATCATCGACTAACAGAGATTCAATCAAGTGTTTCAAGTTCAAACGCTGATACAACAACAGTTAATTATTTACAGTAAATCACTGAGTGCAGTGCAGCTACTGTATGGCAACATAAAGGAAAGGTAGTTTATTACAAGTTTCCGTGAGGAAATCTCATTGCTATTACTTAAAAACTGCAAGTTTGCTGTAATAATTTTCTGATCTCTTCCATACATGTTAAGTAGAAATGGGTACATATTTCATTCTAATCGATGAGATTAAAATACAACATAATAAACAGCGAATGGTAAAATCGCGTCATTAATTTTAATGAGTGCACCAAATTGGTTTGAAAAACCAATAATGTCAACTACAATATTTGTCAATTACAATATATGGCAATTTTGAACACAGCTGCGATCTTTTGAGAAAGTTGTTAATATTCATGATAATTGTTTTATTAGAAATTTAAATTAACAAACAGCTGGAGGAACTTTTAATTTTTAGCAAATACAAATAAATAGGCATTTACGTATTCTTTCAAAATGCTGAGCACACATATTAAAAAGTGATTAATATATACATTTTAAAAACAAAGAAACAATAAAAATATTTATCAGTATTTTTATTACCTATACTGATAAGTATTTTTATTGTTTCTTTGTTTTTAAAATGTATATATTAATCATTTTTTAATATGTGTGCTCACCATTTTGAAAGAATACGTAAATGTCTATAATGATTTCAACATGTTAAATATTATTTTAAATTTAAATACAAATAAAAGTGAAAAACACAGATTTTTGATTTTTAATCGTTTTTTATGTTAAATGTTATTGAGAAAAAATTAAAACTTTATTGTGACTGCAAATTGAGCTCAAAAAGGAATAAAAAACGCGGTTTTTAGTCTTCTGATCAGAAGACTTATATTCCCATTTTGTCTGGAGACAAGTATCATTAAAATCTCATTAGCAACAATGACAACAATCGCAACAACAATCGCAACAATAGCGTCTTTCGCAACAATCACATTTCTAACAAAACGGAAATTAAGGCAATATCAATTATATTTTCATAGACGTTGCGAAATATTGTGATTGGTTTACTAATCGCTATCCCCAACTTGCTTTTTGTAACATCTTACTTTGGTGATTAAAGAACCAAACGCATCATAACATAAACAGAAAATACTTTATAAAATTAAGCATATTACATGTTTCGAGGGATACCCTCATCATCCAATAATGGAAAACACATCAGGCCCTATAACGGAGAAATATGAATAGCAAACATAGGAACATTAGTTATATAAAGTTTATATAAGTAAACTTTAAACTACACATATAACAATAATAGTAAAACATTACAATAATAATATTAATGTTAATATTAAATCATACTCTAATGCATTCAGTATTGAAACCTGATTATTACAACAATGATCCATTCTGATAACTATCGATTCACAGAATTTTCTCATCCTTTTCTTGCGCATAAATAATGCGTTTATTTGTCAGAATTTTATGCCCCATATCTCTTTGATGAATAGCAGTAAGATACTTCAGATCTCCTTTATCTATGCCCTATCATGTTTCTTCATTCAATAGACAAAGGAAATCTGAAGTATCTTACTGCTATTCATCAAAGAGATATGGGGCATAAAATTCTGACAAATTAACCCATTGTTTACGCGCAAGGAAAGGATGATTATTTGAGAAAATTCTGTGAATCGATAGTTATCAGAATGGATCATTGTTATAATAATCAGGTTTCAATACTGAATGCATTAGAGTATGACTTACATTAATATTATTATTGTAATGATTTACTATTATTGTTATATACGCAGTTTGATTATTAAAGTTTACGATGTTCCTATGTTTCTTATTCATATTTCTCAGGACCGTTTCTCAGGCCTGATATGTCTTTCATTATCTGATGATGAGGGTATCCCTCGAAACATGTAATATGCCTAATTTTATAAAGTATTTTCTATTTATGATATGGTGTGTTTGGTCTTTTAATCATTTTGTAATATACACAATGGACGGTAATCTTACTTTGTTAATTACATAAAATCTGTACGATTTTTTATTGTTTTGAAATAGAATGTCAATGGCATTGTTGACATGTAAATGAAAAAATAATCACTTTTTAGGTTTTCCATTTCGGAGTTACTATTCTACAATTTGCCAAGATAAACCAGATGAATTATCACAAAAAGCTTGATATCGTTGTTTTAAATTATATTTCTTTGAATTATAGGCAAATAAATGTGTCAAGACCTAAATTATGGGTAACATTAAAGCACGCTATAGAATATTCATATTATTATACTACCTTTTATCACAAAAAAAAGGAACAAAAGAAAGGGTTTACAAAAAAAAAATAATTATCTCAACAAAATTAGGTATTACAGTAAAACCTCGTTAAGTCGTCACTCAAGGGACCAAACATTCTTGACGACTTAAGCGGAGTGACAACTTAGGCGGAGTGGGCATTTTTGAAAAAAACAAAACAAAAAAAAACAAATTTATTTTCTTGAATTGCTGTAGAATTCGGTGAGAAAAACAAGATTTTCAGAATGAAAATGAATGAGTGGATAATAATAATAATAATAATAATAATAATAATAATAATAATAATAATAATAAAAAATACTTTTTACAGTTACCACATTTTAATCGTTTTAA
>JAFIDM010000001.1:23339517-23388832 GCA_023159025.1 Thereuonema tuberculata
TTCAAGATTACAATGTATAGTCAGGTGATATCAAATTACAAAAAAATCCCTTAGCATAGTTGTTAACAAAACTTAGCATTTTATCCTTAAAATGCTACTAACATATTATTTACAATTGTTACAAATTCAACAATTCTTAATTTTAATACAATTGTTTTATTTTACTAACAATCATTATAATAATCATAATTTTTTAAATTCATCGATTATTACACTTTTTTTGTTCTTGTTCATATGAATTTTTACCATTTCCCTAGCTAAATTTACGAAAAAACTCTCAACTTCCAAACCTTTGCTTCTATTGTAATTTAAGTTTCTTGAGTTTCTGATTATTATGCTTTCCAGTATTTTTCTTGTTTTTGTATCTTTTTCTAACATAATTATTTTTACTTCCTCCCTGATCCAATGTCCATTTTTCCTACAATGATATGCTACGTCAGATTTTTCTTTCTGGTCATTTTTAATACAATTAATATGTTCAAGTACCCTCTCCCGTGTTGTTCTTTTACTTTCCCCAATATAAATTTTCCCACAATTTTGGCATTCCAATTCATAGATTAATCCCATGTTAGCTTCATTCTCATTTTTATTAATTTTTTGACATAAAATATTTTTCAATTTGTTGTTGTATTCAAAACCTATCTTGATGTCAAAAGAAAAATAATATGTTGTTGTAAATAATATGTTAGTAGCATTTTAAGGATAAAATGCTAAGTTTTGTTAACAACTATGCTAAGGGATTTTTTTGTAATTTGATATCACCTGACTATACATTGTAATCTTGAAGAAGGAAGATAGAAAATTCTTCCGAAAATTCGATAATAAAATGAAGTGTAGATGAAGTTTTTTCAATAAGTAAGTATATTTACGGAAATAATAAACCTTAAAAACGACAAAAAAAAAACCCTTGTTATTCCCGAACCTGTGGGAATTTTGCCAAATCCAGCCTTATTCCATGTCTACAACATAAAGGGAACCTCTGTGCAAAATTTCAGCTTTCTAGGTCCAACAGTTTGGGCTGGGCGTTGATCTGTCAGATAGTCAGTGAATGAGTGAGTCAGATCTTGCCTTTTTATATAGTTAGATTATTATTATAAATTATAAAATTAATTAATGTTATATTTTTAACAGAATAATCTATTAATATTTAATGTTGATTTTTATAAATATTTTTTCGTTGCTTTGTGATAAGTATCTGCATGAGATATTTATGCATTTCAAAAATTTACATATATATATTTCCAAGATTTAGTAATTTTATACCGGATGTTTTAAAGAATTTTTACTTGTAAATAAGAAATAGAAATACAAAGAAAGATATCTTTTATTTGTCATATATCATAAAAGTATACTAAACTTGAAGAAACACCACCAACATCTTCATGACCAATATTTCGTCGTATATCAGAATGGGCGGACCATTGTCTTCGGCTCAACCATAACCCTGACCCGATAGTTGACATCATTTATAAAAATTTAGTTGATGCATAAATAAGGTTGATTTCAGAATCGTGTGTGATAAATTGAATTAATAATTTTTTCTTTTTGAATTAATAAGGATAAATCATTGAAAGTCAGTTGAATATCCTCAGACTTTTTTTAGGAAATTTGTACAAGATGAAATATTAGTTAATATTTTGGATTTAAAATGAATTCAGTTTCATTATTTAATATTATTGTTTTATGTAAAAGTTTTGTTTACACTTTGTATCTTTTTTGTTATTTATTGTTTTAAGTGAGGTTGTATACATATTGATAATTTGATGATAGTTCAATATTGTTTTAATGTTAAAAGGAAGAGAGGAAGTTCTTTTCTTCATTTGCTTTTATTTTTATTTTATTTATAT
This sequence comes from Thereuonema tuberculata, assembly GCA_023159025.1. Classification (NCBI taxonomy): domain Eukaryota; kingdom Metazoa; phylum Arthropoda; class Chilopoda; order Scutigeromorpha; family Scutigeridae; genus Thereuonema; species Thereuonema tuberculata. Next base: position 23,341,365 of record JAFIDM010000001.1, read on the forward strand.
ACAAATATGTATAACCCTGAAGAAGTCTTTTCGGAATAAAAAGACGAAATATTGGTCATCAAGATGTTGGTGGTGTTTCTTCAAGTTTAGTATACAAAACGAGATGTTTCTCAACTCTCTGAATCTACAATGTTCAAGCATTTTTTGAGAAAAGGACAGAAGGAAATTAAAAAAATAAAATAAAATAGAACCACTTAAAAACAACATTAAAGTCAAAACTCAAAACAGCAAGGTGAATAATTAATTTAAGTCAATTAATTGAAGAAATTAATTTGATTTCATTCATTTTCTTCAACAATTTAAGGGAGTAAGTGCTTTTTTTATTAGATCCTATTTTCTTTAAACTTTCAGAATATATATTAAAGAAAATTTCGAAAAATTATAGAAATTTAATATTTGCTCCAAATAAAAGAAAAAACTGAATTAATTGTAGAAGTAAAATGAAAAGCAAATAAACTTTGTTATTAATATAATAACATAAATTAATTACTAAATTTATAATATTTAATATTATACTAGTATAAAGTTATAATATTCTAAAATAAAATTTATTTGAAGCAACAATATTTATATAATAAAAAAATAATTAAAAATTATTACTTAAATATTAATTTTTAAATTTTTTTAAATAATTATTTTAGTTGTATTTGTGTGATTTTAAGTGTTTTTACTCAATTTATTTCATTTTTACATACCTCTATTAATTAAGGAATGATTTTTTTTTTAATTCACATCTTCAATAAATAGGTCGTAAGTATTTTTAATTAAATATAAGTTGCTTAATTCGTCTCAATACATGAAGTTGAGATGAAGCTCAAATTAATTTATTATTGCTGTTTTTGTGTTTTACATTTAAACAAATTCTAATAAATTTTAATAATTGAAGGGTCCGGGAGTAAATAATGTAATTGACATTTTATAAATTTTACAGAAAGCAGATGCTGAGTATTCAAAAAAATAATGCAACTAAAGTATGTGATAAATACAATGTTTTATATTATCCAAGGTAATGATTGTTCTTGAGAATAAGAATTCCAGAAAAGATTGCTTTCAAATATTTTTTATTCCTAAGTTAATACACATTTATACAAAGAAGTCTTGAGATACCATTGTTTAGATCTTTTTCACAGGTAAATGGATCTGTCCGTCTGATTTTCGGATCCATGTGCAGTGGGCTTTAGAAGAAGAATGCAACTTGGTTGCTGAATCCTATAAAAATAAAGAAAAAAAATCAAGTATTTCATGTAAACAATGATAACTGAAAAGCTAATTGTTAAACATTAGTATTACTGCTACTAATATTTGAATTATAGGCAAACATCACCAAACCCATGAGGTATTATCCAAAGGAATTAAAGTAAGCAAAAAGGAATACAACAATCTTATATTAAACAGTGACGATACATTATGTTAAGTAGGCCTAAGTACATCAAGAATGTAAACAATGTAGGGGAAGGTGTTGTACCTTTGACCAGTTTTCACTAAATGAATTTTCAAATTTTTTATACTCAAGTAAATCCTTACCTGAATGAATACATGTGATCTTCACGCATCTTGCCATCAATTGCAACGTGATTGTACCTTTGACCGGAGGGTATAGTACCTTTGACCAGGTGGTAGTAGAAACTGACAATTAGACACAAGTTATTTAATTAACATTTTTATTAAGAAATGTATACATTTGGCAAATATGCAATTCAAAGTAGAATAATAAAACATGAAATAAATTCTAATGGCTTAAGTAGCCTACTCCTGCCCGTTTACTCTACATTATACAATGAAAAATCAATGTCTATCTCCAAAAAATAGACATTCTTTTAGTCGAGCTGTGCCGGCAACTGTGATTGATTTGGTAGCCTGGCCACAATATCTTGTATATCTATGTCGCTGAGCTGGTTATCTTCTTGGATGAATTTCACCATCTTCGGTAATTTTTTCAAATATTTAACTTTAAAATAATCACATGCTGTTTCCTTTATTTGGACCACAAAATATTTCTGGGTTTTTTTTTGTTGTTGTTGTCAGCTTGACAAGGACATGACTTTCTTCAACTAAATCTTCTTTTTCAAAGTTTAATTCCTTCTCCAACTCATGGCATTCATCTGAAATATCGAAAACACTTTCCCCTGATGAATATTCAACATCAGACTCAAAGTCATGGATAAACAATCGGTTGTTTACTTTTTTTGGATAAGATTTGGTAAAAAAATAAAAAAATTGGCAAAAAATATTTAAATTTCCATCTTACATAATGCTAAAATGACTGTAAGTAAAAAATTTAAATATTATTAAGAAATGTTGTAAATTTGACCTGGTCAGAGGAACAACACCCTGCTGTGGTCAAAGGTACAACATTAGTCAAACTTACGTTTCACGCCATGCTACAATTTTTAGGTTAATCCAGTCATCTAAAAAGGCCTAACAATTAATCTATAGGCATATATTTATTACTTATTATTGTTAAAATAACAATAAAAAAAAACAATGTTATTAAAGAAACATGCACTTGAAAAATACTTAATTTTCGGTGATGGAATTAGAAAAATATTTTTCACTCCTTTGAAGTCAAAGATTTAACTGCTACTGAAGATTTAAAGGCGCAAATACTGGGAATATTACACATTAAAAAGAAAAGCTTTTAAAGTATGCTGATAGATGGCAAAACTAGCAAGGGTGGTCAAAGGTACAATCGGTCAAAGGTACAACACCTTCCCCTATCTGCAGCAGTTAGCACTTTTTAGATTATGAAGTTTACTTACTTGATAATCACAATTAGTCTTTTGAACCACTGTGATTTACTGATTTTGCGTAGTCAGGATCTTCATCTGAATCGTCAAACAAGTAGTTTCGCCGTTTTCAAACAGCAGTTGAAGGATTTTATTGGTTTCTGTTGCTGAGACGTTACATGACGTTCTTCTTGTCGCCATTTTCTCGAGTTACCATTATGTACCTGAAGATGTCGCCACATACAACTTTTATGAGTCGATATAACACTGCTATCTGTTCAACAATGTACGAACCGTTTGAACTGAACGCTTTTCTCAGTTAAAACGATGTTCAAGCGAGGCTATTTCAATTTCGCTCAAAATTTCACTTACCATTGTTTACATCTGGACCCTTCAATTGTTTACACCCTTAATAGCCATGCAATTTTTGCTCAAAATGATAATTCGGACATTGTCGTCGTCTTTACACTGCTGTTGTCAAAATACTGATCTATTTCATTGTTTATGGTATGGAATTGAGCCGCTTATTTTGAGTGATCTAAGTCCATTTTTCAATTTTTTTTTGTTAACTGTAGTAACGTTTACAATATACTCAATTGCAAAATGTGGTCTATGACTGCTAACGTGGAATTTGCACACGTTATTATAGTTAACCAAAAAAAAATGAAAAATGGACTTATTTCAAACTTTCAAAATAAATGGCTCAATTATGAATTATTTTTACATAGAATGTTCCTAATGAATCTGCTTATTCTTTCAGTTACATAATTTCTTCTTTCTATTGACTAATTTGTCGATAAATTTATCAAATTATTAATTTACAAAGAAAATACAAACACAATGTTAATTATTCAATAAATTAATTGAATTTTATAGTTTTACGTTTACTTGAATAAAAAGATATTCACTCAGAATTTTTCCAATTCTTCATCAATAATATCTATAATGTTAATAAAAAGGAAAATATTTGTCTTACTGTTTAGATAATTGCATAAATTACAGGTTATTATAAACTGGACAAGGAGAGAAATTAATTTTTTTTATTTAATTTTTCTTTCACGTGACAATCTGGTAAATAGCTGGTAGGTAACTTTAAACTCCTATTATATCACTTATCTATTATTTGTAAATAATCTTTCATAAATGCTTTCAAAATCATAATGAATTGTCTCTTGATCTAGTAATCTAAAAAAAAAATGAATCTATTCTGTTCTAATACAAGAAAGCTATTTTTTTTTTTAATATTTTCTGTTTCATTAAATGTAAACAAATAGAGTGTAAGTATTTCAAAATTTTACAATTGACATCATAAAAATTCAATTGTTAAAAAATTGTTAAAAAAATTTTTTTCTCAATATATTCTAAAACAAATTAGTTATCAAAAAGTTATTTTTGTAACATTTATCTATTATTGCAGTTTGAACAAAGTTCTAAAATTTTCGAGGAAACAAAAATTAAAAAAATAAAATAAATTATATTGTACTTTAATAGTCGGTAAGTAGAATCGTAATATTTTATTTAAGCACAATTCAAAAACTAACGTATATGATTTATTCCTTATAAGAAAGATTTGATTTGCCTGTTAAAGTATAAAAATCGCGATAAGAAAATTGCGATACAAAGCATTTATAATACTTTTTTTTTCCATATATCTTTTACATCAAATAGCTTGTAAGTAATTTTGTGAATGTCATTTTATCACATCACCTAATTGTTTAAACCTATTGAAGGCGTGCGTTTATTTTTTCAATAATTGAGATCCTTTTCATGTTTTACTATATAACACTATGTAACACGATATTTGTTTCTGGGTAATCAATATCATTTTCTAATTGGCTCTATCACAAAAACATGAAAAAAATTTATTTCCCTGGAAAAACTTTGCTTTTGTGGTCAGGACAACGAAAAGTTGAAATTTGCATACTGTCATTAAGGAAATGTACGAATTTTCGGGTTTCTCTTTATTTAAAGACAAAAAGGGAACATTATATTTCAAATCAATAGTACATTTCAACCAAAATTTTACAAACTGATGACAAAGAACCTAGAAATATGTAGTTTTGCGAATTTAAGAGTGTATGTCGTATCACTTTCACGAAAAAGTCCCCAAATATAGTCCCCCATCAGGTGTTCATTGTATGTTCCCTGATAGCGACGTTCAAAATGTTTTATGTCCTGATGAAACAAATCTCCTTGCTCCTCGAAATAGGCACCCATGTTCTCTTTGAAGCTATCAAGGTGGGCATCAAGGATATGTACTTTGAGAGACATCCTGAAGCCCGTTTCGCTGTAATTTTTAACCAGAGTCTCAACCAATTCAACATAGTTCTCAGCTTTATGATTTCCATGGAAGCCTTTGACTACTTTAACAAAACTGATCCATGCCTCATTCTCCTTTGCTATATGAAGCTTTGGAAACTCTTGACACTCAATAACTTTCTTGATTTGAGGTCCAACGAAAACGCCAGCTTTAACTTTTGTTTCGGAAAGCTTTGGGAACAGATGTTGTAGATGCTTGAATGCTGCAGATTCCTTGTCCAACGCTGCCACAAATTGCTTCATCAGTCCCAGTTTTATATGCAAAGATGGCATTAGTACCTTTCGAGGGTCTACAAGTTGCTCCCATTTAATGTTGTGCTTCCCCACATTGAACTCAGTACGATTAAGCCAATATCGTTTATGGTAGTGTGCTTTAGTGTCTCTACTACCCCACAGACAAAGATAGCATGGAAACTTAGTAAACTCTCCTTGAAGACCAATCAAGAAAGCAACCATTTTGGATCGGATATAAATAAACAATCTGAGATTCAAAAAAATAGGTGAAATACATTTATTATTGATTGGAGAAAGGGGAAGGAAACATCAATAATGTCTGTTTCCTTATGTTGCATGTCCTGATGAAAGCGCTCTCCTTGCTCCTCGAAATAGGCACCCGTATCAGACTTATGAAACAGACAGTAATTTGTATTCAAATAAGACTTCTTGACTATTTAGAAAAAGATAAATTAAAAAAAGTGATAGCAAATGAATAAAAAAGCATAAAAGTTGGCAGCTATGTAAATACTAATGTGACAGCCACAAAAGCGAAGTTTTAGGGGTATAACTACTCTTTTCTACATACTTGCTGCTCAATTAAACAGAAAACAATACTGTTAAACCAGAAACAGAACTTTTTTCAAAATTTGTTATATAGTGTAATTAAACTATTCACGAGATTTTTGGACTGTACACTTTATATTAATTTAAAAATTAAATAAATTTAAAATCTAGAACTCATACTACTTTCATTTACAATCTTTACAATCAAGGGAGTAAGTATTTTTAGCATTACTATAATTTTTTTTTTGCTGATTTGAAAATTTTGTAAAACGATATCGAAGCGTTTTGCAAATATATTCTCTAGGAAAAAGAATGCAACACTTCATAAAGTGCTGTTGTAATCTAGTTTACTATCTTTTATCTATAATTTTTAAAGTAGGAAGCATTTATCACAAGAAAAACTGGATTTTTTTTTTTAACCTTTTGTGCATCGCCTAAAATTTTCTTAAATGATGATATTTTTTTATATAATTAATCATTCAAGCTATATATACTAGCAGCTCTTATCATCGCCATTTTGAAGATTGAAAAATCGTTTAATTATTTGTAACAAAAGAAAGAAGATTTGCAATTGACTGCTACTCGCATTAATCCAATTGATATAAACTTCTGTTCTAGAAGTGGACAATGTTCTAGATTTTTTTTTCCTTGAATCGTTTCTTTTGAACCAGAGATATCTTTTAAATTGAACCAAGAGTTGTGTTCTATGAGCTCGTCTTCGACGATTGATGGCCTTGCGGACCATGGTACATCTTTTAAAGAAAATTTTTTTCGTTTTAAATTCGTAAACCATTTTTGGCAAGTTTTATCAGCTACAGTATTCTCTCCATTAAAAGCAAGTATTGTTGTTTTTTTTTTGTTTTTTTTTGAATCTGTGTTGCGGTTTATCAGTTCGAAAATAATAAAGCAACAAGTCGAAAATGCATTGTAATATCTTCCATTTTAAAATAATTTTGTAGGAGTATTTCTATATTATTTCATCGATATTATTATATAATAGATAACTATATTATTGTTTTGTAAGTAATAGAATAACGCAAATGTAAGTATTACAATATACAACTATAAAGAATTTGCAAGTTTTACAACGGATTTTTTAAAATCAATTGTATATATAAATATAAATATAAGTCAGTACAATACAATTATGCGAATCACAAAAGATCTGGATTAACATTGGATTCAGCTCAACATTTCAACCTGATACTTCGATAGAAGATACTTTCGCCTTTTCTTCTATTGTATTTACTGTATGCAAATCTCGCTACAATTTATCAATTGCTAATAAGCTTCATAAATTAAATACATTTGAAAATACATTTGTTAAAAAAATTAGACGACAGTAAATTATAAATTAAAAAAAAAAACAAAACATGTTTCATAATTCTCGTTTGTAATATTAAGCTTCTTCTTTAATGAAATAACACTTATTATTCATTCAGTTGGTGAGTATGTTTTTAGATTTTAAAGAAGTCGTCTTGTTCTTTAACTTGTTTCTCATTTCAATAAAAAAAGTTTGTCAATAATTTCTATTTAGTAAATAAATAAATAAGATCTTGTTCCAATAATTTAGTAACAAATAAAACTATATTAAAGATTTTTCTCTTTATTTCTTCTTTAAAATCCTTTTTGAAAGTTACATTATTCTACATTTGTTAATCTTTAAATAATTAGTAACTCAAGAATTGCCCTTGTTTTCAAATATAAAATATAAAATTAAATTCCATAATTTTTATGAAAATAATATATTTGTTTGAAAAAAAAATAAACTAATAAATAATTGTAGTTGTTAACTTTGTTGTTCATTTATTTTTTTCCCAATTTCATGTAATGCTAATATAATAGGGGGTGAGTTTATTGCAATTTTTGTTTTTAGATTTAAGTTATTCTTTCCTAGTAGTTCTGCTTTTGAAATAAAGGTGTGTAATGAAGTTTATACCATTTACTTAAGCAAAAATGTTAATTGTGGACTGAAAATAAAAACTGGGGTAAGTGCCAAAATCTAAGTTCTGAGAAAAAGAGCAAAAACCTTTGTGAAAACCAATACTGGCTGTAGTGAAAGTCTAACAATTGGCTAAAGTTTGGAGTACTTGCAGACTGAATATCATATAGCCGGGTTCTTACCGCACTGGCCTAGACACATAGACCATATTTTAGCAATAAAATGGAAATCGATTGTTATGGCATTTACCCCGGTTTTTATTTTCAGTCAATAATTATTAACTCTTATTTAGTATAATATTAACATTTTCTCTCTTGTTAAGCAACACCGAATTCCAGTCTCCCCAATAAAAACCTTTGATTTAACATTATTGGTTATTGGGCAACCATGATTATCGAGACCTTCAATCGTTTGCCATAAACTCATTCCAAGACATTTTTATTCATTATTCAGTCTCTGAAGATTGTACTATGTCCAGTCTTTCCTCTTTGTTGTGGATAGAAGACTACCATTTATTTGTATTTTTTGTTTTACCTCATCCTTTGTTATATGCTGCAATTTAACATGCGCTACCAATTATGTCTTGAGATGATTTGAAATCGTCATGCTTCGGCTCTCAATCGACGCCATCGTAATTCGTTCAGTCTCTCATAAAAATTGTGCATCTCTTATATTTGTTCTTATAATGTTCATAATGCCACCTAAGTATAGCGATAAAACGAAGAGAAATAAAAAGAAAAAGAAAAAAATATTTAAGATAAGTTTATGTTCATTTTACTTTTGTATCTTTTGCTTATCTTCGGTACTGCTTTTTTCTCGACCCATTGTGTCAGTGCATCATATGTAGTGCATTATTCAAGTTTTTCGGCGGCCAAAATGTATTTGAAAGCTAAATAAAGTCGAATGCTCCGCTATTCGACAATTTTCGCTAATCGATAAGCGAGTATGCCTATACATAGAATACATAACAAGGAAGTATTCACTGATTCAATCTCATATAAAAAAGTAATAATTTGAACAAAACAATAACAGTATTAAAGGAATTACACGAGTTATGAGAATTATTTAAGTGTTTGCAGATGAGATCAAATGTGCCATCTCAAACCCTATATATAGTAAATTATACAAAATGATAAGTATCCGCCAACAAAATATGTAATTATCACAATGCAAGCGATACTCCCTGTTCTATACAATTTTGCTTTACTTAAAATTACGAAAAAAATGATAAAAAGAGAAATGAGAATAAAAATTTTCATATAAATGTTAAAGAGAAGGGTTACAGAGAAAGGTTGTTAAATAGCTGGTCACACTCTGTGATTTCGATAAAAGTTAAAATTTCCATCAAAAAAACAAACACCATTTAATAGAATCAAAAGAAATTTAGATAAAGACATTTTTGAAGGTTCCATTGAAGACCGCCTATATTTCAGAGAAGCCCTTTTTTGTTAACTTATCAAGAACCTTTTTCTAATTTCACATTTGAAAAAAATAATATGAATATAAAATTCGAATTTTTTTTTATATTCAGATTTTTTTTAATGTAAATTAGAAAAAAGATTAATTTTTACGAAATTTTTGAAGTTAATGTTATGTTTTTCCCCTATACAATTATGAATAAGTTTTTAAAAAATATAAAATTTACTTTAATAGATAAATATTTTTATTTAGAAAATTTATTTATCGGCCTAATAATTTATAATACAACATACTATGTTGATTATTTTTAATTAAACATTTAGTCTGTAAGTAAATTTATCTTATTTACTTTTCTTAATTCCACACAAATTTATTTTATTCACAATATTTAAAAACCTTCTTTGAAAAATTACTAATTTACGAAATATATTGATGTTCACGGAAGTCAAAATATCACGGTTTTAGGGGATCTTTTCTAACTGCAATTATCTTACATGGGAGGAAAGAAAACAGTGCGTAATGTTCAAATAAATGGATTCAAAAAGGATTCTTGAACTACTTCGGCAAACTACTTCGGCAATAATAAATCTTCTGCTATTATATGATTTCACACGAGAATGGAAGTCACTAACAATCTTCCAGACTCAGGAGAGTCAAATTAGATCCGAATTTTCTATTGCTAACTTTAATGACGTGAAATGAGTATAACGTAGTGTTGGGATTTAGAATCATGTATTCTATATTATTACAGTTAATTTATAGAAAAATGTGAATTTATATCTTCACCATGTTTTGCTTAAACATTTGAAAAAGCCTATTTCAACAAGCGAAAAATTCACAAATAAATGATATTAAATTCTATATTAATTCTTTCCTTCATTCATGTGCTGTATGCATATGGTGATTCAATGCAGGATTTTTCGACAAATGTTCTGAATAGCAGTGGCGGCTATTCAGGGGAAGTAGGTGAAGTGGCACTTCACCAATTATTTGTAATACAGTATTATTTATTTATAATACAACAATTATTATAAGGAAAAATTTATTTTCCTTATCATGTTGGTTTTAATAGAAACGTATTTTTATATTTTGTAAGTCCCGCGCCATTGGTGCGGCACTTTGTTCTGGCACCGAGCCAAGTGAAGTAGGCTTTTATATGAAGTTTCTCAACCTCAGGGGCGGAGCGTAGCTGCCTAACCAAAGCGATGGTTGCTATGACAACCATGACGTCACCCGCTGTATAGCATCGTATAGGTGAAGTTACAACTCAGAAATATGCTCTCTTCTCCCAATGTGAAATTCTTTCACAGCGCGCTTGTTTCGCAGTCCTGTGCTGTTTTAAATATGAATCTGTTTAAGATATAGTGTGTGTTTTATTAGAAACATCATTTTCACGTTGGAAAGACGAAGATAAGAAGAAAGTTATTATAGTATATATAATTTATAATATATATGTTCTATATATATATATATATATAATTTGTAATATATATATTATGATATATTATAATATAATTATTTTCCTACTAGCTCTTCACCTAACTTCACAGCCACGAGGCGCCACTGTCTTTTCGATGTTTTTATTTCTGTGAAAATTTATCTACTTAACAAAATGAAAATCTTTTTAAAATCATTGATTACATAAACCTTTTTTTATACAACTTTCATTAAATTAGGTGGTGAGTATCCGAAATTTCTTTACAAAAAACAGTGGATTTGTGTTTTCCAAGATATCTGTAAATTCTTAAAAGAAAATCTGCTTCATTAACTACTATTTTGAAATTTATCATCACTGAAACAAAAATTGAATTTTTGAAGATAATTTGAAAATACTTCAGACAATTTTCTTTTTCAACCACAATCGTTATTAATGATTTTTTTTTCTTCCATCATATCTTTCATATTAATATAGAGCGTAAGTATTTATAGTTGTTCTAATATTACTGAGTGTAGCTTATTATAAAAAAAGATATAATATATATTACATATAATTTTAATTTATATAATGTATTATAATATATATAAAATTTTATATAATTATATAAAAGAATACTTTTGTATTCTACTTAAAAATAATAAAAATAACAAACTCTTCAAGACACGATATAAAAATGAAAAAGTTAAATAATAAGCTTAAATTACTGAACTTGTATTTAATCAAGTTGATGAAAGAAAAGGTTTAATTAGTATTTTTGATTCAATAAAAAATCCTTATCCTGATTTTCTCTCTTTTTTCTTTTCATTTGGATCATTCGACAACCGAAAACTAGAATGTAAGATTAACTATCATTTGCTTGAATTTTATATTATTTTGTCTTTTAGCTAAATATTCAATTAGAAATACAAATTCTCAAGAAAATTTAATGATTTTTTAAATTGTATAATAGATTGCAACTTATCAGTAATGGAATAAAAACATAAAATTATAACAAAACTAGCAGTTAACGTCGATGCTTAATTCATGAGTAATATGTGAACATAACGAATTTATGTGTAGTTTTATAAACTTAATTAAAATAATATTAGAAAATTTGAACTATAAGTAACTTTCTCTGCTTCCACATAAATTAGTTCGTAAGTATTTTAAAATCTATTATTTCAAACCATTAATAACTTATTTGCATTTGCCTTCTCTAACAAGTTCCTAAGAATGAGTGTTATTGGATATAGAAATAAAGAATTTATTAGAAAATTCATTCAAAAATCTAAAAAAGATATTATTTTACCATAATTTTCAAATTATATCAAAATATAGGGTATAGTCAAAAATATACCAAGTTAAAATTCAGGAGAACATGAGGAATTTTCAATAGAACGTAACATAAATGTAAAGGGGATGTTTTCAAAATGACGCTCCCAGTTTAATCCTTATATATTATTTCTCAAACCTGTTATTGTGTCGGGACGGCATCTCTCCCTTAATACTTCATCAAAATCAATGATTGAGACATCATTTTGAAGATTACGTTCACCACTAATGACGAAAAATAAACAAATTGTTGAAAATTAATATTTTCGTTAAAAAAACTTTAATTTAAAAACCTTTTTATAAAAATGTAGACACGCTTTAACAGAAGCGACTTATCTTTCGAAAACGAAACAACATTTTAAATAATGCTATAGCGTCGTTAACTTTAAATATATCCTTTTTTTAATAACAATGCCCTTTAAAATGATATTTCATCGTTTATTTAATAAGAACAGATAAAAAAACAAACAAAATTTATATTTAAATAAACATAAACGATTTATTACGATAAAAAACATAAAAATTTGTCAACTTGTTATATATTACACTCATTAACAAAAAAAAAAACGACAAACCTAGAAGGAATTGTCCGATAGAGACAAAAATTGGTGGAGAGAAAGATTATGCACAGAATAGAAAATGATTAAAATTTCAGACAAATTGAATGATTTATTTCAGAGTTACAAAGTAACCAGCTCAATAAGGTTTTGACCCACCTCTACCCTGAATGCAAGATGCCACATGACGTGGCATAGAGTGATAAAGCTCCCTGATGGTCTCCTACGGTATTTCTTGCCAAATTTGCTCCAATTGTCGGGCTAGATCATCCACATTCCCTGGTGGATGCAGTCGCCTTCCCATCATATCCCAGACATGCTCGATTGGAGAGAGATCTGGGGATCTGGCTGGCCAAGGAAGTGTTTCACAAGCTGCAAGACAGGTCATAGCAACACGTGCCGTATGTGGTCTGGCATTATCTTGCTGAAAAATAAGGCCAGGATACAGCAAAAGGAAGGGTAGCAAAACAGGTCTCAGAATTCGTCGACGTACTGCTGTGCTGTAAGTGTGCCGCTATTGACGACCAAAGGGTTCTGCTGGCTATCAAGGGAAATGGCACCCCAGACCATAACTCCTGGTTGAGGGCCAGTGTGGCGTGCAATAGTGAAAGCAGGATCGGCACGCTGCCTTGGGCGTCTCCAGACACGTGTGCGACGATCGTCAGGACACAGTTGGAAGCGGGATTCGTCGCTAAACACTATACGTCCCCAGTCAGCATCATTCCAACCGGATCGAGCCAAGCACCACTGTAATCTGGCCCGACGGTGTTCAGACGTGAGTGGCAAGTGGCGTAGCGGTCGGTACGAGCGTAGATGTCGCTCTCTCAGCCGTCTGTGAATGGTCATGGTGGAGACTCGTGTGCGGGTCGCACATCTGATGGTTGATAACGATATTCAGGCGCTGTGACAGCTGATCTGACAATCACTCTATCCTCCCGCTCTGCTGTGGCCCTAGGTCGACCGCTACCTTCATGACGCTGAAATCTGCCATTGTCCACCCATTCCTGCCAGCATCTTCTAATCGCCGCATCACTTCGACCCATGTGACGAGCGATTCTCCGATTTGCCCAACCTGCCTCTTTCAATCCAATGATACGACCTCTTTCAAACTCTGACAGTTGCATGTAATGAGCTCGAATCCTGCGGCGAGGCATTTTTTCAGTCGTTGAAAGATATCCTAACTCGCAATGCAACAGAAAGTTTGACCGTCAGATTGAGAATCGCTTCTTATATACATCTGCTGAGTGCGCAGTTCCAATGCACAATAGATGTCGCTATTCATTCATTGGACACCAAAGTTTAATCATTTGCATGGGCGGTCCCAATATCTTTGCATACGAAATTTCATTACAATCGGACAACTTCTAGGTGCGTCGTTTTTTTTTTGTTAATGAGTGTATTTCTCAAAGATGTTTTTTTTTTTTTTTTTTTATCTCCCTTAATACTTCATCAAAATCAATGATTGAGATATCATTTTGAAGATCCCCTTCACCGCTAATGACGAAAAATAAAAAAAATTGTTTAAAATTAATGTTTTAATTAAAAAACTTTATTTTAAAAACCTTTTTATAAAAATGTAGAAGGCGCCATCTATTGACAATCTGTTCATTTATTTATTTCCACATTACAAATTTGGTGACTCATGAAGATACCATGCGAATTATTTGCACGGATCAACCTTTTTACAGAAATGTAGAAGGCGCCATCTATTGACATGTGTTTACTAACTGCACGACAGCTTTGGAGTTGTTTATTATTTCTGAAAGGTGGTTTTTTTGTTGCGAATTATTCGCACGGGTCAACTAGTCTTTTATTATTATTATTCTTTAACTTCCAAAGTGATCTGAGATAATCTTTCTCTAAATCTAGTATCGAGGAAAGTGAGTTTTTTAATGGTGAGTTTTTTAGCGACCCATTTGAAAGCTATTGCGTGTGTCCTGTGGGCCCCTCCGTCCGTGTCTCTCCTCACTAACAACTCCCGAACGGAAGGTCGGATCGGGAACTGTGTTCAGAGGCCTAAACACCGTAGGAATGGGGTATTTATTTCTGCCTATTAGGAAAAATGCAGACAAAGTCGACTGTTTGTTTCCGCAATTTTGGGAATTTTTTTGCTCGACATCTACTGAGCCGATCGACTTGAAATTTCGATGTGCTTCAGTTTAGAATGTCTATTATATAATCTATATTTTTATTTGATCGTATCTATAATAGTTTCCGGACACATAGCATTTTTCCAGATAGGTAGAAATAAAAAAATAATCATTGCATAACAGACACTCTAAACTAACGCCTATCCGAATTTCAAGTCGATCGAGTCAGTAGTTATGCAGGAAAAAAAAAAATTCCGAAACTTCATCTTTTTCGGATGGACAGTCATCTGACACCAGCGCTCCTGGTAGCGAATTGAAGAATTTGAAGTCAAATCGATTTGAATCTGTTTATTCGAAATTACTGACTACAAAATTAATTTTCACGAACAGAGGTCATCTTTTCCTTTTGCTTTCGTGGATGTTTCTAGAAAAAGCTACTTCGTTAACCTAAATCATAATAGAATTCCGGCTTGAAAATTTCAAGCGGCGGGCTGTAGCAATCTCGAAAACCTATCGTCATTCGTCGAGATTTAATGAGAAACATCGAAACTGAAAACAAAGAAATACAAAAAGATGTAAAAATTGTAATTACAGTGATTTCTCCTGGCTCTTTAAACCCCCACGAGCGTGAAACAGCTCTTCCAGGATGTCATTTGTGAATAACTTGGTCTCATCCATTGTTGTTTTTAACGTTGCAAATACGCAGTTTGAAGTATTATACTTTAAAAAAATTCATTGAGGCCGCTCGTCGTGGCACATGAATTTTCTCACTCGTTTTTTCCATTAGTGAGTTTTTCTTTGTGTAATTTATTCCTTGAGGCGCCACTGCGCTTCCGATGTCTTATAAAGTAGATGTCTCTTGCCTATTCGATGCGTTATATAAATGATTGTTATATAAATAATGTTTATATAAATAAAATGTAGGTATGACATAATTGCCAAGTGTAAATTTTCCGATTGTTAGGCGAAGTTTAGGTTTTAATGGGTCCCCCTTAATTTTCTGCTTTAGCTCAAAAATTTGTTTAATTGTCTTGTTTTGTTTTTTTTAGATATTTTTTAATGAAACCTTCTTTCATTAAGATCAGAGTGTATAATATGAAGAATGTTCTATAGAGTTCTACGAAGACTTTGAAAATATCTAGTCCCCGGGTTAACGGGCCAAGTTTTTTTAATCGAATATTTGCTTGATGAATGAGCAAGAACTTAACCAAAGTATAATAATCATTCGTGTTGTTTTCTTGTTTTTTTTTAATTTACTCTTTTATTGTTGGTTTCTAAAATTGTTTCAATTACCAGGATAGATAATATTTAAACCGTACTTCTTCTTAATCTCCTATCCTTTGGAGTTCCTAACATTAAACATCATCAACAATATAAATAAATGTAGTAATATATAATACAATTATTAACGCAAATTTTCGAAGAGAATAAAATATTTCTCTTCTTTTTCAAGCCTACATAGTCAACACAAGTTACGAAAATTTAACAGGCTTGGAAGATAACCGGTTACAAATGACTTTAATGCCAACTTGTGTTGGCTATGTAGGTTTGAAAAAGAAGAGACATATTTTATTCTCTTCGAAAATTTGCATTAATAAAATATACTATATATTATTACATTTATTTGTGTTGTTGATGTCAGGATAGATAATGTTGGTATTACAACAAATTCTTCTTAATTAATGTTTTAAATAACTTCTTTATTAACTTCTATTAACTCCATAACTCCAACGACAATATTTCGTAGGACTAATCACCCTACTTTATCAAGCCTTTTTTTAGATATAATTTACCATCACAGGAAGAGAGATCATCTCCCTCCTTCCCAAAATCAAAAATAAATTACAAACAAGAATTCTAAATTAACAAAGAAAAACGTGAATCATACTAATAATAAACAAAAAACGTGAATCACATTTGTCTCATTGTTTTCTTAAAGTCCAATTTTAAAGTCCAATCGATGAATTATTTAAAATAAATTTCTTTTTTCTTTTTTTAAGTTCAATCGTTGTCTTCATTTTTAAATATATATGTCCAATCGTTGTCTTAATCGTTGAAATAATCGTTCACCCACACTCACCAAAATCAATGAATCAAACGTCATATCTACACGTACATAACTCCGAACGGACTAATAATTGAGACAAGTCGTAATAATAACAACTGTTCTGTTGATGGAGATCTTTCCTTACGTATATACCTTATCGCTATTCAAGGGTGGGGCAGATCTGCCCATTCTCCTTTATGAATTACGCTTCATTACAGAAAAAATGCTTTGTGGGTTTGTGGTAGGTGCTACAAGACTGATGAGAAAAAAATAAAATTAAACCAAAACATTGATTTTCAACGGTTTTTTTTCCTAATTTCATAGTTTTGGTATTTTGAAAACGATTTTAAATTGGTAATGTTGTTAGCGTAGTGTGACTGTAATGTTCTCTTTCTTCTTTTTCCTTTATATTATTGTAGCTGGTAAGTCTCTTGAAATACATATAGTAAATATAACGTTAGTCACGTAAACATATCTTTCAAATATTCTGATAATAAGGCGAAAATTTTCTCTTAGTTATGAAATTTTTTTCATTTTTTTTTAGATCGGAATAAAAAGCTTAAATAAAAAACAATCCTGACAATTTTCATTTGTATTTTTAAACTTTTAAGAATTTAAAGCATTAATTAGCGTATTACAGTTAATTATTTTTAATTTTCATTTACCGAAGTTTTGCAATGCCTGTTGTTTATGTTAAAACTAATTAAAATATCTTAAAGGCAGGCTTTTTGATGTAAAATATTCACTTAAACGTGAATGTAACCTTTTCTCCCACATCATTGCCAATAAAACAGGAAGTAAGTAATTTCCCAATTTCTAAATCTTATGTTAATCTTTTGTAAATTGAGTCTTCAGAAATTCTCATAAAATTTATCTAATAAATGAAAACATAAAATTGTATTAAAGATAATGATAATGATTTCATAATCTTTATTCCCACTTCCAACATATTATTTTGCAATTTTTCAGTAAATAAAAAAAAATAAAAAAAAATATTCTTGATTTTTTTTAGGAAGTCTTCTTATTAGTATTACGTTCTTTTATATATTAAGTAACTTGCAACATATAAAAATAAATGAAAACGACAGAAATTCATATAATTTCAAAAGTAGAATTATCAATTAATTAAAAATCACAGAAAATAAATAATATTACACATCATATTATAAATATATAACATAAATATTTATATAAATATAAATCATAATTTAAACCATAATTACCAGAACGTAAGTAATATATTCTAAATATAATTCCAATTACGTCTTGTAAGATGAATCTTTCAAACTTGATTATAATAAAAATATTTATATAGTATAATAATTGATAGATTACTATTTTAAAGTTTTTTATTATTATTTTCCTTGATCTCTTTCACATTAAACCTTTTAGATTGTAAGTGATACATACCACCTTTAATTTAATAATTTTGTAATTAAAAACTTAACTTATGATGACTTCTTAGATAAAAAGAAAGTTTAGAAAAAAAAATCGTAATTTCCTTTCTAGATCTGACAGTTGTAAAAGTATTGAAATGGTACATTGCTTATATCTGTTAAATGTTATATGTGGCCATTATCTAATGAATCTTCTTGGCGCCAAGAAAATTTCCTCGCTGACAGCTTTTTTCCTAGGTGTCAGAAACATCTTGAGATCACTGAAGATATCTCTCACACCTAGGGACGAAACATCAGTACTGATGTTTTCCATTAAGTTGCGACGCTACTTGGACAGCTACGAAGATTAACTGTAAATGTTCTTACAGATTATTATTTAAATTTCTATCAAACATTTGAATCCTTTATCTTATATGAATACATAGAAAATAATTTGTTATCTCGAGTTTATCTTAGCAAAATTGATATTAATTCATTTTGGCAGAAAACTGTGATTGTCTGTATAGCTTTTGTCTAATGGATATTTTTCTCTATTTCAAATAAACCTTACAAACAACCAAAATTAGCTGGTAAGCCCTTCAAAAATTATGGCCTTTGTATTATATTTAATATTTTTTGATTTCATATTTTCATTTGAATCAGAAAAGAAATGTTCAGGTTTCAAATTTTACAATTGTATTCCTTCATGTCAGAATACCATTGTTTAGCCAAATAGAATGATTATTAAGCTTTTTATTTTAAAACTTGCAATTCAATAATATATTCTAAATTTTGGATCTTTTATAAGCTTGCTAAAAGGACAGACAAATAATTCTGTGGGAAATATTACTTCGAATGTATATTTCTTTATCCTTTGATAAAAATTACGACGGCCTGAAAATTAAGACTTATTTGTAATAGATCATCTATAAATTTTTAAAACTGAAATTAAATGATGTAAAAGTTTATATAACTATTGATTTTTTATATCATTAATAACGTGATGCCATAATCTTTAATATTTTCTCAATAGTGTAATTCTTTACTGTTGTTGCTCCTATTCTCCTAACTTGTAATAACTATCAAAAATCCGTAAACTGTTACTTAAATCTACTTCTATGAGGGATGATGGGAAAAATGATTTAGAAATACACAAAAATGAAAGAAAAGATTTGATTGAAAAATGATAATGCTTAATGAAAGAATCAATGAAACGTTACTTTTGAATATATCTTGGCGATTCAGCAATTGTCCCAACGTATACTAAGTTTGTCAACCTTCATTCATTCAAGGAATAAATCTACAACAGAGTATTTCAGGCAGCTGTGGAGAGCACATTCAACATTTTCATCCCAAGAAAAATGATGATTTTTTCATCTATTGATTTTCTAAACGGTATACTATTAACACCAATAATGATCACATCAGACAAATACATTACCAGAAGATAATGTCACTCCATTTCTAGTAGAGGATACCCTCCACTAGAATACCTTTTAATGTTCTTTTTTCTTGGTAAATTGGGACGTTTCCACGTTGTAGTAACTGCTAATGTTATGTCTCATCGTCAGTAATAATTTCACATAAAAACTTATAACCCTCCATTGCACAGAAGCAAGAAGCAAGAAACTCGACCATAATCTTGTGACATTTTGTTGTTGTCAATTGAGAAACATGGTAGCCAGCTTTTAAACACCTTACGATATTGTAACAGCCACCACGATGTATTGTACAATGTCATAGATAAATTACTCAGGATCAGATGCAATACGTTGAGAAATTACCTATTTACGGTCTTCGATTTGTTGATCTTTGATGAACTCAGTGACTTTTCGATTTAGAATTTATCATTTGTTACATTATCCGTGGCAGGACACCATTTGGCATATTTTTTTTGGTCTTGATATTATCTCTTCCAAAGGATAACGACGACCACATATTCTTTGCCCACAAAACTCTACAATTCTTCGCCTGCTCAATGAGTCCAGTTTTCCAAATAGGCTGCCATGTTACACCGCAACAACACAACTCTTTACTACACTTAGCACTTTCTGGATAATTGTTTACCAAATATTTAAAGCATCTGTATGGGCCTATAAAACTTTTTCTTATCTACCCTCGTAATTAAATTTTGAAAAATATTTTTTGATAAATGTATTCATTTTTCACATTAATTTTTAACCATTTAGAACGTAAGTGTTTTACGATTGATATTATTAGTCACCTTAATTATTGCAAACAATAATTCACAGAAATTTATCACTAACAATAAAAATATAAGTACATAAAAAGTCTCTTTTATTTTATTTTTGTAAAGAGTTTTACTTTTCTTTTAATATACAATAGATCATATTTCTGGAATCACGTTTTTGAATTTATCTATTAATTATTAGCTTATTTAAGTATGTAGCGATAAGACTCCGATTCTTTAAAGACTTAAATTTAAAAATTAAAAACAGGTTCAAACTGTTTATTCTAAAAAATTATTATTATTTTTTATATTTTATGTAATTATTTTATATATTTGCTTTTCTTATTTTTTTTTTTTTGTAATTCCATCAAAACATTAGTATGTAAGTAAAATTGAAATATATGTTGCATCATTAGCAATCTCAATTTTTTTTTAAAATAAAAAAAAGTTCAACTATATTTGAAGTTTTTTCTGAGATCCTAAATTTAATAATAGATAAAATAGGGACATAAAAAAGTATTAACTCATTACTATTCATTAACGTTTATTTTTTAATTATCATTTAGCTTGTAAGTATTTTATGTACTCTATCATTATTTTCCGTGCTATCCATTTCACTTATCATTCCATTCAACATATTTCAGTCTTCAACATTTATTACAAAACGTTTATTGTGATAACTTGTTATTTTAATGAAACAAAACTTATAATTAAAATGTAAAGTGATAATCTCATCCTTTCTTTTTAAAATAATCTTTAATAATAAATTAATGAATTAACCTAAGGAATAAATTTCACGTGCTGGAAGTTTTGATCAAAACAACAAAATTAGAAATAAGGGCAGCAAAAGAATAAATAAATTTTTTTGGTTGTGCAAAATTTATTATTGTTGATATTTTTGGTTTCGGGGGTCAGTGCCATTTGTGACGGTGGCCTTCACTTAAGTTCTTGACTTTCTGGGTTCTTTATCGGGGAGGCTGGATCGGGCTGATGAGTCCCATGCAGAACGAAACGGCCGTTCAAGATTTTCCCTGAGATAATTGAATCAGAAAGGCAATTTATTTATTCTTGTGCTGCCCTTGGTTTCTAATTTTGTTGTTTTAAATTAATAAATTACTCATATAATTTTTAAAAAATTAATTCCGTCGACACTTCAATGTTGTAATTAAAATCTGACGATTGTCTTTTTTCTTTTTCTTGTTATGAAACTCCTATAATTTGTCGGATAGCTGGTAAGTTATTGATTTAATTAAATTACAGATTATGCCATTTTAATAAATATTGAATTTATTTTTTTTGTGTCATGTTGATATCCTTTTTTTAGTTTAACAGGGAAAATTGCAAATTCTAAAAATAAAAAAAATATGAGAACATGAAATATATTACACAGTCTGGTAAAATTAATCTTAGTAATTTTTTTTTACCTGTAATATAGGATAATAAGCTAAATGAAAAAAAAAATGATATACTTATTGTTTACAAGTTTTGAAAAAACTGGTATATGTACATCAACATACTCGTAATCCTATTATAAATTATCGTTTTATGTTAATACTCAGTATAAAAACGAAAGAAATACAGTCGGACCTCTATTTAACGAAGTCGCTAAATCCCGAAAAAAAATGTTCATTATATGGAAAATTCTTTAAATAGAGATTCACCTTTTACAATTACTTTAAACAATATAAAACAGATTTAAAATACATAAACAATAAATATTATTAAAAAAAGTAATAATTTTAATGTTATAAAGCATAGATTACCGCATGCGTACTTAAATTTTACTAATAAAGTCTGTTAATTTTGTCTGAGTTTTTTTTTTGTCTGGTACTCATAGTATGTCTCACATCTTTGCAATGCACCAAAAACACCTGCAGGCGTATTTTCTTCAAATTGTATTCCGCGTCGGATTGTTTCAAATGATTTTAGCATTTCATCATACGACTGTTTTTTGATTTCTTCATCAAGATCAATTCTATTTTAATCATCTTCATCTTCATCGCAATTCATAGCTGTATTGTTTTTATTTTTCACACTGTCCAAAATATCCGATTCAGTTAGTGTTTCCGAGGTCTCAACTTCAAAATCAAGTGAAAGATAATCATCAATCAGCACATCATCGTTAATTTCTTCTTTTTCCCTCGGCTGTATCCTCGAAAATGTTCGTTAAATAGAAAATGCACATCGCTATTTGGAGGTTACTTTACGAAGAAATTAGCAAAATGTACTTGGTTCCAAAGAAAAGTTCGCAAAATATAGAAATTCGCAAAATAGAGGTTCGTTAAATAGAGGTCCGACTGTATAAAACTTTCCATCAGCTCCACAGATATATATTTTTCACTAAGAAATATTAAAATTTTATACTAACGATTTATTTTAAAAATGAATTATTATGTTTATATTGTAACAGATCATTGTTTTAAGAATTACATTAAGAATCACATAAGAAAACAATGAAAAATGTTAAGAAGACTTTATTTTTGGATTTTTTTTTTTTGTCAGAAAATTTGGAATTCAAAATCAAATTGATCCTTGGTTATAAAAAAGAAACATGAGACATTATGCATAAGAAAATAGTTAATATAGAAAGCTTTATTAATTAATTAATTAAGTAATTCTAACATTACAATATAATAAAGCTTTTTCTCCCGTTTTGTAACTATCAGGGTGTAAGTATTTTGAAAATTGTTGCTATTTAATGTAAAATGTAATATACAATGTAAATGTCTTACCAAAAAATGTCTTGTAGTAATTGCCAATAAAAAAGAAACTGAAGAATTATGATGTAAATAATACAATACATAAAATAAATATCTGCTATTTTGAATGCTCATTTATTAATTACGACATGCGTGAGTTTTGAAGACCTGTTACTCACATAAGCTGGCATCTACAGTCTCCAAAATAGAGAAGTTTTAAATAAGAGAAACCTCTTTACACTTTTTAATGTTTCTTATAATTGATATACTGAATTCAGCTTATACTTGCATCTTAATTATGTTTAATATTCGTCTACATCAACAGTAAACTTAAATGGCCTTTTACTGGTAACGAAGATTTAGTGGTAACTTATGTTACATTATCGATTTAATGTTTAGAAATGGATTTTACTAATTGCATTTAGAGAATTGCTGTTATTTCTGTTTAATTCGATCTGAAATCATTAAAGTGTATCCTGTAATATATTAATTTATTATATAACTACATTAATGCTTCTGTAAAAGATTTTCTCATCTAAGCTTTAGAATCTAAACATTATTATTTTTCTTACAACTTAGGGTGTAAGTCTTTTTAAATTACTTTTGAATGTTTGACTTTACATTTAATATATACTAATACATTTCATGTCTATGCTAAAACTTTTTCATATTATCATAAGAAAATGAATTTTATGAATGAATATGTGAAAAAATCTGGCAGAAAAAAAATATTAACTTGACATCTACTGTTAGGAAGCTTAAGAATTGGTGACTTCTGAACATTATCTAAATTTCATTCCTTCTATCGCTCTTGAGAGTTTACTGCAGAGGAATGTCTTAAATCATTTAAAAGCTCCAAAAACTATCGCCCCAGTGGCCTAAACTTAGCAAGAACTTTTGCTGGATCAAAAGTAAGTTGATTCTCAGATAGTTTATCTGAATGGTAGAGGAACACTTTGTAGAGAAGTAGTTCTATAATGAGAATTTCTGTAAATCAATTCTTTTAATAGGAATATTATAATGTACCTTTGTTTCCTACGTTTTCGGTATATTTTCCAAATACTTATGTCCTTAAGTATCTTGAAATCTGCCAGTAAAGCTTCAAATTCAACGTCTTATAACAAAATTGATAATCAGATTTCAGTAAAACTTTCAACTGACTGTTATTATCTAAATATTATTTTTTTGTTTATTCTATTTGCCAACTTAACTTTATCATTTTTAAACGTTAAACTTAAATTTATGCTCCTTAAGTTTTTGTTTTTCAGATGCGATGAAAAAGACCATACACATTGACTTTTAAAGCTGTTTTTGATGAACTTTGCCATCCTTGACTCGAAAAACTAAAAAAAATCATAGTGTTTTCATCATATATTACAAAAATAGTTATACTACCCCTTTTTCTTTATTGAAGCAAAATTCAATTGCTATCTCAGCCAATACAGAATGATTTGTTTAAATGCAATGAATTAAAATTACATGGAAATCAATTAACAAAATATGTATATTGTATTGTACAAAGTACAATGTATTGCTCTTAATATCTAAATAGGCTTTGAAAATCCACAATTGCATTTTTGTAGAAAGGTTTCTTCTTAGCAAGACAACTAAATACTACTAAATAAAATAATTTATTTCTTGTTAATTAATAGTAAATAATTTAAAGTAACGTATTTTAATGTACATTATTATTTCTCTATTTTTATCAATGCCGCATGATCTCTAATCAGATTGTAAGTCCTTTTCAAAAATACTTTTATAAAAAATAATTATAATTCACGAATAACTTGAATTGCCCCAAAATTAGAGACACTATCTAATAACGTGTAGTAGCTCCTCTCTTCGCCGAATAACAACTGCTACAAGATGTGACATGAAGCCGACGAAAAGTTGTCTGGGTATATCATGCCACACTGGCTTCGTTCAGTGGTTGTCCAAAACGCAGTTGGTTTTTGGGAGTTAATGCAAGGCTTTGGGTGTGGTCTACAATGTGTCGCATAAGTGCTGAACGGGGTTCGAATCCGAGAACAGGGGCCACGGGAGTAACTGCTAGTCAGTAGAGTGTTCCTTGAATCAGTTCTGTATTACCGGTGCACGATGTAGTGTTGAAGTTATCCTACTGACACACGCCAATCCCACCTGAGAACGTAGCTACCATAAAGAGGTGCAAATGGTGCGAAACAAGATCTTTTTACGACGCACCTGTCAAGACAAACTCCAGTTTCACTATTCTGTTTCAACAAAACACACTACACACCATTACGAAGCCATTATCAGCCTGCACAACACCTTGCTGACAGGAAAGATCCATTGCCTCATGCGCTTTTCTCCACATACTGACTTGACAGTCTCCTCGAAACCTCTGAAACGGTGATTTTCGTCAGACCAGGCGACACGGCGCCAGTCATCTTTGGCCCATTGTCAATGTTCTCCAGCACAGGTAAGGCGCATTACCTTATGCCGGAGTGTCAAAAACGGTATTCGTGTTGGTCGACGGCTTTTAGACCCCAAGGAACACAGTGTGCCCTGTATAGTGGATTGACTGATGCATTGAGAGGAACCACCGTCAGAGCCGTTTCTAGGTGTTCTGCCACCCTAGGCGAGAACTGAAAAATGCCTCCCCCTCCCTTTCAAATGCCGCCCCCACCAAAAAAAAAATGACAACCCTATTTTAACAACCAAAGAAAAAAACGGAATCCGTCCTTCGGCCGCCCTAAAATCTTGCCGCCCTAGGCGGCCGCCTAGTCTTGCCTAATGGTAGAAACGGCTTTCACACAATGTTCCCCTGTGTTGGATACTTACCATTCTTGTCAATCGCCGACGGTTCCGTTCTTGCAACAGTTTCGGGAGCCCACAGTGTTGACGTCCCACCGATTTTTATCCGGAATTCGTGACCCGCGAAATCCAAGAGCATTGGCCACCTGGGAGACACAGTGCCCCTTATTTCTGGCTCCTACAATATATCCACTATTAAACGCTGATAAATCCCGTCCACGTCTCATGGCTACCACAAAAACTCTGTCGCTCAACAGACACGACTCTTATTAAATTGATAATGAAGAAAAGAAAAAAAAAAAAAAACAACCTCACTACATCTACAAAAATTATGAATTACGTCAGAATTATTTATATTGATCTTACTGCATTGTTATCTAAAAATAAATAAAACTTCAATAATTTGGTAGCATAGAAGGAAATTTATAATAATTTCTTTACTATGCAATTATTATTATACTGTTACGATTATTATTTTAATAATAAAAACGCATAATAATTAATTTCGCGATTAATATTTGAATGATTCAATTATCAATTGATGTCTAAAAAAATACTCATTAAAAACATAATAATTTTTTTTTATGTTTGCGATTTTCCACCAAAATTTAGCCTGTAAGTATTTTTCAAAACTAGTTTTTTAAATTAATTTAATTACAGACAATATAATCAATAAAAGCGATTAATTATTATAAAATAATTTATAACAATGTCATTAAAGAATCATCAGTAATTGTAAAAGTTATCTAAAATGTTTTACTCTTAAGTTTTCTCTGTAAAAGATAAGGTTTAAGGTTTTTCTTTAATAGTTTTTTTTTTTTCTTTTATATTAAAATATTCTACAATTCAGGTCGTAAGTGTTACAAGTTTTTATTACAATTTATTAAAATTTTTTATAACTTCTTTAGGCAGAGAGTGACTGTTAAAATGAAACAGTTACAAACTAAATAGTAAAAATTGAATAAATGTTTAAAATGTAAATTAAGTGTGTTTAAGTTTCTGCCGTTTTATTTTATCTTTACTTATTTCTAAGAATAAAGTTAATAACATTAATTATTTCTAGTAAATCTTTGACAGCTGACAATTTTTCTTTTATAAAAATATACATGTATTCCTATTTATTGTTTTCGTCTAAATTTTTAATAACTTTTTAATATAAAACTTGAAAATTCAAGTTTTTATTGGATTCGATAACACTGATATGCATTTTTTACCTTTCAGTCTGCTTCACGAGAAAAAACAACTGAATTTAGTAAATTCAACTATCCTGATTCCGAATCTGTATTCAGAATTTTTGTATCAGGTCTAGTTTTTTTTGTAATTTGCACCTTAAACTCAAAAAAACAAGAAACTTGGCGAACTTCATAATTAAATTAAAAAAATTATTAATGGGATAATCTGAGTTATGAAAGTGTCAAGACAAGTGAAAAACCTTAACTAACTAGTATAAAAATACTTAAATTGATTCTACAGATAATAGATTGGTTAGTTGTCTCTCGAAATCTTTCGCCGTTTTGATGCTCTACGGTGACTCTTAGAAGACTCCCTTTATGTGCACCAACAATAATCCGCAAACATAGATTCCACTTGGCCTGTTATCTCATTTCCAATGTTTTGATATCTTGATGAAACTTTTCACCCTGCTCTGCACTCATAGCACCAAGATTTTCAAGGAAATAATTGATCTGGCTGTGTAGAAAACGAAGTTTAACACAGCCAGATCATTTTGGAACCCAGTGTTTTGAAGTATGTTAAGATTTCATCAACAAGTTCTTCATAATTTTCAGCTTTTTTGTTCCTAGAAAGTTTTCAGTCACGCACTTAAAAGACAACCATGCAGATTTTTCTGTTTCATTTATGATGGTCGTGAAATTTGAATCTTTCATCAGATCGCGTATATTTGGTCCTTCGAATACCAGCATTAATTTTTGCCTCGGTCTTTCTAGGAAATTTCCGTTTTAGATACGGAATTATGTTGCTTTCACTGCCAAGATTGGTAACAAATTGCTTCATGATTACAAGTTTAATATGAAGTGGTGGTAAAAGGACTTTTTAAAAGTAATAATGTCATTAATTAAAATATCAAAATAAAAATATATTGTTTTGGATACTAAATACAAAAAAAGCATATGCAATTAAATGAATTAGAAATTTTATATTTTATTATAATATTTTATAGTTCAGTATTGCCAAAAATTATAATTGTAGTTTAATTATGAATGTATATGTGTGGTGAATTTTGTCATCAATAAGCATTTCAAGATATTCCGTAAATCATAATTCTCAAAAACTGGACCTGATGAAACAAAACTAAATATGACTTTTGAGTTTCCCCATAGTGTGGAATTGAAAAATATAAATAGTTTCTCTGAAGCAAAATGGTTGCATATCAGTGTAATTGAAGAATTCTATTTATTCCAGTAATTGTGATAAATCTTTTGTTTTCTTGTAATATTTAAAAAAAAATCAGCTTGTGAGTACTTTTGAATTCTTAACAAAAATAAACTTACTTTTTTCATGAATTGTCATTGAAAGTATATTTCACATCTTTTCCAATAAATTAATAAAAAAAAATTAATAACTCTAAGTAATATATTAGATAAACAATATAAGCTTTTTATTCATTCCATCAATCTAGGGGGTAAGTTGATTTTTTTTTTTTTTAGTTAATACTTCTGTAATTGATTGTTTTAATGTTTCCAAAAAAAATCATCCTATCTTTCTTTATTAATAAAATAGTAAATTCGTCAGTTATTGCCATACCTTTGATTAACTATCTTTGTTTTTATATGGTTCACTTAATATTTCCGTTTCTATTAAAAACTTGACTATTCAATTAATTTTACAGTTAATCCAAGACTTATAAAAAGCTATACTGATCCAATCCTTAAATTTCTTTTTTTCCTTATATTTTTCTCAACGAAAGCATGAATAGAAAAAAAAAATAATTTTGACCTGTCTTTTTTTTTACTTTTTTATTAAATTTTATCCTCAATAAATTAGCCTGTAAGTATTGTAAAATTAAATTTTCTGTCAATTTAAAGCAGATACTCCTCAGATAAGAAAAATTATTGAAAAAACATTGATTTTCTAATATAATATATATTTCTTTAATTTAACATTTCCTAAAACGTAGTTATTTGTTGCCCTTCTTATTATTAACGACAATCATCAGTAACTTTCTAGCTACTGTTGTGGTTTATAATAAGATCAGCAACTTCTTTCATTGAATATTTCATTTCTTTCCTTCTACGTTTTTCAGTGTTTAAATTTAAAATCTATAAAAATACATTGTCTATAGAATACTAGAAGATAAGCAACATTAAAGAAATTAAAAAATATTAAAGTTTACTTTAGAATATACTCTCACGGAGAATTGTGAAGGCCGGGGTAATTGCGAATAAAAAGAAAGTATATTCATTGAAAAAAAACATTAATATTTTTTATTCAAGTATTTTTTAAAATTCTTATTTTATTTGTTTTATTTTCAACCTATGCTATTATCACATGCAGGATAAGGATTTCAGTGATGTTAAGATAACTTACTGATATATAAAGTATAGGGACTCGATACTTCGCATTTTATGAGAATTAATCCCCTTCTCGTTCTTTTGAAATCCAATATCGAAATGCGTGTAATTCTGTAGAGTTTTATATTGTTCTTTAATTCTTTCTGCAAGTATATATTTTGAACTCGTAAGTTTGCACCCTGTTTTATTTCAAGATTAAGGTAGTATGATTATACTTTAATGTCAGAACTGTACTGACTTAAGTTAACGTTATGCCTGGAATTAGGCGCTTAGAAGATAGAAGATAAGGATTAAAGTAACTGTGAAATATTGAAATGTTCATCTACCAATGCTGAATTATAAGTAAGAGAATATACTATTTTTCATTTCACTAAACGCAAGTCTCGATTGTTATTTCATCTTAATTCAATATCTACATTTTCCTCAAAAACGCACGTCATTGGATGGAAGATGTCAAAGCAGAACTCAAAAGTATCAAAGACCATAATACATAGAAGAATTTGAAGTTACGCAGTACTTATCCCCTTGACAACAAAGTGGTTATTCCGAATCAAAAGAAACGTCGCGTCGATAGAATCATCAAACAATACAAAACCGGTTGGTAGTAAACGCTTATACCCAGAAGAAAGGGATTAATTATGATAAAACTTATTCATCAACTACAAATTTCAGTATAATAAGATTATTACTTGCATTGGCTGCAAAAGAAACATTGGAGATATATCAATGTGTTGTTAAATCATCATATTTAAGTGGAATTTTAAATGATGATGTGTATTTAAAGTTATTCATTGTGTGTAGACTGTATAAATATAAAAGAGACCATAACACACATATCTTCAATAACAAAAATATATCTTCACATAACATGTTTCGAGATTATTTTCTCGTCTTCAGATGCATATATAAAGAAAAACATATTTAAAAACATAAGTAATCAAAACTACAACATAATAACAAAGAATATTCTTAATAATACATCAAGTTGACAGAATCATTTCAAATCATACAACAATGCATTTCGAAAATAGACACTATAAACACCAACATCAAATTAATGTGCCGTTATGTTGACGACACATTTATAGTAATTAATAATAAAAATAATGTCAACACGATCCTCCAAGTTTTCAATCAATTCAACAGTAATATACAATTCACCATGGAAACAGAAGTCAATAATGATTTAGCTTTTCTAGATGTACTAGTCACTAGGAATACAAACACTTATGACACCACTGTTTATAGAAAACATTCCAACGCAAACATTATGGTCAATTTTCTTGCTGCCAGTCCCATGATATACAAAACAAATTCATTAAAGTTCGCAATAAAAAGAGCATTGAAAATATGCAGTAATGGAATATTATTATGTCAAGAACTAAATTATATTAGGAGCATCTTTATGAACAATGATTATCCTATAAAATTTATTAACAGATTAGTCACTAGATTATTAAAATGGGAAAGAAGCGCAAAAATTAGTAATCATACCAAAGATGATTCTAAATATGTGTCCATCCCCTTTGACGACAGGTTAAACAGTAAACTAAAACCCATTCTGGGCATGGTGAATATTAAAACGGCACACAGAGCAAACAATACGTTAGGCAAGTTACTAACAAGTAATAAACCAACAACTAACATAAAAGATAAAACTGGGGTTGTATATGGTATCCGATGTAAAGGGGGTGATAAAAAGTGTATATACGTGGGCGAAACAAAAAGAAGGGTCTCCAAGCGTATGTCAGAGCACGAGACTGCAATCAAAACTCGTAATAAGCAATATTTAACAACAATGCATCATCAAAAAACAGGACATGAAATTATGTATAACAAACCAATAATCCTTACCACAGAAAAGGATTGTTATCTTAGGAAGTTCTATGAATCATTAATAATCAACACGCACAGATGTTACAATACAGATGTATCCATTCGAAATGCATTGTTGTATGATTTGAAATGATTCTGTCAACTTGATGTATTATTAAGAATATTCTTTGTTATTATGTTGTAGTTTTGATTACTTATGTTTTTAAATATGTTTTTCTTTATATATGCATCTGAAGACGAGAAAATAATCTCGAAACATGTTATGTGAAGATATATTTTTGTTATTGAAGATATGTGTGTTATGGTCTCTTTTATATTTATGATGATGTGTATATCGAAATACCGGAAGGAATAGAGTTAGCAAACCCAAATGCTATGGACTGAAGCTCAGAAAAGCAGTTTACGGCCGAGAACGGTAGATGACGTTGAAACACAAGCTACTTGAAAGGGGACTAAGAAACATTAAAAGCGATGCATGCATTTACAAGTTCGAAAAGAAGTATTCAAAATGCTACGTGATTGATTTTTGATATCCTGATCAAAAGAAAAAGTTAGAAATTAATCTAGGAATTAAAAGATATGTTAAATCAATTATTTGGAATCAAGGATCAAGATAGAATAAAAGATTTCCTTGGAATGAAAATTCATTATGGACAAGAAGAAGGACTTCTAAAGATTGGACACAGACAATTTATTAAATTTTTATTTTAAAAAAAAAGGCATGAATGATTACAAGCCTATGTCAACGCCCATGATAGTTACAAAGAAAGATGTTCGAAATGATGAATTACTGGATGAAAGAAATCATCTGAAGTTTAGAAGTATCATAGGACTGACTTAAGTACGACATCAAGATTGGATATTATCCATGCAGTTAATAAGTGTGCTAGAAGTAATTATTAATATAAGTAAGTAAAGCATCTATTAAGATACTTGAAAGACACGCTCGAAAGCCAGTTGATTTATAAAAGAAATCCAAATCCCTTGTAGATGTATTGTGATGCGAGTTGGAGAGATGATTTAATGGATAGTAAGTTAACTTCCGGATATATGATGTTATTTGAAGAAGGAGCCGTCACTTGGAACTGAAGGAAGCAGAGTGCATTGGCACATTCTAAGCAAGAAAGAAAATTCTTAGCCTTAAGCCAAGAATCTACTGAATTAATGTCGGTCAAAAATATTTTGACAGAACTAGGAAGAAATGAAATGTGTAAAGAGTCAATTGAATTTTTCAGTGACAATCAGCCAGCAATAAAATTGATCAGCGATGAATTTAATCAGACCAAAAGTAAACACATAAAATTGAAATACCACATCAGCAAAGAGTATGTGAAAAATAATGACATCGTAACAAAATATGTTCGCACTGAAGAAAATCCTGTTGACTAGTTACCCAAAGTGCTTCCAAGATGTAAACATGACCGATGAATACTAAAGGTTGGTTTAAAATAACATCTATAATATTTAGTGATAAATTGTTATGAAGTGCATATTTGTATTTTTTGTCTCTTTGGAAGAAGGAATTGTCGATATCAATTAAGGAAATAGTGATTTGCTTACCTTATACATTCTAGTGTTAATTTTTTAAGCATATTATTAGGCAAAGAGCAAACAAAATAAAAATATAGATGTAAAGTATTCAAAAAGAAAATTGTGCATCAAAGTCTGGTAATAAAAGGATGTTCACGTAGCAGCGTAACACAGAAGAATGATTACATTGTTATGCAGTGCAGACGCACAGAGCAACAAAAGTAACAATGGTAGGTAAGAAAAACGGTATTTGGTAACTAGCAAATAAAGTTTGGTTACTAACGGCCATGGAGGGATAGGTTATAAACAAACTTCTTCCGTCATGAATAAAAAGGCATCGATATATAAATTATATATCCTGAATTAGTTTTCTTGAGAATTCAAAGAAATTCATTGGATATAATAAATAAGTGACTTGTTCGAGTGAATACAACGACTTTTAGAAGATCACTTTCCATATGATATATGTCAATTTATGTTCGATATTCACACATAGGAATGAACGATATTCAACATTGGTGATATCTGCAAGTATATTTTTTGTGTTCCTAAGCATTCACTCTGGTTTATTTGAAGGTTAAGGTAGTATGAATACAGTTTGTACGTACGATAAAGAAGCTTTAATGTCAGAACTGTACTGACTTTAAAGTTAATGTGCAATTAGTCATATACCTGGAATTAGTCATTTACTACGAAGATAGAAGATGAAGATTGAAGTAACAATTAAATGTTAAAATGTTCATCTACGAATGCTGCAATTGCACTTAAGAGAATATACTATTTTTACTTCACTAAATGCAAGTTTAAATTGTTATCCATCTTAATTCAGTATCTACATTTTTCTTAAAGTCATTTGGAGACTAGTCGTACTATTATCAAAATATTTGTAAAATATTTATCAAGTATTTGCAAAAAGCAGCACTTTACATGTCTTTACATGTTTTATGTCTCTTTTTAAATTATTTAAAACAATTATTTATTTTTTTTATTTTTTACCAATTAGATTGTAAGTGATTTTAAATTACTTTTAGTAAAATTTATATACTTTATTTATGATTTTGTAGTAGATGTAATAAAAAAGTTAATCTAATAATTATAAATACGGGACTCACGAGCTTATGGAACACTTGGACAGTTGTTTTCTGTTTCTTAACTTTCTACAGCTTTTTTGTACAATAAAATACAAGAGAAATATTTGTAATTGAAATAATTGAACTTTTCATAATAAAAAGAAAAATATATAATACAATAAGAAAAACTGATATCAAATCGGTTGATTTTCTCTGATATAACTGTTATTCATCCATAAATTAAGATATAGAATTATAAGGGATTAGTTTTCGTTCAGTTAAATAATAAGTAATTAAGAAATAATAGTTATTCACTTCTCCCACCATACTTTCTCAGTCTTTCTCTCTGTCTGTTCTTATTTCCGTGGGATAGTACAATAGACCTCCGGTCGCAGTGCTTGGCTTCTCTGCCACCCACATTCACTACATAACATAACATAACATATTCATGAATCATTTGTAAACAAATTACCAATTATCGTCTTTAAACCAATTCTTAATAACTATTTTCTATTAAGAAATATAATCTTTCCACTCTGTCCGCTAATCTTTATTTACTAAACATTCTCTCTCCAACAAAATCGTAATAATGTTACGTAAAACCTCATTAATAGTTATACAAAATAAAAGCAAGACTTAATGAAATGGAATTATTTAATTACAAAATGAAATTTAATTAATGTATTTAATTCATTATTATCCAATAAACTAGTTGGTAAGTGAATTTTGAAATAGAAAAGTAGAAATTTTCTTACAAAAATTTTGATTTAATATTGATTTTAAAAAAGTAACTTCTCCTTGCTTATTTAAAATACTAAAATGGTATTTCCAAAAAAAGCCAAAGTTAAAAATATGTAATAATGTAAGGAAGATCTTTCACTGATATTTCTTTAGTTTTTTTATTTCCTTTGCTTTTAATTACTTCGATGATTTTTCAAAGAAATTAAAGTAGAAAAGAATATGTTGTCCAAAGTTTTTCATGTAATTAAAATGTGATTTTTTATTATATTATAATAAATTAGTATGTAAGTAACTTTTGGTTAATGCTTTTAAATTGAATTTTAAAAATTTTGACGTAACTAATGTTTTAGAAAAAGTAATTTCAATTCAAAATATATGAGAAAATAAATTTACTTCACGAAGTTCAATTGGTATTCAACTGTATTTTCCAGTTCATTCTACCACTATTCATTTCTAAAATTTTGTAAATTTAGAATGTTACATATTTGTTACGATTCGATTAGATTTATATTAACTCAATATTTATAAAATGTATAAAAGAAGTTTGGCAAAAATAACGTTGAATGTATAATTTCTTTTAAATTTAAAATTTTTTATATAACTATTTTTATTTTTTTAATTTTTAAATGATATTTAACTAAAAAAAGATCATTGAGAAATTTAATCTGCAATATATTTCCCGCTTTTGTATAATTTTAATAAACTAGTATGTAAGTATTTTTAAATTTCTATTGACCTTAGGATCAAGAAAATCTATACTATTATACTGTTATTTTTCCTGTTAGAATAGGATGTGAAGATTATTGACTTTTCTTAAATTCATATTCGCTAGATTAAATATTAATATTAAGCCTGATTTAAATGATTTCCTGGTCGATTTAAATATTAATAAAACTTATGCAATATCAAATATGAAAAAAAAAACCCAAAATGGTGAAGCCAGAACTGCCAGTCCTGGAATGCCAGACAATGTTAAACATATTCGAATCAGAAATTTTTTTTTTTAATTTTTTAATAATTA
Source organism: Thereuonema tuberculata (assembly GCA_023159025.1). NCBI lineage: Eukaryota > Metazoa > Arthropoda > Chilopoda > Scutigeromorpha > Scutigeridae > Thereuonema > Thereuonema tuberculata. Next base: position 23,376,763 of record JAFIDM010000001.1, read on the forward strand.
ATATAATTCTCTATTAGAGGCCACATTTTAAGGAGGCTTGATTTAGATCCCAATAATGTTCACTGTTGGGCTTAACCTTTCCAACATTGAGATTACATATCCAGGATCTTCTATTGCTGTAATTATTTATATATGAACTGTTCAGAAGCCAATCAGAGTAAGTCAATAAACCAAGAAATGAAATAAATAGGTTTTTGTAAAATTGTTTACCAAAAAATAACGACGTTTGTAAATTTGAAGAATGTTAAAGATAACATAACTATACACCTAAATACAAGAAAACTAAGACAAAAATAGTAAAGGTGTTAATAAAAAAAATTAAAATTTTGAAAAAAAACTGACTTAAGCTAAGTGTCCTCTGAATTTTTTTTAAGTCAATCTATTTAATCCGAATCGTCGAGATCACTGATATTTTCTGCTTCTACATTAACTTGTTTTGAAGTTGAAGCTCTTGTTCTCTCGTTTAGTACTGGCAAACGTTTATAAAATGGGTGGTAGAGCGGTGGAATGTAGGTCAGCAAATCATACATGTGCTTCTTTTTTAAGGGCTTCACAGCCTTACGATTTGGATAGAGTGGTTCCTAAACAATGTTAAGCAAATTGGGAGGTCTTCCTTTTGCTGGAGCCTTGATCTCATAAAACGGAAAATCATCTTGCAGCGTTTCTTTATAGAACATTGACTTTGGTTTATTTTTGCAATATCTAAGCCATTTAATGTTTAGCCAATTAACTTTACCTCCTTCAGTATTAGTTTTTCTATTACAAATGGAATCTTCTAATGGCTTCGTCGAGATAAATTATTCTCTCTTCATTTCTGTTACCTGAAATGGATTAGTTTTTTTGGCAGTTATAACTAAATTTAACCAATCTCTAGGACCATATATAAATTCTTTTTTTCTTGATTTTGACTCAATGACGCCAAAGTCGGCATCGTTTGGAAGATAACTGTGCCGAGATACGAGAAATTTGTGGTCAATAAAAGATGCAGTCATTCCTGGCTCTTGCGCAAGCTTTAGCAAAGACAAGCTTAATTTAATATTTCTGTTCTGACCAGTACAACAGTCAGAGTATATAACAATATGATTAGAATTGCTAGCCTGCTCTTTCAAATGTTTTACCAGACACGATGCAACTTCTTGGGATCCCCGAGACCCCTCCGTTTCATCCCACACATACATGTATCCTTCATTATCATTAAAACTATGAACTGCAAAATTATAAACATTCATGTTTACCTTATAGTAAGCAACAGAAGTGCTAAGTTTTGGAAATGGAAGGGCTTTTTCTAGATCGAATGTAAGTACGTAAGTGTTCTCATCAGCAGATAGCTTATCATTAATCATTGATTTTCTTGCTAGTTCTGCCATTCTTAGGTACAGTTCCTTTTCTGTGATTGCTTTATTTTTATTTTTTTTCATCGTTTTTCTCAAAAGTGATGACGTTCTGCAAATTGTCGCATAACTGGCAGGTATCCTTAGCTGGTGGCTTAAAATGAAGATTAAAATGTAGAAAAGATGTGATAATACATCTTTTCTTTGACTAGTTCTGAGCCGTATTGTTCGCATTTCTCTTTAAACAGCTCAAACATTTTTCTGATATTTAAATCTGGATTTAAAAATCTCCTGTTCGGAGTATTAGCAAGGCAATAATGGCTTTTGTAACTAGGAAATGATCGAATGTGTTCTTTGACTTTTGTAATATCGATTTTGTTGGTTGGTTCTCTACGGCCCCTTTTATCAGTGCAAGTGAATGGCTCTGATTGACATGAGGTTTTATAGATATGAGCATCGCTAACTTGAAACGTGTCCCTAAAAAACTTTTTACACACACGAATTGACATTGTTGAGGTGGTTAAAAAATATTTTATTGTTTTTGATTTTGGCGGTCTTGAAGAATTTCTAGCACGGCGCTGTTTAACGCTGGTATTATGCATGAGCCCAAGAAGATAAATAGTACAGAAAGAAGTTCATATTTATAAATATTGACCAAGACAGAACAAGAGGAATAGGAATTTAGTAAATGAATAAAAATAAGAAATATAAATGTAATATAAAGATTTTATAAAAATATAAAAATTAACTAAAATTTTTCCTTTACGTCACAAAATTAAACTCATCCTCTTATCGTTACTCCGCTTATCCTCTTATCGTTCGTCAGACGGATTGAATTCCCCACATTCTATGTTATTTCAGTTTCAACATATAGTTGTTATTAAAACAAACCAAAAACATATTATTATTAAAATAACAACATGTTAGATTTAAACTTTAATTTCAGCAAAATTATTTTATGATTTTTTTCAAAAAAATCTGAACATTGTAAACAATTACACCAGAAATATTTATATTATGCCAACAACAAATATAAAACTGTAATATTTACAATTTCCACACTATAGAAGACTGCAAGCAGTAGAATAATACGATACGAGGTTTCGCTCATTCGGGACTTGCCGCTAGGATCGCTGCGCGTTTTTGTCCCGCTTTTAATCACTTACTTTCGCGTATTGTCTATAATGGTAATTGGTTAAAATGACTTATACTAATTGACATCCGAACAATTCACATTTTTATTCGGTGGTCAAAATAAGTGTCGTTATCTGTTGCTGATATCTCGAAGCAGTGACTTGGGCTCTTTCACAACTGAAAGTATATACATTAGAGTATGACTTACAGTAAATATTTCAATTTAAAAAAAAAAAAATGACTTAATCTGATTGGCTTCTGAACAGTCCATATAAATCTCTTAACGTTTTAAAACTACTATGCTCCTATTTTATAATAGTGGAAAACAAAATTAAGTTCTATTAATTTACAGACGTCGGAGCCAATATTTGGTATGACTGATTCATAATCAGTACAATACATTAGAGTATTTTACATAATTGGTTTATATTATCATACAATATATTTTTTATTTAAACTCTGCAATGTAGCTCGTAAGTAATAAAATCTACTGTTTTCAGTTCTAATCAATTACATTCGCTGCATTTTAAATTTTTTTAATTATTGAATTATACGTTATATTTTTCTAAAGATTTTAATTTTAAAATAGCAGATCTTCATACTTTTCAAATTAATGAAGAATTAAAAAATAGAATTTTTAGAGCTGATGAATGAATTGTATTTTCCAATGAATTAATTTTTAAATCATTTAACCATATTTAATTTCAAAATATTCTCTGCTAATTTCTGTAGATGAAATTAATGAATGAATTAGATGTGAATTACATTGAATAACAGATTATTAAACGACTTTTTTTTTTACAATAATTCACTAATTACTACTGTTTTTCAATTTCCTTGCTGCTCTATATACTAGGTGGTAAGTGATTTTAGATATCTGATATTAAAAATTAAAGTTTAGTTATTAAAGTTATGCTGGATACTATTATCCTTCTGTTTTTCTTGTATTTCTGAGGATTCCTTTTTTAAGGGCGAGGAAAGATTAACCGAAATTACTTTCAGTTGTCATGTATAAAAAAATGTTTTTAATGACTATGTTTTTGAAAAAAGTTAATTTGTTACTGTTTTGAAATAATGGCTAATATCTTAGGATAGATAGTTTAACGCGAAATCTAAAAATGCTTAATAAGGACATTGCACAATTAAAATCAGTTAAAAAATCTTAATTAAAATCTAAAAGTAATTCAATTGACGTATGTATACTTTTATTTTTTTTTTCATTGGTACATTTCTTCGGTTCTCTTGGGTTGGCTAATCGACTTTGTTTTCCTGACTGATGGGCTAGATAACTTCTTGCTTCTTAGGTTAATTCCTGCGTCGAAATTTCGTCTTGATTGGTTAACTGTCCTCGTTCTCCTCACTTGACCGGATGATTTCTTGCTTCTTTGGAAGATTAATGCCTGCGTCAAAACTTTGACTAGGGGTGGACGGGTATCTCGGATGAGTGCTATTATGTTGTGTTGTTTATTTCCTATCTTTCAGTTGCATTTGATTTTTAACTTCTTTCATTTTTTTCTTTTCTTCTTCTCATTTCGTTCCTATTATTCTTAATGTAAGATCTTATTATATTATTCGGCAATTGTTGATTATATGATCCTAATAGAGAGATAAAATAGCTTTCTTTTAATTCTCATTTATATTTATTAGTTTCTTGATCAAGTATTATGGAATTGTTGAATTCTATGTTCTGGTTTGTTTCATACACATGGAACGCTAACGTGGTATCCAGTCAATCCAGACGAAATTTGGACGCAGGAATTAATCTTCCAAAGAAGCAAGAAGTCATCTAGGCAATCAAACGAAATCGGTTAACCAACTCAAGATCACCGAAGAAATGGACCAATTAAAAAACTAGTTACTTAATTCAATTGACTGTATTAATGGGACACAGAACCTTGATATTTAGTTGTCAACGATCTCCTTGTAGGAGAGCGAAAGACTCCTTTTATGTATGTTCATTTTAGATTTTTTTAATGAAGATTTTTAACTTTATTCTAAATTGTGTAATGTCTTTATTAATCATTTTAATCAGGTATTTTCATGAAAAGAGAATAGTAAGAAGAATATAAATATTCATATTCATGAATATGACAATGAAAGGTAGAATTGCCAGACAGCAGTGTATTACATCCAATAATTATTTAAAAAAATAGTATACTATAGCATTATGCCATTGTTGTTGCTATTTGCTATTTTTGCCATTGTTATTTATAAATATCAACAATGCTTTCATTTAACCTTTCCGTCCAAGTTTTTTAAAGCATTTTTTTAAAAAACAAATGGTAGAAAAAGGTACAAAAAGCTGTTAACGAGACCAAGAGTTTCTGGAGAATCTGGTGGATCAATTGAAAAATTGCTTGAAATAGAAAAATCTCTATTATGAAAATCTCCAGAAAAAAAAAGAAAATCATAAAAATGTAATAAAGATTTACATTCGTAAAATCTCCTATAATCAGTTTCATTTGCAGATTGTAGATCTGTGGGGTTTTTTATAATTAGAACCAAATTTAAATAGTTTATCTTCGTCGCAAAATCAGGGAATTGAAAGCTCATCATTAGCTCTTTTATTTTTTCATTGTTCCAATTTCTTTATGCAGAGAATTGTTTTTAACAACAAAAACTAAAAAACTGGCCTTCTCTCTTTATTAGATATCTTATTCAATATTTTCATTTAAACGTAACCATCCTTTTTTGATAATTTGCAGTCGCTCTTTATGTAGGATTATTTCCATCTATTTAGGCTAAAACATTATTATTTTGTCTTCGTTCAGGAATTTTTTTTTTCTAAAGTCCGTTTCATGGATCATTTGCTATCAATGAAATGTAGAGGACATTGAAACATTATCTTTGGCTTTTATCTTCTATAAGAAAAAGAAAACTGAGTCACATACACAGATAAATTAACAAGGATTATTGTTAATCTGCTAAATTGAAAGGAAGGTACAAAATGAACATTAATATTGCAGTAGATATAAACAACTTCTACTCTTCCATTAGTATTTAAAAATATTTATTTTAAAATATATGTAGCAAATTTTCGGGAATGTCCGCTTTCCCTTTCTCAAGCCATGAATCAATGGGAATTAGAATTAATTTACAAACAATCAACAATAATGATTTAGCCATCAACAAAATATAAAGATATGGTAAGTAAACAAACTTATTGCTATTACAAATATAAATCATGTCAGCATTTATAACAAAAGGATTAGAATTAGTTTACAAACAAATCATCAATAATGGTTTAGCCATTAACAAAATGTAAATTTAACAAACTTTTTGTTAAAAAGGATCTCTATTACTTAATAATCAAGATAATTAATAGTTTAATACAGCAAATAAATCAGTTTTTGTTTTATTTATTTTAATATCTTTGATCAAAGAAATAGTAATAGGATCGATCTAGTACCCTCATATCTATTAAGTTTTGTTCTTTTGTGTTTTTAATAACACAGCTTTCTAGGATTTTTCTTAATTTTAAATCTTTTTCTTTAAATATAACTTTAACATTTGGATCCACGAAATGCCCTAATTTTAAACAATGTTCAGCGACGTCGGAAATATCTGAATTTTTATTTTTCAACGCTCTTCCGTGTTCTGTGACACGTTCTAGAAGGGTCCATTTTTTTTTATGTTTGTAACAACAATAAGTTTGTTTACTTACCATATCTTTATATTTTGTTGATGGCTAAACCATTATTGTTGATTGTTTGTAAATTAATTCTAATTCGCATTTATTCATGGCTTGAGAAAGGGAAAGAGGACTTTTCCGAAAATTTGCTACATGTATTTTAAAATAAATATTTTTAAATACTAATGGAAGAGTGAAAGTTATTTATATCTTAAGTAATTATATTCAAAGATGAAACCTAGGATCTGTTCTGAAGGAAATTCAGCATGGAAAAAAAATCCCCGATCTCCACCAGGCTCAGTCAAGTTCCTTATTATTTAGCTCTTGAGCCCTCTGGTTCAAACAAACGGAAATTAAAAAAAAAATGGAAAATAACATAATTTGAAGATGTGTGTTATTTTTTTCCCTCAATTCTAGCTGAGGTTCGACTCTAACGAATGTTAAATTGAAATTTTCTTGATTTCAAGACTTTTCAGAGAATTGTCCCTTTAAATTATTATTGGGTTAGAAAATAGAAATTGGAGAGACTGTAATCAATAATTACTAATATTTTATTTCATCTTCACAACAAATATGAAGATTTATTTTTGGTGAAGTTTTGAAAACTTCGATATTCCTGAAAAGTATCTTAACCCAGTGCTTCCGATCAGAGGGTTCGAGAGGCATCTAGAACATTCGCAATATATATTTTGTAATGATGCTCATCAAGTTACTTACTTTTCTTTTTTGGTTGAGTGATATGGGGTCCTTGTTCTAATATTAGAAATATTACGTTACAAAAAGATTCAAGAGTAATTTTAGTAATTTCTTGAATTCAAATTGTAAACAAATACATACAAATAAAATAATTATATCTCGGATTTTTTTTTTTATTTCAAATGCATTGGAACAAATTAGTCCGTAAGTATTTTATTGTTATTGGATATTTTATTAAGGTTTTAAGAACTTTTGAATATCTTTTACTATTCAGTAGTAAGTTACTTCATATTCGAGTTTTCAGAAATTTCTATTGAAAAAAATAGAGATATCTACATTCAGTAATAAATTGATTATTCTACAGATCTTTAAATATGGCTGAACAAAACAAAGTAAAGAAATCTTGCATAAATTCTTTTGGAAACAGCCGGTCTCATTAGCTTTTAGAAACTTCTTTAATTTTGAATCACGAAGTCTATAATTCAGACACTAATTAGCATTAATTCAATATCGTTGACTACTGAAAGCTAACTGACATTGAAAAGTTTTATTAATTAATCTAAAACCCTGCTTGATCTAGTGACGTTGTAAAGTTTTTCCTGCAGTCAAAATTCCGGCGGCAAAGCATTTACTGTAGTACATCAACGAACGAGTAGTGATCACAGCATCTTACAAACATTCAGTGGTATTCCACTCTGGAGATACTGTCAGAGGAACGCTTGAACTAGTGAACATGATTCTCGAGCTATATTTGTATTATGCAGGCATTTTGACATGTCTTGATCAGAGTTGAGTGTCATCTGGTAACAAAGAGCCAAGTATAGTCTAAACACCTAATTTGAAGCAACATGCACTCAAGAGACTAAATTTTCTTTTTATCCTATATGGAATCAAGACAGCTTTCCTCTCTAGCTACTTGGTTTCAAAAATGGTCGACGAAGTTTGGATGTTTTGGTGTAAGAGCTCTAACCCGTTGTTAACGGAGAGATCATTTGCAACTTGATGTCATAGACTTCAAGTGATGATGTCAAGTAGTAGTCCAAAGGAGGATACACATCTATCCACCTGCACTATTCTACTATACGGACAATCCTGAAACTCATCCCTGTCCTATTACCTGCCACCAAATCCAATATCCAAGAGTGCCTCTTTTCAGGTGAACTAATACGTTTTGCATTGCCATCTTGTAAATCTAAATGTTTAAGAAATTTGTAAAAATACTTTAAAATGTCATCGAGTAGCACCGCTACTGAGTGTTCTTTGGTGAAAATGGATGGAAATAATGATGTGGCCCATGAATGTATTTTTTTATATTGTATTATAAGATTAGACAAGATTCAAATTCTTAACTTTACAAAATTAAAGAATGGAAGCTTACCAAAATTAAGAATAGGAAAAACTCAGCTAACTTTTTTAGTATCTTTTCAGTAACCTTTAACAAATAAGTCTTAATTCTGTTTTAAATTGTTTACAATGATTTAGGGCGTAAGTGAATTTAAATTGTTCTCTTCAAAATCTTTTTACCTGCTTATTTTCTGCATCTGATTCTTAAAACTAGTTATTAATGCTTTGATTGCTTCACTTATTCCAAAACTGTGAAAATGACATAAAATTAAATACCATCACTTAATAAATAACAATAAGATAAATATCACGCTAGTTTCTTATCCCTTTTATTTAGCTGAGAGTATAAGAAGATTCCAGCTTGGAGTTTGACTAAGATCAGTAGCCATTATTTAAAAGTCGATAAAATAAAAATTAAAAATATGTGTGAGGTAAATAATAAGGAAAATTGTGACGCCATAGAATTACAACTGCCTTTCAATCATTCCAGCACTTATTGAATACTGATCTAATTCTTTTGGCTCCTATATGAAGAAATCTAGAGAAACAAAATATGGAAAAATATGAAAATATGATCGAAAGTTCTTTATTGATCAATAATAAAGTGAAAGTTACAGTGTTAAATATCATTTACATTTTGAAATTTCAATTCATGGTAGAACCCAACCTTCCAATGATGCTCTATGGCCCTCTACAAATGTGTCTATTTCGAAATCTCTAATATTCTGAACAATGGAGTCATATCAGAATGTAAATATCTTTGCATTAATCCCAGAATTGAAGAACGTTTGGATAAAATTAAATTTTTATCATTTGTAAATTTTGTAAAAATATCAACTTTTAAAACCATCAGAGAGTTGTTTATAATAAAACGTTTTAAAACAAAAAATTCTAATGAAATCTGAACAAATATTAAAAGAAAGTGCCTTAACGATCATATTTTTGATATATAAAGGTCATTCAAATGAAAACGAGGCAAAGGATATAGTAAATTGCTGAATGAATTTACTGCGGGATTGTTATATTATATTATATTATATTATATTATATTATATTATATTATATTATATTATATTACATTCAGTTTAAGTCTTTTTATCATATTTCATAAATAGCTTCAAAAATAAACATGCAAATAAACACTGCTTATTAAGTTTTTAAGAAAGATTTAATTAAGATTACTATTTTAAATAAAGTTGATAATCGTTCTTTTGTTTTATTTTTTTTTGTTACACGCAATGCAATCTTAAATAGTTGGTAAGTGATTTTTCTTTTTTTGAACATTCATTCATAGTTGTTCCCATAATTTCAAAAAGTTAAAAATCTCAACTCAAATCTTTCAGAAAAGTAATTCACTCGAAAATTATCATTCACTCTTAAAGTTAATTTGGAAGGTATTAAACATATTAGGCCTATTCATGGTGATTTTTTTTGTATTTAAAAAATCATCATTGTTTTCTTTTAATATTTACTTTTTTTTTGTGTATATATTCTTTCTGAATAACACTTGACTTCATTTCATTAAACATTTGTTTTCCTTACTAAATAACCTTAAAAATATTAATCCTATATTAATCGTATTTAGCCCTTAATAATTTCTGCAGTAATGATTTTTTTTTATAACAATTTTACTTTTCCTAACAATTTAGTTCGTAAGTAACTTATTCTAGATTTTCTTTTTTTGATCTTTTGTAATTTTTCTATTTTTTTCTATGTTCCTATTTTTTTTTAAAACATTTTAAATTCACAACCAAATACTTAAATAGCAAATCAAATTTTTCACTTTAAAAATAAGAATCTTCTAATTTGCAAATCTAATATAACGAAAGAAATGATAAGTCTGTGAAAAGAAATACATATTTTCAGCTTAACATCATATTCCTCTAACAATTGTAAATAAATATGTGGTTGATAGTATTGCTGGCACGGTCAGATTGAAACACTAGGGATCTTAAGTCATTTCCTACGATATGGACAGTTTTAATTTAACATAATTTGCAATGCTTTTCCAGCCACTAAAATCAACAACTGAACACGGATCATATATTTATTTATATGCTATAACAATTAAGAAGGGACTATCTAGAAGATTCAGAAGTGATTCACCAAGGTTAACTTTTTATAAGGAATTAATGGAGTTAAGGTTTCCAATAGCATTTCTGATGACTAAAATTGGAATTATTTTGTTAATAAACTTGCGCATCAAAAGCTAAAAGCAATCTTATGATAATCGCTAATGCTGAATATTAAGAGCTGATCAGGATTGGCTATTGTGGATCCTTGGTGGAAAAACTACGTTCTGTTGTAATGCTCTAATGCAAGACAGGGATAGGAATTTCTAGGAAAGTTAGTCCTGCATTGTTCTGAATATGATAGGCTGTCCTAAAGATCTTAATTGTAACTCAATAACATAAAATTGAAATGTGGTATAGAAGCAGAATTGAACAGATGTTCCCGAAAAGACTAAAATCAGTAGTTCTCTTTAGAATATTCTTGAACATGGTGGAATCATATAAAAGGGTTCTGGAATCAACAAATAGATAACAGGCGACTCAGTTAGGACAGCATGAGATACCAGAACAACGTCCAAAGTAGAACGGCCAGAAAAGCTGAGATAAGATCACACTCATGTACTACAACAGACAGTTTCAATTATTTTTAAAGAGAAAGAGTGACCTGTTGTTCCTTGTCCAAACCAGTCAAGTTGTCCTGTCCTGTTGTTGGCTGGTCAAGTGTTGCTTCCAGGACTTAGGCACAAGAAGCACCGGCCTAGGAGTGCAATGGCTTTGGGGTGCCAACCTCGTAAAAAAAAGTAATAGTAAGTTAAATATGTTCTATTACGACATACCCCTTCTATAAAATTTATAAAGTTTAACAATTTAAAATAATAAAAATGATCAGGCATCACAACTAGGGGCGCAACTGGCCTAGGGGCGCCTTATACCCTCGAGCCGGTCCTGATTGCTTCACTGGAAAAATCCTTTTAATCAGAGTCACAGAAATCAGCCGAAAACCATATAACAAATATGCTCCTTTATTATAGTGGAGGTAACGCCAAGCATCCTGCTAGCATATATTATTATATCGGAAAATCTTTGTGAAAATCTTTAAGAAATTAAGAAAAGTTGTAGTTATTGTGATTGCAGTACTTATTTTTAGCAATAAGCAGCAATTTTTAAGATTTCCGAAGATATGGGGGGTTTCTCTTATCTATAAGAACAGAAATAACGATCTAGCACCCTAAGAAAAATAAAATGCAATTCATTAATTATATAGAAAACATGGGTTGCTATTAAAAAGTTACCTTTCTACCTTTCTATGGATTAATATAAGAAATACGTAAAACATCATATCTAAAATAAATTTAAGATTTTAATTCTTTTGATAAGAATAGATCTCTTCAGTATTTATGTTGATAAATGTGCTTTGTTGTTCAAAGACTTTGTAGTAATGTAACTTTCAAGAAATAACCATTTTGCCTCTGAAGAAAAACAAAATAAAATTTAAAGTAAAAACCAAATTTATTTTTCAATAATGTTGATAATGTAAGGGATTCTAATGATTAAATTACATTTACTTATTAATGCTTGTAGTTTCTCACTTCATATGAGCTTAGTTTTGTCTTTGGAGCAGGTAGATATAGTAATAGTTTAAGAGATAAACAAATTAATCATTTCACGATATAATAGTAAAACCTGCTATTTGTTATTTTCCTTAAACTAGTTTGTAAGTATTTCTAAATTTAAATAAATACAAGATTCTAAGATATTCTAATAAATTAAGATTCATAATGTGAAGGAATGTAATGATTAAAAATATGTTATAGTAAGTATTTTTTTTTTACCGGGAGCCCAAGACGGACCGTTTCGAGGTTCATACCTCTCGTCAGTTGGATTCACCCACTTTTGTTTATGTTTCTCTTTGGATTACACTG
>JAFIDM010000001.1:23390834-23408965 GCA_023159025.1 Thereuonema tuberculata
AAAAAAAAATGTCCAAAATCCTAAATTCCTTCCATTTTCGGATGCAATGGAAGGGGAGAGGGATTCTAACCGCTACACCCCCTCCCTCCTCGGTACGCAAGTGCCACAAATACTGAATCGTGAACGCTACAGATCTGTTCGCCGACCATCTCAATGCATATCTGGAGGATTTCTTCCCCGGCCACAGTGCCATCTTTCAACAAACAACGCACATTGTCATCGGAGAGATATAAATAAAAAGTGATTGGAGGTAAACAACAAGGAATTCGCCACATTACTCTTCTAACTGTAATCCAATTGTACATGTGTGTGATATGCTAGAATGGGGTGTGAGAACTATTAATCCTTATCAACGGAATGAGAGTGAACTGGCAGAATTGCTGCAGCGGTCGAGTTACGCTTGGATGAATCTGTTCAAGACAATGAAACACCTTGTGATATCTGTTCTTAGGGTCTGCGAGCAATGATTGCACAGAAAGGTGAACCGAAGCAGTCTGAGATGGGTGTTCCTTACGCAAAGTTATCTCAGTATATTAAAAACATTAAAATAAACATTAATAAATAAAATAACTCCATTATTAAATACAGATCCTTATCAAAATGCCTGCCTCGATCGATTTCTGGCATTTCCAACGACTTATTTTCAAAACAAAAGCAATAATTTCGTAAATTATATATATATATATATATATATTATAAATTATATAATTATAAATATTTAATTTAATTATTTCCAGAGACTGCTGCTATCTAAAACTCTTTCTTGATTTTATATGATGTTTATTTCTATTCAGTTCCTTCGTAGTGAAATGGAACAATTAAGGTTATATCTATTTATAGACAAGGATCTGATTCTAATTGAAATATTCAATTATTATGTTAACATCAATTTTGATTATCAAATCTGAAATCATTTTTCGTTAAATAATCAATATAAAATTTTAAAAAAATGTGAAAGAGAGAAAGAGATTAAAAAAAATCAAAAATGAATAGTAAACTACAGGGTGGGCGGAAAGTAACTAGGTATCGAAATGATCTTATATCTTTTATGTTTATAGAGTTATTTACTTGAAATTTATACAGCATGTACACAGATATATCGGAATGTGATTGCCTACCTTAAAATTCGATGTAGGCACCTGTGGCATTGACCAATGACCTCAAACGACCTGGAATGGAATCCACAGATTTTTGGAGGAAGTTGTGTGGGATGTTGGCAAGAACTTCCCGAATCCGTGCTTCCAATTCGTTCAATGTGCGAGGTTTCGTACACCTCATCCTTTGCCCAGCCCCATAAAAAATGTCACAGGGTGTCAGGTCTGGACTTCTTGCAGGCCCTCTTCATGAGGTCCCCTTCTCCCCAACCAACATCCCGGAAACTTCTCATCCAACCAGTTACGGACGACATTCGCAAAGTGAGGTGGTGCACCGCCTTGCATGAAGATAATGTCGTCGTATTTTCCCATTCAGATACCGTGGGCCAGACGTAATCCTGAAGCATTTCAAGGTATTGTTCCGCGTTCATTGTGTCACGCAGGAGATATGGACCGACGACAATTGTAGCCGTTATTCCACACCACACGATCACTTTCGGTCGAGACTGCATCTTCTCCACCGTAACTCCAGGATCCTGTGCCTCCCAGTAATGGCAATTGTACCGATTGACGAAACCTGCCACATGGAAAACGGCCTCGTCACTCCAGAGGATGTTGTCGAACAATTGAGGCCTATCTTCATGCCAACCCAACATCAGCTCCCCGTACTCCATTCTGCGATCGCAGTCTTCTGGTGTCCGTTGCTGCACATAATGGGGTTTCCATGCTCGAAAGTTTAATTCTTTTTGCAATACTTGTCGCACAGCGGACCTTGTGAGCCCGCTCTCGCGAGCTGCCTGGCGTGTTGATTTAGCCGGATTAGGATTGAACATGTTCCGCACAATCGCCACATTCTCAGCAGACCGAAACGTGGATGGACGACCTGTTTTTGCTGTATCTTTTACTGAACCTGTGATCATTAGCTTAGTGTGACAATTCTTTATTGTCTCCGGACGAATTGTGGCATTCCTGCCCTTCACCGTATGCCACCATCTCTGCACAAGAACGATTGAATTCCACACCTCATAGCGTGAAGCAATCTGCGCTCGTTCTCTCACTGTAAGGCGATCGGCCATCTTTGATATTGTTGCGTGTATGTCCTCTCGCGGCCGCCGTCTGTACTAAGCGGCATGAAAAATCGATATCCTATTTAATGTTTTTCATGTACATGCTGATTTCAGTATTATTCCATTGATATTAAAATTTTAACAGCCAATTAATAATACCTAGTTACATTCCGCCCACCCTGTATAAGTTTATATAATGTAAAATATCAATAAAATTATATCACAATAATAAAAAAATAGAAATAACAAAATAATGAAAAGTCACACTACCGAATTTTAAAGAATTGAGACCTAGATATTTTAACAAGAGATTTTAATAATGAGAAAGAGATAGGAACCGAAATAAATCTTTTAATTTGAATCGTAAATAAAAGCTATGTATCAAATTTTATGAAAAGCCGTTCAACCGTTGTAGCATGAGACTCGTACAAACAGACAAACCACAAGCGAACATATTTAAAATCTTAAGAAATAAAAGTAGTAAAATGTAGGAAACAAAAAAATAAATAACACAAGAGGAAAATGCCGTCCCGGTATGGCCTAGTGGTTTAGGGGACAGCCTCCCAAGAAGCAGATGTGTTCGAATCGATTCAATGAAAGTTTCCTTTCCTTTCCTGTGTTTGTCAGCCTTTTCTTCACTTTCTCTTCGGGTTTCTTTTCATTTCAATAATGGCTTCCTGAGGACGGCAACGGGAAACCACCTCGATATTCTATGGGAACTCCTGAGTTCCATAGAATGCGTACCACCGTGCTCGGAGATGGTAATTGGAGAGAAAAATGAAATTAAAATATCTCTTATAAAAATAAAGCATAAAGAAAATAAAAGATAATGCTTCCTTTCCTTGATTTTTTTTTACCTTAATATTTCATCTTTGCTATGATTTCATTTCTTTCTGAAAGAATTTAACTTTTATCCATTTATATTCATGCCAATTATAATAACAAACATGGATTCAAAACAAAAAAATATAAATGCTTAAACATTTTTTTACAGGTTATTTAAATGAATTCATTAAAAACTATTTGTAATCCTAATTCATTAAGAAATAAAAAACAGAAAACATTGCTTTTAATTCATTTTTAAGAAATCTTATTTTTTTCTGCTCCTTTGATGTTTGTAGGGAGAAAATACAGGAAAGAAGACAAGGAACGGCTCGGCTCGATGGAAAAAAAAAAAGCAAAAAAAAAACCCAACAAAAAACCAGAGTATCTGTCGACGTTTACAGCAGTTTTTTTCTATTTTATTTTGTTATAATCAATAAGAATTGGATTAATGTATTTTCGTTTAATGTAATTGTTTAAAAACTTATTATGTTTAGTTTCTGCAAATGAATTCAAAATTAGAAATTCGATAAATTTTATTTGAATCAACGATATGATTATATTGAACATAACATTCAAATTTTAATTAAAATCATAAATTGAACATAGTTTGTTTATATTTGATTTCTAATTGTGAACATGTATTTGGTTAATAAATTCAACAAAAAATCATATATATAATCTTCACTTACTGATTTTTTTTAAAAATTATAATCAAAGCTTTAAAATTAAAATTAATCATTTTTAAATTTATTGAAGAATCATATAGTGGCTAATGGTTAAGTTGGAAATATAAAATATTATCATAGATATAAAAACTAGTAGGTAAATGAATATTTAATAAAAAAATTATTTCAATAAATAAATATGTAAATTATTTATATCAAATAATAAGCCAACACAAAAATTAAAAAATAAAAAAAAAACATTTACCCCATTAAAACGACATGTTTTGATCAGACTAGCTGATCATTTACAAGTAGCCTACTTTAATGTTTAATAGTTAAGTCTAGCAGAAGTTTTGAAGAAATTTAAGGTAAATTGCGTTTTCTACACATAGAATTCAATGTTCCTTTTATATTTTTAACGACTGTAAACAGGATAATTCAGGACTTCAATGCCACAATTTCAATACCGGAAACTAATAAAAGTTTTAAAATGCACATCCTTGTAACGATCTACAGCTTCTAAACTCTCCGGAGACAGCGAAATGTGAGAGTTTAGAGGAAATAGTCAACTGAATGAAAACATAAAAATGAAGTAAATCACAAAAATGTTTAGTTTATTTGTGGAGTCATTTGAGATCCTTGTACTGATGTGAATCCATTTCCTCTCAAACAAAACTCGATTTGCTGATTCTGTTTCCACGCATGGGTGTCCGCTGGATGTTTTGTAAAGGGGAGGAGGCAAAATTGTCCAAGGAAGTCTGACTCTTCATTCTGATAATAAAGTACTCAATACATTTTTAATAATTAATTAGCATTGATATTCATTTAAAAATAGTGTACTTACATGAACGATGAACATATTTAAATTCAAATGCATTAGGAGAACGCACGCTTATTTTTCAAAATACAAAACAATAATCCAAACTGCAGTTTATATGTTAAACTTGACTGTTTCTTTTCATCGAAATTTATTTTATCATTTGATAATATTTGTATATTCATAATTGTAATACTCGATCAAGGACTCTTGACAGGCCAAAGTCAGATACGCAGTAGCAACAATTGGAAATGTGGTGGGACTTTCATTCGCATAATTAGGTACAAAGAGATATTTCCACTTTCGTAGTAGTTACATCTTTCCGTGAATAGTCCACGTAGCAATGAATTACGAAAGCAAATTAGGATCGCGTCCACTTAAAAGTCAAAGTCGCGAAAATACTGGACATATTTTGCTACAAGAAAAAGACGATAAATTTTATGTTTAAAAGAAAGACTAGTAGAATGTTAGTAAATAAATAAATGTATGAATATCCTGCTGTTGGAATAAATTTAATGTGCTGAAAATTTTTTTAACAAAACGAAATGAGAAACAAGAACAGCACAAGAGTAAATAAATTGCCTTTCTGATTCGATTATCGGAAGGAATCGGGAACGGCCGTTTCGTCCCAAAGGGACTCATCAGCCCGATTCGCCTTCCCGATAAAAGACCCAGAAAGGCAAGATCTTATCTGAAGGCAACCGCCACACTGCCAGGGGGTTACTATTAACAACCGGTACGGTCGTCCAGTGAGTACCAACTGAAAATAACTTCTGGATGTACTACAGACATTTTCCAAAATGCTTTACTGGAGCGTGAAGACTTCATTTCCTATGTACTTACTGAAATTATGACTTATTTTGTGAATTTTATTGGGAAATTATTGTTTCCTTTAACGATTTGAATTCATTTTCTTTAGCTATTCGAGCAAACTTGCAGACTTTTAATGACTTCCAGAATTCTATATTGACAATCAATATACATCCTGTGTAAATTAAACTACCATTGTGTTCGAACGTTACATAGCAAAGCACGAAGATAAATTTTTATGAAAATTTAGAAAAATAAACCTTCAGAAACACTGTAAATGCTACAAGTATAAAAAGCTACTGGAGTGAAATATAAATTTACCCAGATAGGAAACTATGCAACTTTGCTTAGAGTTTACAGTGCGCCGGATAGCCGATTGGGTAAGGCGCTTGGCTGCGGATTGAAGGTAACGGGTTCGATTCCCGGCCTCGGCGGAGGGCGGGAATTTTTTTTTACTCCATTCTCCTCCAAGGTCCAAGGGTCTCCTCTGTAGAATGGGTACCGGGTTTCTTTCCTGGGAGTTAAAAGGCGGGCGGGCGTCGCGCTGACCTCCCGACCTAAATCTAGTCCCGTTGGTCACGAAACGCTGGGAGCTTTACCTCCCGCGTTCCCGTGAAACTGCAAGGCCTGTTTATGGGATTGCTTTAACTTTTTTTTAACTTTAACTAAAAAGCTTAGAGTTTACAGCAGGGGCTGGGAAGCCTTTTTTTTTTTACTGGAAGTCTACATATTACGTGAAGGAGATTTCATCAGGCGGCAATCAGAAGAACATCAATAGAGTAAGTGATTAAAATATCAGAATCTATCGGGATAAAAGTTCGGCATCCAGACCTAAAAACTTAAATGAAAGAGGGATTTCATTAGATTTTGCATATATCACGCAACCGTCCCTGAATAAGTGATCAGTGGCCATCTTGAATCGAAAATGAACAAGTTCGATCGAGTATGTCGTATTCGTCCTTAGCGTAGCCGTTTCAATATATGGATAGACCCCAATTTTATCCACATCACTATTTTTCACCCTGTCAGGAAATCCACAAAACCGGGTGTTGCCTGGACAGGAAGTCGAATTTCTCCCCAAACTTCTAGGCCATGGGGAGTCTAACAAGATAATACTCTTAAGAGCTACTTCTGCTTTCAGTTAATGGTAGATGTTAGGCATGTATACATTCATAGACACAAAATCTAATAGTCTCTCCCTAAGCGGAAAATGTATTGGAAGTCTAAAGTTTTTGTAAAATATATTGTTGGAAATGAATCTCTGTGAATTTCAGCTCTATGGGAGTGTCTATCTAGTTATAATATCAATCCTGTCGCAAATAGAATGATATCTCTTACAGAATTTCGTTACATCGTATGTTAAGTGAATATTTTCTATTTATATGTAAATACAATAGTGCAGTGTTCTCAATACAAAATAGAAGTTTGATTTTTTTTTTAATATCTTATTATAAATATATTGCTATTGGATACTTAGTCTACAAATGCAGTGGTCGTCAAATATTTTTTTTCTACATTTACAAATATTCGAGGTCAATTAAAAATGCTATTTTAGCAAACCAATAATGAATACTTTTCTGTTGATTTAAACTTTCAAATTGGACTGTGATTTCATATTCAATTATTGGTATCCTGTTTCCTTTCGTTTGGTTCCTCTCAAAAGGAAACAGTAAATCACAAACCAGAACCAGAATGAATTCACAATTTATTAGCTTAAGTATCTTTATCATTTTTATTATTAAACAATGCATTTGTTAAATAACAAAACAAATTTTTGTTTTCCATTTTCACTCACTAATAATCTTTTCAACAGAAAATCGGAGATCACCTAATTCTGACAATTTCATTTTCTTTTAGCCTGCTTTTGTGTTTAGTTGTTAGTCAGTCTGTCTGTATGTATTTGTGTGTCTCCCCATAGCAGTATTTGACCGCTAGATGGATGTTCTTGAAATTTGGGTTACATATTGACGGATCTAATTTCTATATTTTTGAATCTTTTCCAGCTGGATCCCTATTTAAGAAACCAGCAGGAGAAGGAGACAAAAGTTCATATATAAAAGCCTTAAAAATAACATAATGTACGTCTAAAGCATTTGCTATTAAACCTTTTAACTGATCCGTAAGTGATTTGATTTGATTAAAATTAATGAAATAATATTAATAGATAAATTGGTTTTTTAACAATTAACTAAATTAAACAAACTATACAGATATTTACCTAAATAATAAAAAAAAAACTTTAACGTGCTGTGAATATATTAATAAAAAACAAAAGAAGAACAGCACACTTAACGACTACAAATTCTAGTCTTAAAAATGTGTACATCCCGCCTGTCGCAAAAAAAATTCCAATTAAATTTCGAAATTTTTTAAAAAGTACAAAAAAAAAAAAAAAAACCTTTCAGAATCCCTATTTCATCCCGATTTCATTCCTGGCATGTATTAAGGAATCATTTCATTCCCCCAAAAAGAGAATTACGTTCATTCCACTGGTTCGAACTATCAAAAAATTAAATCCGGCAAGTTTATTTCAAACAGATTATTTTTAATTATACAATTTTTAAATATAATTAAGAGGATTAAAAAGTAGATTAATATCCATTGTTGAAGATATAGAATGTTTCAATGAATGTATCAATTCTAATGTTTTCCTGTCAGAATTTTGATCAACTTGCTTATTTCTCGAACAGGACTCACAGGGGAAAAAATTAAATATAATTTAGATTACCTTTTGTCTATCCTACCAAGATATGCATACCAAGTTTCAAAAAAAATCATCATCGGTTCAAACTTTATTAGGAAATACATAAGTACAGACTATCTGATTTGATGAATCTCACTTTCACAGGCTAACTACATATTAACAAATTATGTGGACTCGTAAAGAACCTTTGATAGGCAAGACGTAATATCCAATTAGAATTCGACGACCCACAGAAATATAAAGTAAAACAAAAATTTAAAAAATAAAAAACATAAAATTCAAAATAAAACTAGAAAATAAATTAAGTAAAATATTTAATATTAAAAGTGGTATACTTCAAGGTTCCAATTTAGATCCTATTTTATTCTTATTCCACATAAATGCTATCTTTAAAAAATATGTTTTCTGAAGCATTCGCATACATGAATGATCCTTATGAATGATCCTAAAGTTTTAAAAATTATTAATTGTGTAAAATAGTGCAAAATAAATAAAGCTAGTGTAAAATAAATTCAGTGTAAAATAGGACATCTTCTTAAATGAACTCATGATTATAAAAATAGGACATCTTCTTAAATGAACTTATGATTATAAAATGACTATAAACAAAATATAAATCTTGATAATCCGACCTCAAACAAATCAAAAAATAAAATTAATAAAATCTGAAATAAAAAAATATCATAGCTGTGAATTTTTGTGAAACCAAAAATACTAATTTGTGATTGTGATAAGACACAATTACTAAATAGTCAAAATGATTAGGATTACATATTAATTATGTAACCATTACTTGCAATAATTAGCTTTATTTTTAATTTTTACCATAAAATGATATCTTTCTTATGAAAACGAAAATTATATTATAAAAACAAAAACTATTATTTACTTTGATAAATTATGAAATTTACGGAATTGAAGCTAAAATACTAAAACAAATTGAATTCGAAAAAATACTACAGGAAAAATAAAATGGGACAAATAATAAAAAATAAAATGTAATGTGATTTATTATGAAATTATTTATTTATATCTATTTTGTCTTTGTGTGTTTGGTCCTTCATATTAACATGGATAATATTAATTATTAAAAATAAAATGGATAGATTAAAATTTATGTGTGTATTGTGTGCAAGTGTTTGTGTATACAGTATGCGCTATTTGAATATGTAAAAAAAAAAAACATAAATTAACAAAAGACACCAAGCATGTTAGGATTTTTATCTGAATTGTGTATATATGAAAAAGAAAAAAAAATAAATTCAAATATTTAATTGTTTTCCCTGAACCATACTTTTGCCTAAAACTAAATTTACAATCCAAATCGTTCTATAATTTCTCGTTCTGAAATCTTTGTCATTTAAAATTACGACTCCTAATAGTTTAACTCCTAATATAATTAGTATTTATCCATGTTAACTTAAGAAAAAAAATAGCTTGCAATTAAATTAGCTTATTTTTAAAAGAGTATAATTCACTTCACAAAACGGTTTTCTTACATAATTTAATAAATATATAATAACATATAATATAAATTAATATAAATGTATTAATAAATATATATTTAGAAAAATTACACATGAACAGATTTCTGTGCTACTGGTGCTGTGTTTTGTTAAGAAAATAAATAAATATTAATAATAAAATTTTTTAAGAGTGTTTTAAGATTTAAATAACGTTAAAGTACATTATACATTCTTAATAATTCTTAATTATTTTTTAATTTATTGATAAATTATGAATATTTTTTTTTATATTTTTCAGCAATGTAAATAAATATTGATTGAAATGTCTTTTTTATTCTTTTTCATTTCGATGGCAATCGTATTTTATTATTGTGTATTCGCAAACAATCACTGAGAAATCATTTTTAGGAACCAACTGGAGAAGAAACACATCGAAGAGAAAATACCTGTCCTCCGTTCAAAATTAAACTATCTCCTCCAGCCCAAAGACCAGTACTGGTCTACCTAGCGAACGACATGAGAGAGAAGTACTTACTCAAATGGTAAGGCGCGCTTTTATATGGGCTGAGTTCAAGCTCGACATACATACAGAAATTCGCCCTTGTTATTTCTGCGGAAATTTTCTCACGGAGTTCTCTGTTAAACTGGAGAGCGTTAATAATCAGGAAACGGCTACAGCTATAAAACAAGAATTAAAGAATCAAACTTACATCAGACTTAGATGTGTATGCTATTGAAACTTCCAGTGGCAGGGGAGGAACTAGAAGCAAAATTCCACTTTTCCTTTGTTTGTTCTCCATTTTACTGTTCGTTATTTCAGTGTTTCTTTGAATAAAACTTCTCATTTCTGAATAGTGTCATTTTTATGAATGTTAGTTCGTTGGACGCAGCAAGGATAGGATACATCCTGCAGAACTTTCTCACGCACTTTTGGCAGCAACTTTTTGTTTCTTACTTCCTTTTCATATATTTTAATTTTATCTAAGTTTTGTAAGTAGCTTTTGTATCCTACAATTACTAATTATATGAAAATTTTTTCTTTTTTTTTTTCTTTTTTAAGACCAACACGTGTTTTGGCTTTTTTTTTTTTTTTTGCTGTGTTTTAATTTGATAACTCTGAGTTGATGCTTTTCACCTTAAACATTCTGTGATGAAACTTTCTGACATACTTTGGCTTTGCTAACAATTAACGAAATCCAGAAGGAATTAATTAGAAATTAGTGATTTTTTAAAACTTGTTTTTAGCGGCCCCTAGGTTACAGCTTGCCTGTAAAACATAGGGGACCTCTCTTGCTTTTATGCTTGCTCGATGTCACACTCTGTAGTGACCAAACGGCTAGCGATATTAGAATGGAACCTTCACCATTGTGTTCAGCATCAAAAAGTAAGTGACCACGTTCAAAAAATGAGACCTGTAGGACCACTCCCTGACCGGTAGATGGGGGGGGGGGGGTTAAAAGTCGATGCTTATTACTTTTTTCTTTTATCATGTGATTTAATTTTCTGGAATTGTGTATATGTGATTTGATTTTCGTGTAATTGTATTTATGTGATTTAATTTTCTGCAATTGTGTGTAGGTGATTTGATTTTCTAGAATTGTATACGGTGATTTAATTTTCTGGAATTGTGTATATGTGATTTGATTTTCTGGAGTTGTATATATTTGATTTGATTTTCTGAAATTGTAAATGATTTTCTGGAATTGTATATGGTGATTTAATTTTCTGGAACTGTGTGTAGGTGATTTGATTTTCTAGAATTGTATACGGTGATTTAATTTTCTGGAATCGTGTATATGTGATTTGATTTTCTGGAGTTGTATATATTTGATTTGATTTTCTGGAATTGTATATGATTTTCTGGAATTGTGTAAAGGTGATTTGATTTTCGGTGTTTACAAGCTCTCATATGAACAGGTCTTAAATATGGGTCAAAACAATACGCCCTGAAGGTATTCAAAGAACATGATTCTAGCTTTTTTCATAGGAGTTTACCACTAATTACTGAGTACGCGAGGTTTAATAAAACACCAAAATATGTTTCTTCTTTGTTTGTCTTTTGTGCATCACAATCTAAAGGGGCTGGAAGATTTGCATAAAATTTGGTAAAATGCTTATACGTTCGTTTCTTAATGACATAGAAAATCTATTGTTTCAATTCTAATGCAAAGGAATCAAATTCTGCTGCTAATTATTAGAAAAGGATCCTGTATTTTAACCTACAAAAGATAAATCATCTGTTGTCCTTAAAAGAACATGACGAATTTCCGGAACATTCCTTCAGCGATTCAAAAGTGGGAGGACACATACAGACACAGACAGACTCAGAAGCCTCACTTTTCTAAGAAGAGCAATGGTTTTTAGGAGCAAATCGTTAATATTTAGTAGATACTATATTAATAATACTGTGTATTATACTGATCTTGAAATTTAAAAGGCTTTAAATGCAACATACAAAACTTCAGATGAAATAAATGAATGCATAGGAAATTATTGAAAGAGTTACTGGGAGAAAATTCTCATTTTCGAAAGTTGCGTGAGAGAGTTCCTCGTTTGTCCTACAACAGCCATAGAAATAAAGTAATAATTAAAACTATTCAGAACGCAATGGGAAACTATTTTTATTGAAATGAATCAGGATATCTTTGCTACTGCTTCCTCCTAACAACAGAAATTACTATTTCAGAAATATGATATTTATTAAATCTAATTTAAATATAAAAAATATGAAATTTATAATATAAACCGTATTTACAGCAGAAATAAATTTGATGCAGAATTTATAACGTATTATTATTTCAGTGAATACAAATTGAGTTCAATAGAATCTTTTAAAGAAAAAAATAATGTAAATTTGAAGAATTATTAATAACAGAAATGATAAATGTAATGGAAAAATAAATGCAAATATTAAAATTAACATAAATGATTATTTTTATGACAACATCTTTGGACATACAGGATTATATACAAGACAGAATATATTTAAGAAGTCATTTGTTGGATCATTTTGATTGAAAAAGCTAATATTAGTAGTCGGTGACTCTGAACATTCTAGAAGTCCCACGCGTGGTCTACAAAATAGGCCTAAAATAGGTAAAGGAACAGAAAGGAATCACAAAAAACGGAAACGTCTAGGTTTGTGGAAGAATTGAAGACTTATATTTATTAGCGACCCATTTGGGAGCTAATGTGATAGCAACCAAATTCGGTAGCTATTGTGTTTGTCCTATCCTATCCGTCCGGCCGTTCGTGTCTATTCTCCCCTAACAACTCCCGAGCGGTAGATCGGATCGACAAACGGCCTTTACAATCGTGTTCAGAGGCCCAAACAACGTAGAAATAGGATATTTTTGGGGTCAACGTACCCCCCCTATGTTCGAGATATTTGGCATTGTTTACATTGGATTTCCGCTGTTAGCTTAAATGTTAGAAATGCAACCATCTTATTTCAGTTGTCAGCTACAGATTGATAGTTAAGGTTTCAGAATTATTTACTGAAGGTTGGCGGTTCAATCCTGTACAACTTTATTTTATATTTTTAAAAATTTTTTTTCTTATTTACCTAACGTTTTATTATTTTTTTTCCTAACTTTTTTTTTTAAAGTTTTCCTTATGTTATAGTACTTGCTCTTTTCATCTTACGTCGCGTCGACTTAAGCCAACTAGGAACCACGGACAATAGCCCCGTATGACGACTGTCAAGGCGGAACTAGTAAAGTTCGAGAAGGGGACGAGATTCACATCAAGTCCACAATAACACTGAGAAAGTAAGTCCCAGGTAGAAACGGACGAAACACAGAAGAAGAAAGAAACAGCTATGCTGATACCGGGATTCGAATTCCGATTCCGATACAACGACCACACGGCAGGCCACCATTAAGACCGCTCGGCCATTCCGGAACGGCTCCTTCCTTTTTTATCATAACTTTTAATTTTTATTATTATTATGGGTCGCCCTTAAATTTATGCTTTAGCATAAAATTATATTCATTTGTTATCTTTTTTTTTTCTATCACTCAGTTGATAGGAAATACAAGTCATATGACTTACGAAGAAAAAAAATAAAATTACCACAAAATGTATAATCTCTGCTTCTGAGCAGAACTGCTAATTGTAGTTCGAAACAATCATTCCAGATGGTTCATCAAATAAATGGAATTACTTTCAAGTTACAGAATTGTAAAGTTTGTTTTAAACTTAGATTATATTGTTCAAAATATTTCAGAACACTGTGCCATTGAAATTAGACGAATATTCGTTGTTTTCCAGGAATTTGATTCGGAAACAGTTAGCATCGTGTAAAGCCATGTTCTCTTTGTGAAAAAAAGCAAAACAACAACTTTAAACAGTAATGGGGCCTTAAGATAAATCTGAATGCCATAATTACTTGAATAATAAACATATTAATACAATGAAAATTTGCTACAAATAGTAGTTATATACCAAAATATACATAGCACTTATATACTGATCCTCCAACACTAGAAAACATTCATCATAACACATTTGAAATTTCATATCATTTTTTTCAATTCATTTAATCATAGTTAAACGATTTACTTATCTTTTCTTGACGTGTTCTTGATGCTAGACTTCAACATTTCCATTCCAAATATTGGTCGTTCACGAATCTCTGAGTCTTTATGATTCCGGAACCTAAATCACTTCTTGCGTTGAAAGTTCTTATTCTGGCATAAGAAGCATGATGATAAGATATGGTACGTTTGATCATATTTTAAAATGAATTTAATTCGTCAAATTCATATCAAAGTGCAGTAACGATCACAGCATCTGATTTGTTTTTGCATGCATTGGCATACATCATTGTAATCCATCATCTAACGTTTCCACGCATGTCACTGGTAGCTACACGCTACATCAAATCATAGCTTTATTGCTTGTTTGTTTGTTAATAACAACAATAACAAAACTCTTCTTACAAAATAAATAGATTACATATATTTAACGAACATCTCTTCTTAAATATTTACTACATTTTTATGTACTTTTTGAAAAATTTACAAATTTAGGTGCTATTCTTTGGAGTGACGTGGATGAACACTAATCGACTACAGGTACAAAAAAGAAAAAGAAAAAAAATAACTAAAATGAATAAAATACAGTATCTCTTTCGCGCATCTACAGGGTAAGTGTATTTCCCAAAGGTTAACTACCTTCAGATTTGTGAATAGTTATTTGTTAATAGTATTTTAATAATAAAGTTTGATATTTAGCCATCCGAAGACAGGCTTACTTTTAGCTGAAAAACCCAAAATTTAAGGAAGTTATCCAATCACAACTTTGAGGTTACGACCCATTTCTAAGCTCTGCTCCCTGAAAAACATTAACAGATATCGACTTCTACGGGTTTGTTGTTACTTATTTATAGTTATACTAATGCCCTAAAAGCTGTACAAAGTTTGTGGCAAAAACTCTAAAAACAACGTGACTATAATGTTTTGAAGATAGAAAAAATCGTCAAAAAATGGAAATAAAATATAAATTTATATGCTGTATATAGAAGAAGAATTTGAATGGCATATATATTCGTGATGTATGACTCCTGATTGGCGTTTATTACAAGGTTCTGGGGTCATCTGTTCACTGACGGGAGAAAGCAATACTGTTTACCTTTGGAAAGTACATACACAAAAAAAGAATTACAATAGGGAGTTATAGATTCATATTTTGTTCTCCGTCATGTTTTACAGTGAAACACACATATCCACAAAGTTTTACAGTGAAATCTACAACTCCGTTACGTTTTCCAGTGAAGTACAAATCTCAGCCAAGTTCATCCACTGGCCGACGGCAGAAAATCTCGAAATTTCCTAAAAACAAAAACTCTATTGCTTAACATGAATGGGATAATAAATAAATGCTTTCAAAGAGGAAGGAATCAAGAAAATAAAAATAGGAAGAAAGAAAGATAACTTGGAAATTGACTGCCTGGCTTTTGCAGATGATCTTGCAAACATTGAAGATGCAAGAAGACAAATAAATATACTGAAAGAGACGGCAGAAAAGGCTGGACTACAAATATCTTATGAAAAGACGGAATACATGACCAATAGAAAAGATGCACCAAGACAGATCACAACAAAGTATGGGAAAATCAAGAGGGTTAATAAATTCAAATACCTGGGAGAAATAATTCAACCAAACGCCCTTGACAAAGAAGCGGTCCTTAGCAAGAGCAAGAAAAATGGAACTGTCATTCCATTTGACAAAAAATATATACAACAAGAAGTCCATATCTATAAACGCTAAAATTAGGCACTACAATACAGTCATTAAGCCAGAAGGCCTCTACGCCTCAGAATGCCTTGCACTAAACACAGCCAGACAATTGGACGAGGTAGAAAAAAAGGAAAGAAAGATCTTACGGAAAATCCTGGGACCAAAATATGAAGATGGAAAATGGAAACTGAGAAACAACAAAGAAATCTACGCAAAAACAGAAAAAATAACTGACACAATGAGGAAAAGAAGAGTGGCTTTCTACGGACACATTAAAAGAATGAGTGAAGGTAGACTGACGAAGAGATTATTCACCTTCTTCGACAGAAACCCCAAGACTCAGATGACATGGATCAAGGAGGTCAGAAAAGACATGGAAGAAATGAAAATAGATGGAGAAGAGGTGGAGAGAAGAGAAGAATTCAGAAAAAAGATCAGGGGATTCAAGGGTTTTCAAGAAAAGGCAAAGAAGAAGACGGGAGCAAAATGGACGGAAGAAAGAAGGAAACAACATAGTGAAAGAATGAAAGAATACTGGAAGAGAAGAAAGAAAGTAGAAAAATAATCATCAGTTATTTCACGTGGTCCATAGTCGGCCAAATTCGAAGAAAGAAAGAAGAAGAAATGCTTTCAAACTTAAAATTCTCCTAATTTCCAATTATTCGCTGCTCTGCAATATGAATACAATCAATGTTTTAAAAATATTCAAGAAATTAAAGATAATGCTTCATTCTTAACTTTTCATTTTCAAAAGCGATGCAGTATTTGTGTTGCGTGCGGTTCGCACCGAAGTGTGATCTTCGTAGCCGAAGGTCCGTGTTCTATGGATCTCTAGTGTTCCCAAGATGGCAAACCACTAGAAGAATACAGAGAATTTCTAGGGGAAGATACTGAGGTGGCGATGCAGTATAGACTTCAAAATATATGAAATCACATATAATCCAATGACAGTTTTCATTATAAAAATTAAGGATTAAAGATTTGATTGTAAAGCAGACACTATTTTTTTTTAATTACTGAAAACACAAATAAACAAACAAATACCATAAACAATGTACGGATTAGAGATCAATAATTATTAAAGTGAAAGAAATACATGAAAAAACTTAATCTTTCAATCGTTAAAATATGAACAATTAAAGAGATGTTTCGTCTTTTTTTCTTCGCTCATCACTACTTTCATTTTTTTAATGCTTTCCTCAGTTTAGATAGGATTTGGAGAGTTGGAGAAAATGTGAAATGGTCTTTCTAATGTTAGGGAGAGTGTTGTACCTTGGTTCACTTTTTTGAATTATCTTAATAAATTCAGTCGTAATAGCACTTTGGTGTGTTTGCTTTTTTTAAAATTCAGTTAATTGTTTGATACCTTTTTTACATATTTACTTTGGAAATAACCCCTTTAGTCAGCTCAACAATTTTTCAAATAAAGAAAAAAAGTTATGCTACGTAGCGGACCAAGATTCAACTCGAGACAACCGTCCTATACCTTGAACCATATTTAAAAAGGAAGATTAAATAGAAACAAGATAAAATACAGGCCTACATTATCAATTCGTACCCATTGATTCGCATTTTTCTCTGAACGAAACATTACTGCCTGGGACATCGGAATGAATCGCCTCAATGGCATTTTTTTAATACATTTGAGTCTACAGAATTTATTGATTTACTTTTATAAAACCAGAAAAATTAGTAACATAAATTCTTTTATAGTAAAGGCTCAAGTATTCGATTTCAAAGAAGAAAGTCAATTCACAGAAAACTCTACAATTTGTAATATACTAATCTTTGAATTGTTAAATTTGATACTAATGTTGTTAGACACATTTAATTCATTTATTCAAACTGTTGTAATTCAAGGTTCAAATACAATTTCAAGCCTTGCCAATTTAATATATGTTTCGCACAAATTGTACCATTTGGACAACTCTGAATAAATAGCCAGTGGCTATATGCATTGAGTCGAACGTATCATTTCATTCTTAGCACAGTCGATTCAATACAGATTACACCCAATGTTGTTCAATTACCACTATTTTGGTCACCCAAATCCGGAAGTGGACTTGACAGGAAAAAAAAATGTTTTTGTTTTTTTTCCAAACCTCCAGGCGATGTGTAATCCAATGACGTGTGACTCATGGCTTCGACCTTCGGTTTGGGCTCAGGGCGTTATACATACACACACTTTCACAGCAGCTCCTGCCTACATGGTCTAAAAAGGAAGTCTTAGAAGGGGAGCACTGAGGGAGAGAGCTTCCTACCAGGTTGTGGTGCCCCAGGGCCGGTCTCGCCTGCCACCCGCCAAGGTCACTCTCCGACCAACCCAGACTGGATGACGCGGGTGTTGTTTACAAGCAAAGTCCCCCTCGAGGCTTCGCAGGAAAGCACCGCTCTTTCCCCCTTTAATCCTTCTTGATTCCAAAGTTATTTCACGAGGTAT
>JAFIDM010000001.1:23408975-23420918 GCA_023159025.1 Thereuonema tuberculata
TTTCCCCCTTTAATCCTTCTTGATTCCAAAGTTATTTCACGAGGTATTTTTATGGGCCCGGCACCGATTTAGCTTGACATTGAATCAAGGATTCCACTGCGCAGACTCTCTAATATAACCCTTCCCTCATATGTACGCCCGAAACCACGGCTAGGCGTTACATATAAATATTCGTCAGATACTTAAAGCACTGAACAACCATTTCAACAAAATTTTACTAAAACTTAGTCTTAAAGGTTACATTCTGAAAATGCTGGAAGGCCCATGTACATCCAGGCGTTTTAATTTTAGGTGTTTTAAATTTTAGGTTGCAATTGTTCGATTATACTTAGAATTTAGGCTATTTCCCAGCAATTACAGGATTATGTCAATGGCTTATATTGATTTAAATACTCTTAAATTAACGTTTCAATTTGGCGCCTTGAATATTAGTTTTACTACAACGAAAATTTACTTTATCTAGGGTCGCATTTATATCAGCTGACGCCCTAAGCACAGACCAATAATGATGCCCCCTTCCACTCGGTCCTTCCTTTGCTTAGCTGGCAAGTCATGAAGACTCAGTAAGTGCTAAAATGAAATAAGACATTAAATATTCATTTTTCTTCAACTCTATCCCCCATGCTAGAACCAAAAACTATATTAACTTTAAATTGTTTTTATTTTATAAATTTAGCACTTAATAGTAACTAACGTAACAAGCCGACTAGGGTGACAGAAAAAAAAAAAACAAATTTTCATTACTCTTTATAGATTGTTTAACAAAACTTATAAGGAAAAAAAAATAGGAAATGCAAAAAGTTATTGAAAACGACTCTCCAAAAGATTCTAAGACAAAATAAAATCATACTGTGTCAACAAAACAAAACAAAAAACAAACACATCTACATTGAATAATGATACAATATGTTTTTCTCGAAAACTATTCATTTTCGGACCCATGTTTATAGGAACTTTTTATTGTTTTCATGAATAGAACCTAAGGCTCAATTTTCGACCTATCTTTTGGAATCACCCTGTTTAAACTTGCTAAAGTATAAAATGAATATATTTTTTTCAAAATATTAACAAAAATATTTTGAAAAAATATATTCATTAATAAAAATACTTTATAAAAAAATAAAATTATGCAAGATTTGACAAGTAAACTTCTCTCTTTTCACTTAATTTTTTTATTAGGAGTTATTTTATTTGATCACTTTATTAGGTGATTAGGAGTTATTTATTGCTTAATGGTTAATCTAACTAATGATTAGAAATGATCTATTATTTATCTGAGAACGATGATCTGATCTGTGTTGAATTCTCAAGGAGAAAATTTATAAGGATTCTGAAAATCTCGTGGAAAATTTTAATTATTATTTTGAATTATTAATTTTAGGGTTTTGAAAGACGCCTTACATCCCCGGTTTGTCTGTCTGTGGACACATATCCCACAATGGTTCGCAACCGCTTCTGTTAGCTCAGTTGGTTAGAGCGTCGTGTTTATAACGTGAAGGTCGGGGGTTCGATCTCCTCATGGGCCGTTCTTATTCTTCAATTTTTTCTCCCCATTTTAAATCTTTTTACATTATGAGATATTGGTTATGTAATCCTTTAGAATATGGATTTTGATAAGTACTTTATTTCCTCTAAAATTAGTATCACGATGTTTAAAGTAGATACTTAGGAAGCGACTGTTTTAGGATTTCTTGAATAATGTAGGTGGCCTTTTAGCTCAGTTGTTTAGAGCGTCGTGCTAATGACGCGAAGTCGTGGGTTCGATCTCCTCATGGGCAATTCTTATTCTTCATTTTTTTCTCCCCATTTTTTAAATCTTTTTACAGTTTCTCAACTTAAGTTTTTTTTAATCATTATTAGGAATTCAGTGTATTAAAAAGGTTTGAATTAAGAATGACGATTATTCGATATAAATAGGGGTAGGTAAGATAGCATGGGGTCGCGAACAGATTCGCGGGCGCATTTTCTAGACCACCCCGGCGTAGTTTTTTTAAAGTAAAGGTGACTCAGAAGTCGTTGGGCAGCACTGTGATTGGCTTACTAATCGCTATACTACCTTGTTTATTTTAATTATTAATCAAAGCATATATTTTCAGAGGATTGATGTGATTTGTATAACACTATAAACCTTTTCCAATTCATATAAACAAGCAGTATAATATTATAAAAATTAAAATAATGTAATTTAAAATAATTATTTCAAGATATTGTTTGCTTTTAGGAACTGAGAAAGGCTGAAATGTTCTGTAAATAATATCAATATTTTGAAAATATTAGCTTTTATTAATAATTAAAAATAACCCTGAGTTTTCAGAAACCTTACAAGGTCAAATTAAATCTTTTTAATTATCTCAACTTTTATTTATTAGCTTTTATAACTTTTATTCTTTACAGATGGAATATATTATTAAAAAGGGATATCAAAATGGATTTTTTTTTTTAAATAAATGTTATGTCTGAATTAATTCCTCTATTTAACAAGACTAGTTTCATATTCAATAAGAATACCTTTTTTATTTAATTTTCAATTTGAACGTTGTAAATACAATCTCCAAATGAAAAGCCGACGTTACCTTATCTTGTGTGTATTGTGATTGTTCTCTATGCTTTTGATGACATACCTTCCTCTGTTGTATTGGCGTTATCATTAAATTAAATCTTTTCCCACCGATATCATTTGCCCTTTCTTTGAACTTCCTGGGAACTATTGTTGAAAAACTATGGTTGAATTGTCTCGAATTTGCTTCAGTTTCCCGTAGAACACATGAAAATTAACATTGAATTACATAACATTAAACCTTCCAAAAAGTATATATAGAAACCGCCAGCATTCTTTTTACATTGCAAGCTCAAGACTTCCGATTTCCGAACTCAGGTAAAAAAGCTTTATTGCAAAACTCTGTAAATTATTTTTTTTTTTATATTTTTTTATATTATTTTTTTAATTGAAGAACTCAGTGGAGAAGGAGCATAGGATACGAAACATTACATAGGCGCAGCATTTTATTGGATATTACTTAATTTGTAATTAGTTAACATAATCTTTAATTAATTGTCACATTAAAAGCGACAACCAAATGATTAATAATAACAGATGGAAATGAAACTTTATGGATATATCGTGTTCAATTGTTCATGTAGGTTTTCTTAGATATATCTCAGAATGTATATCTTAATATACATATCTTAATGACATTCTCTCTGCAATCAAATTCAAGAAAATTTGTTTACATATTTTTCTATGTTAATTCTTTTAATCTGTCTTTGGGAATAATGTACAGATTATTGTCTTACAATGCTGCATTTTCTTTAAAATATTTAGAATTTTAAAACTTTTTTTTTTTTAATTTTCTGTTAAAAAAAATGTAGCTCTGAATTGGCTTAAATGAAGCTTTCAAAGTTAGATCAAGAAATCTTTCTTTAATTTATCTAGATTCCACTCTGCCATTGTGCTTTGTAGAGAACAGTAAAAATATGGCTACCTTCCTTGACATTTGTAGTAAGCGGCTTACGTATTTGGGTTGAAATAGGTTTTAAAAATAAACCTCCAAATATAACTCCGTCTTTGTGACTTCGGATTTCAGCAATACGATAATTACATTAACAATATTAATGATTTAAATTACTGAGAAGAGCATGCCACAAAGCATATTTTTAACGTCCCGTTAGGTAAAAGCTATTGAATTCCCATTTCTGTGTATATGCCTCTGTGTATAACAGCCCAAAAAGTAAGTGGGAGACCTATGAGTCTTATTTTGTTTGATTCCCCATGGCTTGGACGTTTGGAGAAGGATTTTCTCCAATTTCCAGACCCGGCAACATCTAGTATTAGATGGCCGTTCAGCTGGCGGGAAATTGGAATCTATCTGTACTGAATCGAGTGTACTGAGAACGAATGTCTCCACTTCCTGTTCAAGATGGCCTCAAATCACTTACTCAGAGTCCCCTCCAATTATGCAAAATGATGCAACGGGAGTAGCTTGATTTATGTTAACTACAAAACTGAACTATCTTGATGATGATTATTGGATTTCACATGCAGATTTAAATACAATTATTAGGTGACCGACTGCACAAAAAATTGAATTAAAAAATTATACACATTAAAAAATAGTGACAGTTTCGGGGACCTGTAATAACGGTTCCGTTCCTCGCATTACAAAAAAATGACGTTTGTCAATTTAAGAGTTCATTGCTTGGTTTGTCAAGTCCTTTGTCGATTTCTAACCAACCATATTCTGGTGTCTTGCATTCGCCATTGGAACCTTCGTACCTTTCTTGCTAGCGGATTGCTCCATACGTCATCAGTTTCTGCTTTTTTCAGGTCATCATAACATTTAATGATGTTATCTTGTTTCTTTCTAAGAAGCATGCATTCCATTGCTGTAATTTTAAGTAACATAGATACAAATAATATAGGCCTATCTATACACGTGTTATATAGATTATAAGAGTAGATCATAAGAGTAGATTACAAGGCTGGAAATGACATCGATAGAATTACAAGAAGAAAGAACGTTTTGCTTAAAATTGTTTCATTTGCTGTTCCGAACTCAAATCTTTCCGGCTTTCTACACTTTCCGCAATTTCATTGAAAGCCGTTTTCTTTTCATCACCAATTTTTATTTCTCTTCACATTTTAGATTTCAAAATTACATCAAAAATGAATCGTTTTATTCAAGGAAGCTTTTGTCTATTGTTGGTGCTTAGCCTCTCAAAGCCTACAGCTCAGCAAGCAGACGTAGACACAAACGTAGACGGACTTGGCGATGTAGGTGTTGGTGTGGGTCCAGATGGCATAAAGTTAGATGTCTCATTAGACCTTTGCAGTAATCGTAAGTATCAATGTTTAAGGGAGACAAAGTGTAAATATTATCTACATTCTATTCTAGCAACATACAAAATATTTAATATTCATAACTGATGTAAGAAGGAAAAATGTATTGGTAAGTTTCATTTTCAAGGTAAGTTTAATGAAGGTCAATCAAACTTTTACAATTACAAGAGTAATGCGGTCTACTAGAATAGACCAGAAACAAAACATTACATTGATTTGAAGACATACTGGTTCATTTCAAAGAAGTAAAGACATCTACAATTAATCATACTCTTCAGCTTATTGATGATACTGCATTTATAGTTTATTCTATAGATGTTGAAGATATTTGAATTGCTGAAACAAAAACTAAATTTTATTTTTTGTAATAAAATAAAAATATTTCATACACAAATAATAAAGAAACTATACACTTATTTCTTTGAATCCGTTGCTAATTAGATGTTATTTCGTAAAAATTAGGAATCACAGAATTTATTTTATTCGAGTTTGGTTTTACTCTGGAAGCAGTTGTTTGCCATTTTATCTTCTGCGTTGAGTTCGTTTAGAAAAATCTTTGGAAAGATTATTAATTGCCACACTTCTTAAATAGAGATTTTTCTTTATTGTTAAAATCAATTTCCTTTTACTGATTTCGGTCTTGATGAATTGTTACTACTGAATAATATTTCAAAACGTTTCAATAAATAAAATGACGATATTTGAAAATAAAAAGCAGAAGTTTTAGAACCTGTAACATCGATCGATTCAGAGAAAGAATCTTCAAAAATAGAGTCATTATTGGTTAGTGTCTCAATAAATCTGCTTTTCTATTGTGCTTCTTTTCTATTCTATTCCCTTCCAGTCAATACAAACGATAGCAAACTAAATGGTGATTAACAAATTTCGTGATTGAGACTAAAATGTCTTGCCTCGATTTTCAATTTCCATCTCAATAATTTACAAAAGCGAATTTTAAGATGAATAAGTTAAAAAAAGATTCCTCAACAACACTGTAGCAAAAACTCAGAACAGAAGTTTAATTACGTTTTTGTGATACTTGCCTCATAGTAACTTTTAACTCCTGATAAATAAAAAGAAATTAGGTTGGTTGTTGACTAATAATACAGCGTAATTAATTTGCAGCGAAAGAAATTTACATGAAGAAAATTTTCAGGTTGGTTACCGATGGTTATCAATATTTTGTTGTACTTGTAATGGTGAAAAAATAAAGTTATATTTAAAAAACAAATGACTCTTGTGTTCATTATTAATGTGTAATGTCAGCCTGAAGATAATAATTAATACTTTTATTTTATAATTCGGAGATTTGTAAAGCAGAAAAATAAAGTTATGTTTACAAAAAATGACTTTTTTAATTATTGCTGTGCATTTAAATTGATTTCAGTCGGAGATGTTTATCAATTTACTTATTGTCGCGAAATCACGAATTTTGTTATATCATTTGTTTAAAAATAAAGTTATGTTTGAATAAAATGATTGTGGTTTTTTTATTACTATTAATACAGCAGTTTCAGAATGAGAAGTGGATAAAATTCAGTAAGGGTTTTGAATGGCAAGAATGAACTCATGTAGAGTAAATGAGACACAAATTGAAAGTCAATGAAATAGAAAACCTGAAACTAAAGATTACAGTGGATTAGGCCTACATAGGGGAAACCACTTTAAAAAAAGCGCGCCAAAAGTACTCTACCTCAAGGGTGGTGTGGAAACGAGTACTGGATTTGGTATTATATTATTTAATAATTAATACTAATTATTGAATATTTTTCTCTCGTTTAGCATTTTGATTTTTTTTAGTAAGAGATGAAAAGAAAACTGAGCTATTTAGATGATCTTCAAAACATAGAAGTTAGTATTTGCAAGAATCTGATTTGTAAATTGAATATCCTATCAAAGAAAATTCTATTAGTCTTGATATTTCAGTCCCGTTTCTGTCTGAGCAGATGACCCCGAGATCTTGAGAGACCTTCGTTGAGGCTGACGCACTGCTGGTACATGAATGTTCTAACTAATTTTTCATTAGTGAGTTTTTTCCTTTGAGGCACCACTGCACTTCCGACGATAATTCACAGCAGTGTTTAGAAGAAAGGATCTTGAAACGCCATGAAAGGAATAAATATTAAAATTATATATTAAAATAGCTAGATATGTTTCGTAGTTTGTACCAAAGCTGGCAAATGAAAAAAAATTAAAAATAATTCGTTATGTTTCTGGTTTCAGATCTCGTTTTTTGTTCACGTTAAAATCTTAATTTTTTTCCGGTATGTTTAACGTTTTAATGAAATGATTAGACAGGCTATTATTTATTATATATAATTTACTTAATAAACAAAAAATGTATAAAGTAATAAAACAATGACTTTAAATCTGTAATTTTCTGTGTGATTAATTTTTGTAATTTTTTATATACTGTTATTTTATGTAATTAAATAATTTGTACAACATAATCTAAGCACCTGTTGACAGGATCTCTTTATGGGAGATCCTAACAGGACTTCAATATTGTATTAAAGAAAATAAAATTTATTTTATTATTATTATTATTATTATTATTAAATTAATAAATAAGATTTCTCATTCAATTTTTTTCTCATTCTCATTTACATTTTTTGATAAAATAAATAAATAAATCAAATAAATTATCTACTTGAAGATATAACTTCTACAAATTATTTTATTTTTCTATGGAAAATTTTCAGTAACAGTAAATAGGTTTTCAAAGGTTTGAAAGTTTTTTGAGTAGAGGTTAGGGGTGACAAAAAATTTTAAGAATCTGTAGTAAGATAAACTCTTTAATTATTGTGCTTATCAGTTTGATTATTACATCTAAAAAATTTTCTTTTTTTCGCTTTCAAAGTTTGCTAGCACGTTTATTTGTAGAGTACATTCACTTCTTACTTGTTAGATGCTTATTTTGTTGCATTAATAAATTGTTTTCATTACATTGAGGGTCCTCTTTTCTTATTTTTTTAATTATTTCATTTTACAAATGTGTTAGACAAAGCACTCTGTTATGCAACAAATAAGCACTCTTAATTATTTTGTTATTAATTATTATTAATTATTCTCTGAAATTAATTTCACATTCATCCAACTATTTTGCTGATAAATAAAAGAAGTTTAACGTGCCGAAATAATTCAAAATAGATATCAATCCCAGGCACAAAGCTAAAGTTAGGATTCGCACCTTGAGTTGTCATCGGAAACTAATCTGAGGCAAAAGGCAACAGAGAACGTTGCTTGTCAATTAAATATTTCTTATTATTTACCAAACTCATGTTGAAACTTGTTATCTTTTACAATATTTCTTTGAAGTTTCCGAAACTAAAGTTTGTACTATTTCTTATCAAAAAAACAAGGTAAACTGTATTACAAAGATTTCAGCCTTTATGTAAAAATTGAAGTCTTTCATAAAAAAATTGCACAAACTTTGTACAAAGAAATTAAAAGGTTAAAAACTAACAAGGAACTTATAAATCGAATTGTAGATCTCAAGTTTTGGAAAATTGTGAAAATATTTAATGAACAAAAAAATGGATGATAAGAAGCTGTAGGAGATTTCATGGAAGAAGGAAATTGTGCGTGTCATCAACTAACATCTAGATGGAAGAAATACTGTCTGTATTTGTTTATAGCTACACTACTTTGCTTCTATGCATTGTTTTCTAGAAATATTTGTTTCCCTTTTTAATATTTTCAGTTGCAGAAATTTTGTAATTTAACACAAAGTTCCAAATAAAAGAGGGAAAAGCAATAGTGTATAGTAAATAAAAGGAAAAGAGGAAGTCTTTTGAAATATATTTATTCCCAAAAACCGTCTCTATAACAGTTTCTCTCTATTGTATTTTATATTTTTTAAGTTATAAGTTATATATATTGGCAGTATTGTGCTTTGATCATAGGTTCTGTCTTGTCTCCGAACTTTGGGGGGATATAACTAAAGAGATATAACACTTTGTTAACATAGCAGCTACGACTCGTACTTTGCAAACTTCACAATGGTGATTTGAATCAATTTAGATTTGCCTAAAGACAAAAAACACGAATAACTAATATACTGCTGCTTGTAAAAAATGCAACACCATGAAGGAATCATCAGAATTAAATGAAATTTGCAGTAAATGTCAATTATAGGATGTTATGCAAAATAGTAAAGTTTCAGAGCCACCGCGATGATGACAACTTGCCTTCCCGATGACAACTCAAGGTGCGAATCCTAATTTTAGCTTTGTGCCTGGGATTGATATCTATTTTGCTGATACTTTCTTCAATTACTGCTTATCTTATTTTTCAATTAACAAATTTAGTTACTACAGAGTGATTGCATAAGTCATTGGAAAGAATGAGCTGCACGAAAAAGGCAATATAACTGCCAAGTTGCATGTAGTAGGGAGTGCAATAGTCGCCAATGGCTTTGTAGTCGAAATCGGCCACTCGTTCATGGTCTCTTTGTGGGTGTATTTTCCAAAAGAAAACATTTTTGAGTTCTCCCCTACTTAACAGATGATCCGGGGACCTAGTGATAAACCCCGATCAGGAGTCATAGATCACGAATGTATATGCCATTCAAATTCTTCTTCCCACGATATATATATAGCCTAATGTACACTACCCTACACTAATGGACCGGACAGTGCGCTTTATTGGAAACATGTGAAAATGTAACTAATTTAAGAGTGGGATGGGCACTCATGTGCTGAAATTACATTAGCCACCCTGTGGGGCATGCTTTCTGTGGGACATGTTTTGATGCAGAGCTAAGGGTTTTTATGTCCATTCCTGCTTCAAGAACATGGCCAGTGCAGCTATAGATGTCGGATCCCTGGCCCTCGATCGATGCTCTAACTCGTCCCATAAATGTTCAATAGGGTTTAGGGTAGTACTTTGAGCAGGCCATGGAAGCCGCTTTACAGCCATCTCTGTATACCACTGCTGGACAGAGGCTGAAACATGGCATGGAGCATTGTCATCCTGAAAGTAACTATCGTCATTTCCAAGCATTTGCCAGAGAGTAGGAACAACCCAATTATCCAAAATGTCTTTGTAGCCTTCGGAGTTCAAGATTCCCGAAACAACATGCAATGGTCCCAGGCCATACTATGAGAATCACCCTCACAGCATGATTCCCCCACCGCCGAACTTCACAGTTGGAACGATGCACTCGGGTAAAAGACGTTCGCCTGGTATTCGCCACACTCAAACACGTTCATCCGACTGGAAGAGAGTGTAAGGTGATGAGGCACGTTACACTCCATAAAATTGTTTTCCACTGCTCTACAGTTCAGTTGCGAATTTGCAAATACCACTTGAGTCTGGCGGTTCTGTTGAATGGTGAGATGTGTGGTTTGTGGATTTTAAGGGCGTTCAATTCCTTCCGCAATGTATTGTGATTGTGATGTATTCCGCAATGTAACCCCTGATGCCTGTTGAAACTCACTGATCACGTGCGCACATACACTTTGACGATCTCATCTGATTTTATGTAAATATGCAGGCGTCCGGTCCATTATTGTAGGGTAGTGTATACTGTATATTTTATTTCTACTTTTTTGAAAATTTTTCCTGTTTTCAAATCACTTACAGTCACGTTGTTTTTAGATCTTTCGCCACAAACTCTTCAGGGCTTTTAGGGCATCAGTAGAACTACAAATAAGCACAAAAAAATTCAAAATCTGTTCATGGGTTTTTAAGGGGCGGGCCTTTGAAGTGGGGCGTCACTTCAAAGTTGTGACGTGGATAACTGCCGTAAATTTTGAGCTTTTGAGCTAAAACTTTATGGTGCTAGATACTCTTAGGGTAAATTACGGCTCGTAATTTACGGCTCGTAATTTACGGCTCGTAATGTATTTCAGCCAAATCTGATCAAGCGTTCCAAAATGGCGGCCAATAGAAATTTCAAGTTTTTGACGTTTTCCCTATTTTCAAAACCTTATCCTGACTTTGACAGCTTCTGCCACAAACTCTGTACAGTTTTCAGGGCAATTACAAATATGTAACAACAAAGTCTACATCTGTTCATGGGGTTTTAGGGGGCGGAGCTTAGAAGTGGTACGTGACCTCAAAGTCGTGATTTGATAACTTCTATAAATTTTAGGCTACTCATCTAAAACTAAACCTGACTTCGGATAACTGAATATCAAACTTTATTATTAAAAATATTATTAACAAACAGTAGGCCTATTCACAAATCTCAAGGTGGTTGATCTTTGGGAAATACACTTACCACGGTAGATCCGCGACAGAGATTTTTTTGGTATATGTGGCCGATTTGGGTTCATTCAGTTAATTCCTAAGAGTGGCACATAAATTTGTAAATTTCTAAAAAAGTAGATAAATATTTAAGAAAAGATGTGCACTAAATACATGTAGGCCTATAATCAATTCTTTTTGTAAGAAGAGATTTGTTATTTTTGTTCTTATTAGCAAACAAACAATAAAGCTACGATTTGATGTAGCATGTAGTGGCACGTGTAGAAACGCCTCGTGTTGGATTACAATGATGTGCGCTTATGAATGCCAAAAAAAAATTAGATGCTGTGATCGTTACTGCAGTTTGATATGGATTTGACGAATTATATTTATTTTTTTTATTGAGAAGTATGATCAAACGTATCATGTCTTATAATCATGCCTCATGCCTTTATGTTCCGGACTACAGAGATTCGTGAACGACCAATGTTTCGAATGCAAATGTCGAAGTCTACCATCATGAATACATCAAGAAAAGATAAGTAAATCGTGTTACTATGATTAAATGAATTGAATGAAATAAAAATAATAAATAAATAAATTGAATGAAATGAAATAATTGTATTTGAATTTTTCTATTCTGTAACTTGAAAGTAATTTCGTTTATTTATTGTCTTGAATGACTGTTAAACAAAAGTCAACAAGAAAATGGCCCTTCATAATAAAAAACAACAATATATAAATTCAGAATAAAAAGGGCAGAAATTTGTTTTTCTTTAGGTGTTTCTTGGAATCGCTGGTTTGTCAGATACTGGGCGAATCCAGCTGAAGAAGGCTAGGAAGCCTGAAACAGCTATTCTGGTTTCCCGGTATCGAAATTTCAAAAAACAGATCAGTGATTCCATTTTTTCTTG
>JAFIDM010000001.1:23423070-23442040 GCA_023159025.1 Thereuonema tuberculata
TATTATCCTCTCTGCGCTGTAGGATTGGCAGTCTCTAAAGAAATTTCCGCAGGACACGGTTCACCTCACTCATCAATCCATTGGAAGTTCTCGATGGACATCAAGAGAAATAATAACTTCATTGTAGTGCCTTCAGACAGAGGCAATAATCCCGTTGTTCTGAACACTGTTACATACAATCTCAAGGCCAAAATTTCCTGGCTAATGAAGGGGGTATTTCTTTCTTAAACTTTCTGAAAAAAGATGTCCTTAACCTTCACCTTCGTGTTATGCGAAAACTGTGCAAATCTGGCCTTATTCAAGACACCTTGGCAGATCTAATGAAAGATGGTGATTTGCGATCTTCTTTGAAGAATTCGGGGATTGGCTCCCAAGAAAGGTTTCAGTCTCTTCTCCTTAGATGTCAAGTTACTGTTTACGTCAATAATTACACATTTACTTGAAAAGGCTTTCCAAGACATTACATACCTTGAAATATAACAATCACTTCAATCAGATATATGTTTTTCAA
Organism: Thereuonema tuberculata; assembly: GCA_023159025.1. Taxonomy (NCBI): domain Eukaryota; kingdom Metazoa; phylum Arthropoda; class Chilopoda; order Scutigeromorpha; family Scutigeridae; genus Thereuonema; species Thereuonema tuberculata. The sequence continues at coordinate 23,423,582 of JAFIDM010000001.1, forward strand.
AATCTGCTCCAAATGGTACGAGGAAATACAGATTTTTGAAGACAACATATGCTTCTAACAGCAGCATTCGGGCCTCTTTATCTGCGTCCGCAATGTTGGCAGAATGGGCGATGATTTACATCGAGGACACGGGTTACTGCATTTTCGATGAACACCCACCTTTCATTGTCCATTTACACTCGATATGTTTATGACCTTCACCCTTACGAGAACAATGATGCCAAGATACAAGTTTTCAACATATTTAACAGCATTAATCCAGCTGTCACATTAGAAATGGAACATGATGTTCATGGCTCCATTCCCTTTCTCGACATTCGAATTACTGCTTTAGAAGATCACTTTGCTATCCCTTTTCGCAAGTCGACACATTCAGGTATTACTATTAGTTTCCACTCATTTTGCCCTCTAAACGTCAAGATTAATCTTGAATGTGGTTAATATGGCCGTTCGCAGGGCCTTCACGGTTTCCAGTTCAATAAATGCATTCATGATGAACTGGACTTTATCCATAATTATTTACGTGCAAATGATTATCCGCCACGATTCATCTCGACACATGGGCAGTCTACACTGATGAGGTTATACAACAATTTAAAGCTGGACAGTGTTTTCCAAGTCATTAAATGGTACATCTCTTTCGACTACCATCCTTATGTCTTTCCAGTTGTCTCTAAGTTTTTTAGACAACATGGTATTGTTGTTTATCCTCATGCAGGTATCGAACAAAAAGAATTTGTAACTCGTTAAAGTCCACTACCCCTACAGAACGTGTTAGAGGTGTCATCTATGATTGATCTGTTTTGAGGGCGACTGTTGTTATATCGGCGAATCACGGCGCCCCCATTTGTTGACAGGATCAACGAACATCGCGGAATATGAGCCAAAATTGATTTTACATATACTACAGCCTTACATATTAATGTCACGGAACATTCCATCAACTTACAGAATCACTAATTGATTATCACATACAGAAGTAATCAAATCTTAAATAAAGGTTTCGACGGAATAATATCTTGGATTATTTGTTTAAGAAATTTCAACAAATCCCTAGATGCTACCATGCATGTTTTCATATGATTAGAAGCATTTAATGTTTTTAAATTGTTGTAAAATTCGGAGCAATTCATGATGTAACCTATCGAATGTTTAAATCTTACAATGTTTTAATCTTATCAAAAACATACTTAGAAAAATTTTGAATAATAGTTTGTTTACAGTTAATAACACGCCTGGCTAAGAAGAAACCTTCATTATCTTTTTCTTTATGTATTTTGGAAGTGCTGAAATGATAGGTAAATTACGAGCTGTATGAAGGAAAAGTCGTCTATTCCATTTTTAGGAAAACCATGTTGGATTCCTAAAGATGGAAGATTTTTCTTTCTTTATTTGTATTTGTTCCTTATCAAGCTTGATGCTTTTGTAACAATGGTTATTCTGAATGTGATTTTATATGTGATAATCAATAATTTCGGCACAACAACAATATCTTATAACAAATAACTGTTCTCTTTATGAGGCTTTCATCATCATCAGCAGCTTCGCTGAGTTTAAACTTCAGTATATTGAAAAGCAAGTATTTGGTAATTCTGACAAAGAGGTAATCTTGTATCAGAGATATGTTGGACGACATCTTTGTCATTTTTGATGATATTAATAATGTACAAGATCACATTTTACTATAACAGATTAATACTACCAATGCTAAAATTCAATTTTGCTAAAAAAGTAGAAATAGTACTTTCCACACCACCCAAGAGGTAGAGTGCGGTGGCGCGTTTTATTTTACGTGGTTTCCTCAAAGAGGCCTAATACATCCAACTCTACCAATTATCTACGTAATATTTTGTTAAAAAAAAGCAATGAGACATAGACTTTAATATAATTTTACTTTCTACTATTTAAATATAATGGAATATCATAATAAAGCAAACACATGGTCATGAATGATTGCTAATCTCAGTTTCCATTAATCCTGTATTAACTGTAATCCTATGGTAAACGTTAATATAATTTATGTTACTTTTGTTTTAAGTAACAAACCACGGAAATTCTGTTTTTAAACCTCCTATTTGGATTATTTAGAAAAGATTATTTAGATACGTTGAAATAGTATCAAAATAGCTGTATTGTCAAATCTATAAAAGTTACAATTTTCAGAGCTTTAAGGTAATAAGCATATTGTTAGTAGAAAAAGATATAAATTCTTTGTATTATACAAAAAGCTGTTGATTTAGATGAGCAAATTATTAAAGTGGAAAGCTTTAGCACAAATATCCAACATAATTAGATAAAACAAAGTTGCTTTTCTTTAGAAGATTCATACATTAAAAGTCAGTTTTGATAAACTGATAGAAGATATGATAGCATATGCTACAAGTGGTCTAGAATAATTCAAATAAGATTATTCGAGAAATTTAGTGACACCCTATTTTTTTAATAAATGTTAATGAATCACTAGTTCAATAGAAATTTATAAAATTATTTCGTTTATTTATGGAATCCAGTTGTTTTTGTTTTATTTTTAGTGTTCCGAAATGTTTTTGTTTAAGTTAATTTAGTGTTTTACTGAGTTGAAAGTTATTGTTTCTGTGCTAATTTAAACTGTAGATGAGATAATGCAAATAGTAATGTGTAATATGTAAGAATGGTTTTTATGTAAGAAAGGTTTTTTTTTTTTTTGTTACAAAAACAAATATTGAAAACATTGAAAACATATAATAGAATTAAAAATATGGAACAACAGAGAATTAATATATTATATATATATTCGATTGAAATAGAATAGCTTAAAATAGAAAATAACAAAACAATAAGTAATAATTCCCACCAACACTTACATTTAGTCCCCAATAGAAATCACAACTCCTCTTACTGACATTAACAAGATGAATGCCAACAATAGGCAACTTCCTAGCATAATACGATTCATTTTTGACTTGGCTGTAAACTTGAAAACAAAAAAATCCGTTACTTATTGAAAATAATTCAACACAAGAAAAATGATATTAATGCAAAAACACTTTTTTCGAATTCAATTATTTTAAAAATTAAATATTATTGTTAAAATGTAGAGGCTTAATTTCTGATTATTAAATGTAAAACTAAACAAATTATCCCAAGAAGCTGAGTAATTTAGCGTGTGTCGATTAACGATAAAGTAAAATAGGATATGAAACATAAACAATAAAATTAAAGAATATTTTCAATAAAAATATGAAACATTTTAAAGCGTTACCTGTTTAACCTCCAATATAGGAGCTCAAACTGGCAACGTTTTAATATGTTTTAGATTCATATTTCTTTCTTATCTCTTTTCCACTTATTGTCATAATAACAGATATACAACATCTCCACAAAAACTATATTGACAAAATATATTTATTAAAGAAATTTTCGGAAAGTATTTTCTTTTTTCTTTTTTAAAGCTTTTTAAAAATTGAAATAAATAGAGGTGTCTACATATCACATACACTCTCTTGGCTATAGTTTAATATAACAATCACTTACCCAGGACTAACAATATTACTTTTAACAATTCCTATATTTACTTTAATTTTTGTGGAGATATTGTATATTTGTTAACGCTTCAATATGTTTCATACTTATATTACACATATTCTTTTATTTTATAGTGTGTTTCTTATCACATTTTACTTAAACAATTATTATGTAAAACAAATGAAGTTATTTAGACAAATGAAGTTCCATAGCTAAATAAATCAGATTCTAGTGGCTTTATTTTTGTCCATCTGTTTTTTAATGTTCTTTTAAATTCTAGAAGAAACACAGCAATTGTTGATGACACTGATTGAACATGTTTCTTAAGAAAAGAATAATTCATTTATCACATTATATATCAAATCAAAATACTCTGCCCATTGGTAATTATTATTAAGAAGGCTAGATTTCTAATGATTTGCGATTTCGAAATTCCCTTCGGGATTTTGGAGATCTGTTGGTCGCAGACAAACTCGTCCACAGGGACGAGAACATGGCAATGAAAAGAGTACATAATCAAGTTTTCTTTTGTCACATGCCGTGGCTCAGTTGAGGGCAGTAGTGTGGGTAGTAGTGTGGATACATGGTGTTTTCAGGCGAACAGATATCATTTTGTGTTTTGCAACTTGCTAAAACGCAGTTAATTGTAAGAGTGCAACGTGATTTTAAAACAAAATATCATACATAACCACCGACGGCGAAAACAATGAGAAAGAAACGGATTGTTTGTGTGCCGCAAAACGAACAGGCAAGCCAGGTCGATTGCGTCTGACTGAGGACCGCCTTCGAGAATCCTTTACCAGGAATCCTCAAAAATAAACACGTCAGGCAAGCCGAGAATTGCAAATGTTTCACGTGACTGTTTGGCATCTCCTATGGAAAACACTTGTCTATAAACACTACAGGTTACAGCTGCTTCAGGCTCTCACTCCTCAAGATAACAATCTCTTTCATGATTTTTTTTTTTCGCAATTTCAAGAACATCTACAAGAGGAGGCAGATAAGGTTATGTTCAGTGATGAGGCGTGCTTCCATCTTTCAGGCAAGGACAATCGCCGTAATGTGCGTATTTGGGGCTCGAAAAATCCTCGTGCAACATTTCAACACATCCAGAATTTCCCAAAGTTTAATGTGTTTTGTGGAATATTATCTCGGAAAGTGTATGGACCATTTTTCTTTGCCAAGAAAAGTGTTAATAGTTTGTTTACTTGTTTTGATGAGGATAGTGACATTTTCCCAGATTTTTATTTGGACGTTCGCCGTCACCTCAATAACATTTTACCTCACTGTCGGATTGGACGTACGTCTAACGAGGACTCCGCACTTATTCCATGGTCTTCCACCCGATCACCCGATCTCACTCCATGTGACTTTTTCATAGAGGGCTATGTTAAAGATAAAGTTTTCGTGCTCTCTTAACCACGTGATTTACCAGAGCTTCGACGAACAATCGTGGCTGCAGTTGCTACCATCGATGTTGATATGTTCCAAGTGCCTGACAAGAGCTAGATTACAGAATTGTTGTCTCTCCAGACATCTGAGGAGGACATATCGAATATCTTTCAACTTGTTAATGATGAAAAACTTGTTGATGAACACTTTTCACCGCCAATCTCTCGTCCCTGTGGACGAGTTTTTCTGTGAGCTATAGACCTCCGAAATCCCGGAAAGAATTCTGAAACATCTTGTATATAATGTCTGGATTGTTGATCCCATTCATAATAAGAAAACACGAAATGTTAAATGTTTTTAGTTATTGCAAGGTCTATAGTGGAAGCAAAATAAACTTACTTTAGACTTTAACACATATTTAATAATGATAGATAAAAAATAAAAAATAACATAAAACTTTATGTGAGCAGCCATAACAGATAAGCACAAAACAAGACTGATGCAGCTAAACAATAGAAATACATTCTCAAGTTTTCCGCGCAGATAACAATCGAAAGGAAGGTGTTCAACCTATTGAACCTTAATATCCCCACCCCCTCGATTGAAAGTTATTTTTTAAATAAATAAACAAGAAAGGAACTTAAAATCGCTTATGACTTTAAAAAAAAGTCCTTTTAGATTAACAAATTTCTCATTACACAAGGACTGTGTACAAATGTTCCTATGTTAAACTTGCCACTGTAAATCCTTGCTCTATCAGCTGGAATTTCCTGTTGATGCCAATTCGCTGTCGGTATTTGTTCGCTACGGATGCTATGGTATGGAGAGTTGTCCATAACTAATACAGAATAAGACGGGATTATATACAACTGAGAAGTAAACCATTTAAGAAAACACTTATCTTCCATCTCTTGATGATAATTGACACTGCTGTTTGGCTGAAACATCAGAAGCCTTCTTCAACAAAACAATCAACACTGCCTGCATATCAACAAATATAATGTCCACCTTTAAGGGCTAAACGCACTTCTCCGTCTTCCGTTATGTTTCCGTAACGTAATTGCTTTAGTGACGTAGTTAGGTATTCAGGGTCACCAGACTTGAGTCTCGTAAGACGTAACGGAGATCTTGAAATCGACGAACATAGCCGTTATATTTTATTTAACATATGTTCGTCGATTTGAAGATCTCCGTTACGTCTTACGGGATCAATTCTGATGATCCTGAATACGTAACTATATCACTAATGCAATTACGGTACGAAATATAACGAAAGATGGAGAAGTGCGTTTAGCCCTTTATCCGTCAATACTTTCAATCCTTTTGAAATTCCACGCATAAAAAGCTTCCTTCTTTGATGATATGGTAGTATCGTGCCAAACTTTTCCAGGTGTGTGCCTGCCATTTATTCATGTTTCGTCTACATAATAATAGGTCTATTATCCTCACGAAATTGCCGAATTACATGCAAATATTTGTATCACCAGTGATTATATCTTCACTATCACATAATCGTAAATTTCAGTGCAAAGACTGATTCCAAAATTCACATACAATTATAATGTATTGCGGGAAATATTTCGCAACTCCGGAAGGTCAGGCATTTCTTTCAATACATTTCCTACTGTTGGTATTTCATTTTGAAAACAGATTTTATATATTTTTACCTATAATTGCAGTGCACAGAAATGAATCACAAATTTTATTCGAACATCAAGTATTGTACTCTCCGCTTCTTATCTAGTGTGGGTGGAATTCTCTCTTTTCAAAATTCTTTCTTAATGGCAAAAGAAGACGTCACCGATATTCCTGTCAAAAGTGTGGTTTTCTGAATGAATTATGAACATTCAGGTGCAGTTCTAATTCCCCTAACTTAATAAAATTATTTGTTTCTGCTGTGGATCGACTGACCCCTAAACAACATTAAAAATCGCATGTTTCCTTGGTATGTGATGTGAAATAACAAATCTAATAATTTGATAATAGTTTTTGTTGCAATAATTTTTGAGAAGCACAAGGCATTCAAGCTACATCTACTAAAACAAACATTAGAATCATTAGAAAACTATAAAGCTAAACGAAATATAGCTATCATTAGAGATTTACATAGACAATAATGGGAAAGATTTATCAATGACATTGAACATGACATACATGGATATCAAAATAAACTAGTTAAAATAATTTCAAGATCATTATAAACTAATGAAGCATTTAAATACAGACGAAAAGGATGTAGCAGAAATTTCATTTATTTCAAATGAAGGAGGAATAGATTATTATCGAAACCTATGGTGTAACCCTAACGATAATAACTGTTTTTTTGGATTATTACTCAACAGAATAACTGGAGATAGATCCAATAGAAATGAATGAACTTGAAAATGCATTATTAGCAACTAAAAAACAGAAAAGCAGCCGGTGCAGATTCAATAACTTCAGAATTATTGAAGTACGGAGGGAAAACTTATAAAATAAGATTTTTACATTTGCTGTATGACTGTTGGAAAAAAAAGTATGATACCTGAAAAATGGAAAAAGGCGAAGATTATCGCAATTTTCAAGAAAGGTAGCAGAGGATCTTGTGAAAACTACTGAGGCAGTGGCGTCACTAGGGGGGTGCGGGGGGTGCGGACCGCACCGGGTGACACCATCACAAGGGGTGATACCAAAATGCTTTTACAAGATTTCCTTTTTTTTTGGTTGAACAGATATTTTTACAAGATTTCCTTTTTTTTTTTTTTTTGGTTGAACACCATGTCTCCGAGGGGGTGACACCATGAGCTATCGCATTGGGTGACACCAACCCTAGTGACGCCTCTGTACAGAGGAATTAGTTTATTTAATAATGCCTATAAAATACATGGAAAAATATTGAACAAAAGGCTTTCCAAAATTTCGGATGTTTTACTTTTGGAAGAACAAGCTGGTTTCAGAAAGAGAGAAGCTGTATAGATGACATTTTTACTTTAAAATTAATAATCAGAAACGAATTGAATTTACTTTAGAAACACACTTGCCATTCGTTGACTATGTAAAAGCATTTGATAAAGTCCATCGTACAAAATTGTGGAACATCCAAGGATGTCCAAGGATATCCAAGGACATCTCATAAATGCAATAAAAATTTATATAATAATACTAAAATAGAAATACATACAAACAATCTGAAAGATAACTTGAAATAGAAACAAATCAAGGGATGAAACAAGGATGTAGTCTTTTACCTACACTATTTAACATATATTTAGATGACATGATAACAAAATGGAAAGATACAGTTAATCCAGGCATATTAATTAATAAAAATACAATAATTAATACTTTATTGTTTGCAGATGATCAGGTGATAATCCAGAAAACTGAAGACTATCTTCAACAATCTATTTATCAATTACATAAACTCTGCTGTATATGGTTTACAAATTTCATTATCAAAAATAAAAGTTATGGCTTTTTTGGAAAATCTCCAGTAAAAAATAAAATCGTCAAGGACGATAGAATATTAAATCAAGTATCATATTTGCAATATTTAGGCTGTGATTTTACTTTTGAAATAGTTCAAGATATTGATAAAAAATTGCATCGATTTCAAAGAATATGTGGCACTATGAGACGAACAATGAAAGATAAAGCTAGAAACAGTTAAAATTATATAAAATAATGGCAATTCCGACATTTTCATATGGCTCAGAATGTTGGATACTAAAATCAAAAGACGAAGCAGAATACAGGCGTCAGAAATGAAATTTCTTCGATCTGTAAAAGGAATCACACAATTAGATAAAATTAGAAATGACGAAATAAGAAAAGAATTAAACGTTTTAGGGGTACTTGACAAAATAACAGAATATCAATTACAATGGAGGCAACATGTTCATAGGATGGAAGATGGAAGATTGCCAAACGAAGTGACATTTTATAAGCCAAAAAGAAAGAGACGTGTTGGAAGGCCAAGAGCAAAAATGATGATATAAATTTGATGCCGGAACAGGCCAAAGGCTTAATCCAGGAATGAAGAAGAAGAAGAAGGTTTTTGTCGCTTACAATATTTTATGGTTTCAAATCAACAATAATCTTCTAAATTGAGGATGAAATAACAAGAACACCGGAATTATATTTTTCCCTGCAGAAAAATGTATTATTCGGATGTCTGACGTCACTTCAGTCTTTACAAGAAACGGGATTTAAAGTTGTGTAACTTTTATGAATTTTTAATTACCGAAGAGAAGAACTGCGTTTCAGGAGCTAGGATAAGCTGCGGATGATGAGAAAAATTGAATTTGAGTGTTTCTTTATATAGGTTTTAATGCTCTATCTAGGGCAGTACAACGTTAATCATCTGCTTTTGACGTAGAAGCTTATTTGGCGTGCTAGGTAGTTACTTTCAGAATTCTCAGGAAGTTTGGGGAAAGGCCATTTGATATATTTCACTTTTATCGCTGATATATAAAAATAATAACAGGATGTGAGTATAGGAATGATTTAGAACAATCATGTATTCTAAAATAATTTATATTTTTTTTCTGATAAATCGCAGATGTAACAAAAAAACTGTACATTTTCAAATGTAATATTTGATATTTAATTGTAAGATGCTTATAAAATTGAAAACAAAACTCTTAAGTATATCTCTTATCAGTCTTTCTTATATAAATTATTTTATTATTCTCCTAAATTTTTCACAATTTTATTTTTATAATTGAATAATACAATCCTCTTATATAATTTTTATCATTATCAATAACATAGGCCTGCGAATTTTTTTTTCTTCGGCAAAAAGTTGAAGAGGTGAAAAAACCTAATTCAAGTATGTTGAATTGAAATATGCAAACTATGCAAAACTGCACATAACTAAACAAAAAGTTCTCGTACCGTGAGCTATCATGTTGGGAATCTGGGACAGCTGTTTCAGCCTTATTAAGCTTCTTCCGCCACATATACTCTTGATGGCAGCTCGCAGTGCGAGAGACAATTATGAGAAAACCGTTTCAACTCCCCGAAATGGCCCTCAAGCAAAGTCAACGCAACAATGATAAATAATCGTGCACCGCATGGCCTCAAATTCTTTGACTCAAAAGAATTTAAACAAGGATTGAGAACCGCAAAAATCATATACATAAGTAAAAAAGTTTAACGTGCAGGCATATAATAAAGTGAAGAAATACAAAACTGCACGTAAGTAAACAAAAGGTTCTCGCACCTTCAGCTATCATGTGGGAATCTGGAACAGCTGTTTAAGCCTTATTAGGCATCTTCAGCCAGATACACCCTTTGAATTTTAGGTCGTGCGGTGCATGGTTATTTATTTGCTTGAGGGCCATTTCGGGGAGCTGAAATGGTTTTCTTATATCTGTCTCGCACTCTGAGCTACCATCAAGGGTATATTTGACTGAAGAAGTCTCATAAGGCTGAAAGAGTTGTACCAGATTCCAGACATGATAGCTCAGGATGCGAGAACCTTTTGTTTAGTTATGTGCAGTTTTGTATTTTCTTCACTTCTACAATTTACATTTCAAGACAAAATCTTTCATCTCGGATAATTACATACTTACATTACATACGTTGCATTCAAACCTTATTAGTGAAATTAGAGCGCTCTAAACATATACAAAACGCGGAATTTTGAAAAATCTTTTACGTGTTACGCAACAATTGGACCTTTTTAATATAAAGACATTAGACATAACTTATATCACATATAATTGTATTCTTGCCGGAAAATCTTCGCAGGCCTATGTAATTAATTATTTCATTTCATTGAAAAAGTAACGACAAGATGTCTTTGTAGTCCCACAAAATAACCATGCCAGCTGCTGTAGAATCTTCAAATCACTAAACTCTTCCAACTATGGTGGTACCAATTATTATTAAGAGTAAATGAAGATTATTAAGAATAATTTCTTAATTTTAGGTTATAAAGACTTCCATCAGGTTACACTAAATTATCAGCCTGAAATGTACGATCCAGTAATTCCTTATTCTTATTAAAACCAAGTGTAAAATCATTAAAAAGAAATTTAGTACATCATGTCTAAACTGATACATCATAGCTAACTTGAATTGTAGATTGAATATGGTCTACTTTACAAATGCTACTTAAAGAAATATTTCGATAGAAAGCAATGAATGTAATAATGAGGTTAAATTACCAAAGAAGAGAGCTGCATTTCAAGAGTTGGGAATGAGCCTAAATTTTCTCAAAATTGAATTTGCAAGTTTTTTTCTTTCTATATTTTCTGTAAAGCTATCAAGGACAGTACAGGTTCAGCTTTCGGAGTAGAAGCTTAGACAGAATTCTATATAAACTTAGAATGCTTATTTTAAAAATTCTCATGAAGTTTTGGAAAAGGCTTTTTGATATATTTGATCTTTTTGAATAGTGAAGCAAAAAATATTAACAGGATGTTAGAACAGAAATGAAAATACTATTGAGAACAATACATATACTAAACGAATTTCTTTTGTTTATTGAAAAATCGCAGTTTCTAAGAAAAAAGCTTCTATTAAAGTAATAAAACAGGGCATTCAGATTTAATTCCAATATTAAACATGTCTCTATAGTATTTTTAAAATACTATAGTATTTTTAAAATTATACAAGTTTGTTATCCTTAAGGGATTCAGGTTATTGAAGATCTCAGAACAGCTTCGAATTTTTCTAAAAAAAAATATATAATCTTTCATTAATCTGATGTTTTTTTTTAGGTTTTTTTTTTTTTTTGAAAAAATTACAAGATTGAAATCGTATTGAATATTATTGACAATATTTATTTTAAGTTTATCACGGTCACTAAAATAATGTAAATCGAAGAACATTCAAGAAATTCTTAAATAAGAGTACATTTAGTTCCCTTCGATATATACAACTGAGTATTCTTCCTTAAAAATATAAGTAGAATCTACCTATATAAAAAGAAAAGTCCTGACTCACTCACTGACTCATCAACGTCCAGCCCAAACCCTTAGACCTAGAAAGCTGAAATTTTTCACAGAGGTTCCCTTTATGATGTAGACAAGGAATAAGGTCGGAGTTTTCGTAATTCCCTGGGGATAGGGAATAAAGAAATTTATATTTTCGCTTTAAAGTTGCCTTATCGACATAAGGGTGTGTGGCGCCAACCGGCAATACATTTGAGTTATCCGGAGAAGGCCACAACAGGCTGAGAACTCGTATATTTTCCGATCTCGATTTTAATTTGCTAAATAAATAAAGTTTCTTTTATGCTAAGTATGCAAGGGTTCCGGAGCGAAACGAGTGTATGCAAGGGTTTAATTAATAAACTTTAATTTGAAATATTTTAATTATTTAGAGTTAAATTCAGTTGATTCATTTTCACAGTTTATTGATGACTATACTTTTAAAGAAAAAAATTCATTTTATATACGTATTTCATAGATAATAACTGTTATCTATTTCATAGAAAATGACTTTATATTCTTCTTCTTGTATTTCCTTTATGTGTCTTACGTATCACTTATAATATTTATCTTTTCTCTGGGATGGATTTACTATTTAAATTAGAAATAGCTCATTCCTTTATTTCAGTATTAATCCTTTATTAATTTCATTCCTTTATTTCAGTATTGGATTATTTTATAAATTGGAACTTTAATTTAATCCAACACATCTTGCTTACCTTTTCAATATCTTTCCCTAAAAATAAAATGATTCATTTATAAAATTATAAAAAAAATTTTAAAAAAAATCATAAAAATAATTTTTATATTATAAACTTTCTTTAAGTTATTCCTTGTTAGATACATAAATTCTTTATTTTATTAATTTCGCTGAACCTATTACATATTATCCTAGGCTTTGTTCTTATATATCAGTTTTTTTTACAATTTACAGTTTATAATTCTAATTTCTTTAACTCCTTATGATCTCTGAAAATATATAAAAAACATGCTCCTACCTTTTAATTCTACAAATAGCAATTACACGTCAAATTCATCAAATTTGACTACCTCGATACATCCTTTTGTAGATAAATTTGATGTTAAATTTAGCACTTTATTCATGATGAATATCTCAAAAAAACCAGGTTGTTCCATTCAATGATTTAAGCATAACCCTTTCATTATTCTGTAGAATCATCTTCTTTTCTTGTGAGTGACTTTTAACCGTAGTCATCATCGCAACTGAACAACAATATCATTTACATCTATCTTTTTTATATTCTTTCTTGCTCCCTCGTTATTTTTACACATTTCTTTTACTTATAAAATTGGCAACAGGTAAAATGCACGAACCAATAAACATTAAAAACAAATAAATAAACTAAAAACTTACACGACGTTTCAAATCCTCGTCTTAAATTAGGGTTTATTTTCAAGTGTGGTTTTAGGAAACATCATCCAAGTTTGGACGTGAATCACGGAATGATTTTGAATTCAGTTTGTCGGAAGTAACCTGTGTTTCCCCCTATTGGATGTTGATTGAACTAAAATGCGGAAACCCTAATTTATAAGACGAGGGTTTGAAACGTCGTGTAAGTTTTTAAATTTATTTATTTGTTTTTAATGTTTCTACGTTCGTGCTTTTAATCTTTGGCAATTTTATAAACTTTATCCAGCACGTAAACTTTATATTCATTTCTTTTACTTAATTTATTGTGAAGAAAATATTACAGTTAAGCTTCTCAGGATAAAGTCTTTCTTCACTGTTCGCAGAGTTAGCAATAACCATAACTGCATACTCACGGGAAGTTCTTATTTTGGTCGTAAACGTTCGCACTTATTAACAGCAAAACACTTCTTGCTCTTCGCTGTCTGGGGAGAAACTACTGCTCGCTCGCTTCCAACAATCAGCACGAGACCACTTCTGCAAGCCGCAAGGCGCGTGCCTTTTTGATTGTTGGCTATTATCGATCTTTGCCAATTTCTTGTGGCAAGTTCTTTATGAGAATAAATATTTGATTTATTCTCTTTCACCAAACAGTGTCTTTTGTACCCTTTGAATTAGGAGATTCTTTTAAGCACTTATATTCTTTCACCATAAATTTATTATTTTAACTTTAATTATCAACGATATTCAATCTAACAATATTTAACTTAACAACAACCAACACAATATTTAAATTTTTCGTTTTTCTTTTTTTTTTTTTTTCTTGTTACATATTTCATTGCAAATGCACGGTTCTCTAACTCTTAACACTTTCACAATATTCGAAAAATCAAGTAACAGCGGTCCTGAGATGAATCGAAGAATTTTGAATGATAACGTCTCTCTTTAAAGTGATGAATACTATTGGAAATTTTCATAGATACTACGTAGGATAAGGCACAAGTGTCTCAGTAATAGAAATACTGGACTGCGACCTAGAAGATCCGGACTCAATTTGGGATCAAGTTTTTCACCAGGTCATTTCATCTTCGGACGAGTTCATCTAGATTTAAACAGTTTATCTAGACATCTGGAAAATAAGTTTGTTTTCTGATAGTTAAAATCATTTTTTTAATTTGACAAATAAATATTTCCGATTGGCCTTTAAAAAATGGGAGCCTATTTCACCGGAGCTCTTTTAACCAATAAGTTTAAAACCTTTACATTTTAGTACCTAGAAATGCTTAACACTTTCTACAACATTTAATACAGTATATAAAGCTAATTCCTAATAACCTTTAAAGTCATTAATACTTGAAATTTTCGTATAAAATTTAAAATTTATATTTTTTTATAGCGAACCCGGAGAGTGAAGCTATTAGGGTTAGTTAGGTGTCTAAAATCCGAAATAAAGCAGTGATCAGAAAGAGAGGTACAAATTGGCAACGGCAGTTTATTTCAATTTTTATTTTCAGTTTGATGTTCAGAGAGGATATGCTTTAAACAATTGACCAAAAACTTTAAATTTTTAGACTTCTGCTATGAATGAAGTATATTTTAAAATGTATCCTTATCACTGTTACCATGCCCGCCTTTTTATTAATATAACAGCATTAAATAGGATAAACATGACTATGGTTAAGTAAACGGCATAATCATCCATTAAGATTCCCAGAAAATCGAAGAACTATTCTTCATGAATCTAATCCTTATCTATTAAAAAGGCCTCTTTTATTGATAATGATCACTGCCCTAACTTTCACCTGAAAGTGTTCGATTTCATTAGTACTCGTTACTGTTCGACAATGACTCTTAACTTGTATCTCATTCTCTCCATTTGAAAGTCCTTCTGAAGTCACATCATACATTGAATCTTGGATCATCGTGAGGGCTTGTAGCAAGAAAAGGATCCTTCAATAGGGATTCTAGCGAATTCCCGAGTATGTTGAACTGTTCCTGTAGACTTCATACCACCTGTATTCTCAAATTAACTTCTTGACTGAATCAGATCTCCATCTATCCAAGATCTCCATCTAACGAAGGTCTCCGTCCTATAAAAAAACAACTAGTTTTAGGTATGGGCTAAAACTTACTAATAAAAGTTTAAAAAAAACAAAAACAGTTAGAACTCCGGCTATGCCATTACTCACTTTTAATAATTTATCCATACTTATTCAAGGCTTCCAATTCCATCATAAGTCTCTCCTTTTCATCCTGAATCTCACAAATAATATCTACCGTGGGATCTGGGTTGTGTATTTCTTCCAAGCAATGGTCTGTCTCGTGCTTCCATAAGTAACCTCTCTCCCCTTACATCTGTATCTATAAGTATCTGCATCTCAATTTATAAATTACTCCCATTTTATTTAATTAAATCGTATTCCTTCTCTAATTTATTATTTCGAATCAATTGATTGCATTTATCAAAAAAGAATCTAATACCTTTATCTTTACAAACATATGTAGCATTTTTATTCACTTGTACTCCTAACTGGAATTTCATAAAATTATAATCTTTTAATGTCTTTCTTATTACTTATTTTTTTCTTTTCTTTAAAGATTATCGTTTTTATAACTTTTGTTATAAAGGAATCAGAGTAGTCTACTCATTCATTAGAAACCGTTTTTTTTCATATTCATAATTTTTTTATATCATAATTTATATGTATTAGTTTCTTTATAGGTTAATTGTTATCTGGTTACAAGAAGAACACTTAAATTTTATGATTTTATTATCATTTTATTGTCATAGGTAGCAAGAAGATTATTGATATTTAATTGTTTTACAGGAATAATTAATAATGATTTATATTAGACTAAATAATTATTTTTGTATTAGACTAAATAATTATTTTTGTATTACAAGTAATGGTAATGAATTGTAATAAGATATCGAGAAATTTCTTTATTTAAATCAAACTTTTGTATTCGTAACGATAGAAGAAAATGTATAGGAAGAGAAATCAGTTTTCTTTCCGCAAATATTGTCACCTGGTCGCTAAGAGAAATGAAATATTATGAAGATTTAAATAGAAATTTTAATAATGTTACGAAGTTGTTGTTATATTTGAAAGTTAAGAAGAATTTTTAAGTTTAATCACTATCTATTCTATTACTTTTCTTGCAATTCGCTCTATATTTTAGTTGTATAATGAGAAACATCCGGAAAACTGCTTCTCTATCTAAAATTCTCATTTCTGTCGAGAAAGGGTACAAAATTATATTCAACTTCTTTTTCAAATTTCTGGCTCGACATGACAGAAATACAATATCTATAAAGAGATAGTTCTGTTCAAGGATGCATTTAACGCTTTTCTGTGTCCTTATCATTTACGACGATTCACAAATTTTTTGTTTGGGCCACTCTTACTTTCATTTTCGAATATTTTCAAAGGGGGTGACAAAAAGTTAGAGAAATATTCAATTGCCATGGGAATTATTAAAAAAATATTACATTCAAGGTATTTCAGTCTTGAAATTAAAAAAAATTGATGAAAAAAGATTCTACATAATTCTAAGTATTACTACTCTATCTCTTAAGGAATCTTAGTAAGATCTTATTGTTTTCTCAATATAAAGACTGATCAAAGGTATTTACTTTCAATTTTGCCTTCAATTTTCTAAGCGTATTACAAATACATTTGAACATATACAGACTTGTTTTTGCTGAATCTGCAATTTATTTAAAAAAAATCTAAATTAGTTTAGAATACATGATTGTTCTCAACCATTCCTGTACCAATATCCTGTTATTTATTTTCTTCATCAGCGATAAAAGTCAAATATATCAAATGTCATTTTCAAAAAAACTTCCTGAGAATTCTGAAAACAACTACCCACATGCAAAATAAGCTTGTCAGAGCTGAAGATTAACGCTGTACCGTCCTCGATAGCGCTTTCAAAACCTATAAAAAGAAACCTGCAAATTCAATTTTTCTCATCAGCCCAGCTCATCCCAGCTCCTAAAACGCAGCTCTTGTGTTCGGTAATTTAAAATTCATTATAACATTTATTGTTTTCTATCTAAGTGACATTTCTAAAGTAGACTATATTCTATCTATAATTCACTTTAACTTGGACGTATTAAGATTAACTATATTATTTTCGTTATATTTTACGACTCATTAGTAAGTCGTGATTAGTATGAATCACGAATTACTACACTGTGCTAAATCCACCTTTTTAGATCAATGATTTGGATTGTATTTCGATAGAAGTCTTAATAATTTAGACCTTACGTATTAAATTTCAACCATCAAATCACATTCTCGATCCACTGACCAATCCTAATTGGCATTTCGTCACTGACACGATTTAGAGATTGAAGAATATCATACGATCTGGCTTAACTGTTATGTGGGACTGCAAAGACATCTGGTCATTATTTTTCCATATTTTGTGAATTCAAAAGTGAGTTTAGAATGATTTTGTTAACAGAAATCGTTGTATGATTCTTCAAACTCATAAAAATTACATATGAACAAAAACAACATCACCAGATTATTATCCGACTGAATTTATTTTTTTTATGGGAGGATCTGAACTATTATAAATTCTTGGTTGTAAAACAAAGTCCTATTCAAGCTATATTACATCCAGAAAAACAAAGAATGAGTAGTTTTAAACTGATTGAATCTGCAAAGTAGGAGAAGAAATTTCTTAAAGTTATTTTATTTGTTTACATCAACTTATATAATTGGCTTAGTTCGTCTGTCTGTCTATGTGTCTGTCCGTAACTCGATATAATTTTGTTACCACTGCATCGATTTTAATGAAATTTGGCATACTTACTCAGTTGTTTACGCTGATTTTGAAACTCAAAACCTTTTTTTGCCATAGAAGCTTCGTTCGCAAGTTAGCGCAGTATTTAGATTATACAAAGGTCTGTCTGTAACTCGATATAATTAAGATATCGTTGCACCGATTTTAATGAAATTTGGCATACTTACTCAGTTGTTTACACTGATTTTGAAACTCAAAACCTTTTTTGCCGTAGAAGCTTCATTCGCAAGTTAGCGCAGTATTTAGATTATACAAAGGTCTGCCTGTAACTCGATATAATTAAGATACCCTTGCACCGATTTTAATGAAATTTGGCATACTTACTCAGTTGTTTACGCTGATTTTGAAACTCAAAACCTTTTTTGCCGTAGAAGCTTCGTTCGCAAGTTAGCGCAGTATTTAGATTATACAAAGGTCTGTCTGTAACTCGATATAATTAAGATATCATTGCAC
>JAFIDM010000001.1:23442050-23502185 GCA_023159025.1 Thereuonema tuberculata
ATTTTAATGAAATTTGGCATACTTACTCAGTTGTTTACGCTGATTTTTAAACTCAAAACAATTTTTGCCGTAGAAGCTTCGTTCACAACTTAGCGCAGTATTTAGATTATACAAAGGTGAGTTTGGTTGCTACAATCATTAATTGGAAACAATACGACATCTACATTACTTAATATTGTAATGGAACAATGCATTATTATTAAATTACTTGAAGAAAGATAATTAAAAAATCTACAAATTGTCAGAGAATTAAAGCACAATAAGCTGTCTGTAACTTCCAACGGTTCTCAATGATACCATTGAATTAAGGGTACTCAAATTGGATGAAAATATTAGTTCATTGTGTCACTCCATGTTGTTTCCATGAAATTTTATTCTTGGGAACTGCCCTCGACAACTGAAATTCTAACAAAGCATACGTTCAAAACCAATAATTTTGTCACCACTGCATCCATTTTAATGAAATTTGGCATGCTTACTCTGTTTTTACTCTGATTTCGAAACTCAAAACCAATTTTGCCGTAGATGCTTCGTTCACAAGTTAGCGCAGTATTTAGATCATTAAAGTATTTTAATGCTTTTTTAAAGTATTTAGATTATATTTACTTTATATTTGATAGTTGATAATAAAAGGATTTTTCAGATTTTTTTTATGCCTGTCGTCCGACAGGCTTTGCTGTTAGTTATCTTTAGATTTTGAAGTATTCAAATCATCGTTGGCTGCTGATCCAATGGTATTTAGGGTGTGGAGGGCTTGGGCTTAAATTGCGGTGATAAGGGATTTTTTCACACTGTATTTGTGCTGCCTTTTCATACTTAGTATGCTCTCAAAATTTTACACACTATTCATCAATTTAATAGGAATTATCATTCAAAACTTCTTCGGTTCATCTTAGGACTTACTTTGGTATTTATCAAAGAGTGTTAGGAAGATTTAGAGTAAAGTAGAGTTTCAATGAAATAAATAAAAAAAAAATTGTGTTGAATACGATTTCAGTCTTAGAATTTAAAAAAAAATATATTAATGAAATTTTATCATTCTTCATAATTCTAAAATTATTACCCAACCTTTTTGTTCAAATAGTCGTAAACAACCACCTCAATTACATTACATTGAATCAAATTAAGTTTGCTGTGAGCCAATACTAAAACTAATCCTAATTACTAATACTATTTGGAGAAATCGGCCGTTACACAACTTTAATTCCCGTTTCTAGTAAAGAATGAAGCGACGTCAGACATCCTCGTAACACATTATTCTGAAGCGAAAAATATAATTCCGATGTTCTTGTTATTTCATCCTCAATTTAGAAGATTATTGTTGATTTGAAACCATTAAATATTTTAAGAGACAAAAATGATCAAATTATTAGATTTGTTATTTCTGATCACATATCAAAGAAAAATGCGATTTGTTAATATTGTTTAGGGGTCAGTCGATCCACAGCAGTGTGAAACAAATAATTTATTAAGTTAAGGGAATTGGAACTGCACCTGAATATTGATAAATTCATTCAGAAAACTACACTTTTGACAGGAATATCGGTGACGTCGTCTTATGTCACTAAGAAAGAATTTTGAAAGCAGGGGAATCTACCCACACCAGATAAGAAGCGGAAAGTACAATACTTGACGTTCGAATAAAATTTGTGATTCATTTCTGTGCATTCCAATTATTGGTAAATTACATAAAAAAAATTTTCAAAATGAAATACCAACAATACGAAATGTATTGAAAGAAATGCCTGACCATCCGAAGTTGCCAAATATTTCCCACACTAGCCTACTGTATACAGAAAGTTAAAATTTTATGAATTTTGGTATCAGTCTTGGCATAGAAATTCACGATTATGTGATAGTGAAGATATAATCACTGGTGATACAAATATTTGCGTGCAATTCGGCAATTTCGTGCGGACAATAGATCTATTATTATTTAGATGAGACGTGGATATAGGGCAGGCATTCACATGGAAACGTTTGGCACGATACTACCATATCATCAGAGGAGGAAGCTTTTCTGCGTGGAATTTCAAAAGGATTGAAAGCACTGACCGGTAAAGAGGGACATTATACGTATTTGTGTATATGCAGGCAATGTTTATGGCTTTGTTGAAGGAGGCTTCTCATGTTTCAGCGAAAATGCAGTAGGGATTATCGTCAAGAGATGGAAGATAAGTGTTTTCCTAAATGGTTTACTTTTCCGTTGTATGCAATCCTGTCTTATTCTGTATTAATTATGGATAACTCTCCATACCATAGCATCCGTAGCGAAAAAATACCAACAGCGAATCGGCGTCAACAGGAAATTCAAGCTTGCTGGCAGAGAAAGGATTACAGTGGCAAGCTTAACACAACACCATTTGTAAACAGTCTTTATGTAATGAGAAATTTGTTAATCTAAAGGATTTTTTTTTTAAGTCACAAGCGATTTTAAGTTCCTTTCTTGTTTGTTTCTATAAAAAGAAATTTCAATCGAAGGGGGATATTAAGGTTAAATAGGATGAATACCTTCCTCTCCATTGTTAGCTGTGCGGAAAATACGATAACGTATTCCTATTGCTTAGCTGCATCATTCTTGTTTTGTGCTTATCTTTCATGGCTGCTCACATAAAGTTTAGTGTTATTTTTTATCTTTTATCTATCATTATTAAATAAGTGTTAAAGTCAAAAGTAAGTTTATTTTGCTTCCACTATAGACCTTGCGATAACTAAAGATATTTAACATTTGCTGCTGCCTTTTTATGAATGGGATCAACAATCCAGACTTATTGTGTACAGGGTGTTTCAGAATTACCTCCGGGATTTCGGAGGTTTATAGCTCATAGAAAAACTCGCCCACAGGGACGAGAGCGTGGCAGTGAAAAGAGTATATAATCAAGTTTTTTACATAGTTTAAAATGTTCGATCTGTCCTCCTCAGGTATCTGGAGACACATCAATTCTGTAATCTAGCTTTTGCCACACACTTGAAACATATCAACATCGATGGTAGCAACTGCAGCCACGATTGTACGTCGAAGCTCTGGTAAATCACGTGGTAAAGGCGACACGTAAACTTTATCTTTAACATAGCCCTCGATGAAAAAGTCACAAGGAGTGAGATCGGGTGACCTGGAAGGCCATGGATTAAGTACCAAGTCTTCGTTAGACGTACGTCCAATCCGACAGTGAGGTTAAGTGTTATTGAGGTGTCGGCGAACGTCCAAATAAAAGTCTGGGAAAATGTCACTATCCTCATCAAAACAAGTAAACAAAACTATTAACAATTTTCTTGGCAAAGAAAAATGGTCCGTACACTTTCCGAGACAAGATTACACAAAACACATTAACCTTTGGGAAATCCTGGATGTGTTGAAATGTTGCAATAGGATTTTTCGAGCCCCAAATACGCACATTATGGCGATTGATCTTGCCTGAAAGACGGAAGCACACCTCATCACTGAACACAACCTTATCTACCTCCTTCTGTAGATGTTCTTGAAATTGCAAAAAAAAAATCATGAAAGAGATTGTTATCTTGAGGAGTGAGAGCCTGAAGCAGCTGTAACCGGTATGGTTTAAAGACAAGTGTTTTCCGTTGGAATTCGTTAAACAATCACGTGAGACATTTGTAATTCTCGGCTTGCGTGACTTGTTGATTTTTATGGATTCCTGGTAAAGGATTCTCGTAGGCGGTCCACAGTCAGACGCAATCGCCCTGGCTTGGCTGTTCGTTTTGCGGCACACAAACAGTCCGTTTCCTCGAATTTCCTATACCACTCTCTCCTTGTTTTCTCTGTCGGTGGTTCAGTATGATACTTGTTTTAAAACCAGTTACACTCTTGCAACTGACTGCGTTTTAGCAAGTTGCAAAACACAAAATGATATCTGTTCGCCTGAAAACACGATGTATCCACACTACTGTCTTCTAGTGGAGAAAAGGGCAACTGAGCCACGGCATGTGGCAAAAGAAAGCATGATTATGTACTCTTTACACTGTGGGCGAGTTTGTCTGCGACCAACAGATCTCCAAAATCCAAAAGGCAATTTCGAAATGTAGCCTTCTTAGAACAATAATAATAATTAACAATGGGCACATTCATGTTGATTTGATATGGAAGGATACATGAATTTTATTCTTTTCTTAAGAAACATGTCCAGTCACTGTCATCAAGGATTGTTGTGTTTCTTCAAGAATTATAAAGAAACATTTAACAAAAAGATGGAGAAAAATAAAGCCATTTAGAATCTGATTTATTTGACTACGAAACTAAATAACTTCATTTTTCTTAAATAATAATGTGATATGAAACATAATTAAATAAAAGAATATTTGCAATATAAATTTGAAATATTTCAAAATATAAGCTGTAAGGAAGCTTAAACTGGTATGGTTTTTAATTTGTTTTATATTTTTAGATATTCCTTAATTTTATTATACATGTTTCATATCCTATTTTACTTTATCATTAATCGATAAAACATTAAATTACTCACCTTCTTGGAATAATTTGTTTAGTTTCACATTTAATAGTCATAAATTAAAAATAAGCACAACAGCAATAATTAGGAAATAGAGAACAAATGATTTAAAATAAATAACGATAAAGATTAAAAAGAATAAGATACAGATATACACAGATAAATACAAATAAATGATTTCTAAAACTATTTAGATATACATGGTGTCCCAAATTGAAGTATAGCACTCTTTGAAACGTTATATATCAGCAACGAAATGATATAGCAATATAGGCCTAAGGTGTGTTGCATTTTATTCCGTAAACTTCCTTTGGCACCGTACATGTTCAAAATGCCCACCTTCTGCCACAGTACACTCCCAACACCGAAGTCGAACAGAGCTACATACCGACTGGATTGTAGCCAATGGAATGTGGCGTACACCGTGTTCTTTAAAGTTCCCCAAAGGTAGAAGTCGAGAGGTGTTAAATCGGGAGATCGAATCGGGAACTCCGTCGCACTTCGGCTTATCCATCTTGAATGATTGAATGTGATTGAATGTGCGATCGAGGAAAGTTCTCACATCGATATGAAAGTGAGGTGGAGCCTCGTCTTGTTGGAAGTAAACCTCATTTCCATTCTCGAAGAGATCATTAAGTCATGGGATCATGACTTCAGTTCTTCTCAGTTCCAACATCTGCAGGTAAATCTGACCCGTGACAGTACGTTCGAAAATGTACTGCCCAAGTAATCCTCTGGAGGACAGACCACACCATACCGTTATCCCTGGAAGATTGATGGACTTTTCTTCAATGATATTTGGGTTTTCGTTAGCCCAGTACACACAATTATGATGATTAATCGGGCCATTAAGTTTGAAGGTTACTTCTTCTGACCAAACAATTAAGTCTTGAAAATCCTCTTTTTCGTCACACTTGTGCAGGAACCAATCACAAAATTGCAGTCGCCTATCTGGGTCGTCCTTATTTAGTGCATGGATAAGTCGCGGAATGTAAGGCTTCCAATTATTAACCTCGCAAAATTCGATGAACACTGGATTTGGCAATACCAATTTCACAAGAGCATTGCCTCACTGACTTCTTTGGGAATCGTGCAAAAACCTCCATGACGGCGTCAACACTCTCATTATCAGTGGAACTTCTCTTTCTCCCGCACCGATCTTTCAACACATCTTTCACCGTTCTTTCGGCTTCAAACTTGTCTCGGAGTTTTGTTATTGTTACCCTTGTTGGCGTTGGTGTACCAAATTCAACCCTCCAACATCGTTGAACCTCAACAACATTCTCCCCTTTCCAATAACACTTCAGTATCCACTTACGTTCATCGAATGAAAATCTCACCGCCATTTTGGTTTCTAAACAAATGAACAACAATGAGTCTGTTGCTATGCTTTTCCAGCGCCGCGCCGTCTGGATCATACACAACACACCTTATATTTCTATGTCATTTCGTTGCTGAGTTATAACGTTTCAAAGGTATACTTCAATTTTATACTGTTACAATATATTATTGTTAACTAGCTGTACCCGGCATGCGTTGCAATGCCACTCAAAGAAAGAAAGGGCTCGTAAGAAGGGGCCGTAAATATAAGGTCCCGGTGTCGATCGGGGGTGGGACACTTAGGCCCTTGTTTCGCCATCCCCACCCAAGTGTGGTGGACCGTCCTTTTCAATAGGAGAGCGAATTTTTCCCTTTTTCCAATTGACTTAGGGGGCCCGAGAAGGGGCCCTAAATATAAGGTCCCGGTGACGGTCGGGTGTGGGACACTTATGCCCTTGTGTCGCCATCCCCCCACCTAATTGTGGTGTCCCTGCCCCCCATAGGAGAGTGAAGTTTTCCCTTTTTGCAATTGACTTGGGGGGGGGGGGCCGAGAAAGGGCCCTAAATATAAGGTCCCGGTGGCGGTAGGGGGTGGGACACTTCAGCCTTTGTGTTGGCTTCCTCCCACCCAAGTGAGGTGTCCCTGCCCCAAATAGGAGAGCGAATTTTCCCTTTTTTGCAATTGACTTGGGGGGCCCGAGAAGGGGCCCTAAATATAAGGTCCCGGTGTCGGTCGGAGGTGGGATACTTCAGCCTTTGTGTTGCCTTCCTCCCACCCAAGTGTGGTGGCCCTGCCCCTCATAGGAGAGTGAATTTGTCACTTTACACAATATTTGTGTAGTTCTTATTTTCACCACCAGGTGGATATTGGGTTTTTCAGGGGTTTTACCCCTTTTCAACCCCTTGGGGGGGGGGGTCCGGGTTCTAAGGTAGCCTATCTTTTCCGCAGTGTCCTAAAGAGTAATTCTGTAAAGTTTGGTCCAGATAGGTCAAAGGGCCTAGGAGTCTATAAAGGACAAAGAAAGAAAGAAAGAAAGAAAGAAACAAAGATACATTCATTTTTATATATATAGATGTAACTCTCATATGCTATTATATCTAATATGTATAACGAAATCAAATTACGAAGTTAACAAAACATTTCTGCAAAACTCTTTACGATATATTTTATTCTCTACCATAAAGTAAACTCAACTTGATAAAGGCAAATAAATTATTTAGGATTCATTGTACCCAGGACCATACACGCCAATATAAAAACAGAAAAAGCTTTATAAACATTACATGTTTCGAAGAAATTACATCTTCGTCATCAGATAAAAATACAAGCAAAATAGGCCTTTTAACGGACCTTAGAATACAAATTACATCGTATTTAACAATCAGATTGCATAAAAAATTTCCTTAAATAATCATCCTTCTATTGGCCAAAAACCATAGGTTTATCCATCATTATTACATGTCCGGTATCCCTGTGATGTAAAGCAGTTAGTTACGTATAATTCCTTTTTTAGCAGCCCTGGAATGCTCCCTCATACGGGTATCCGTTTTATGCATCGTCTCTCCTATATATCTACGGAAATTTTTTGAATCTGTCATTATCAAAACTAAAAGTTGTTATAATAATGAAGTTTCTATTAAAAATGTCTTGGATTATGGTTTATAAATCACGTATTCTATTGTTAAGGTAATGCTATTTTCTGTTAACTTTGAAACAAGATGTCAGTGAGGTTTATTATGTAATCTGATTGTTAAATACGATGTAATTTGTATTCTAAGGTCCGTTAAAAGACCTATTTTGCTTGTATTTTTATCTGATGACGAAGATGTAATTTCCTCGAAACATGTAATGTTTGTAAAGCTTTTTCTGTTTTTATATTGGTGTGTATGGTCCTGGGTTCCTAAATAAATTATTTATATTATATAAATTTATGTATATCGTATATGCTCTAATAGAGACCTCGGCGTTTATTTGCAAAACTAACCTCGGCTCCCGGCGCTTAATAGAGACCGGCTGTTATTAGAGCCGTTATTAACAGAAACCTTCAGAACGCAATATTTTTATACATAAATACCGGCTAATATTACAAACAGCTACTTTATTTGAATTTCACATACTACATAAGACTGTTAAAGATAAATGGCAATGTCTTTCTGTACCTTTCGCTGCTATTCGTCGTCTGAATCTGCAATGACGGGCGGCCTCCTCACCGGAAGTTTCTTTCGCATATTCCATTCGTGAATCTTAAAGGCAATGTCAAATGACCGTTTCGGCGGAATTTTGTAAGGCAATGTACCGTAAGATATTACGCACGACTATAAAGATACGGACGCTTACACTAGTACCGGTAGGCGAATATCAAAGACCTGGCTACTGTTAGAGAGCGGCTACTATTAGAAACCGGCTACTATTTGGCCGTTTCCCCTCTGCAGCCCGGCTCTTTATTAGAGACCGGCGACAAAAAGAGCCTCGGCGTTTATTGGAGCGTAAACGGTATAGACATCTTGTCATTACTTTGCCGAGGGTTTAGGGTTTTGTGAAGTACGAAAATGATGATGATTTGTAGAAAAATCATTTTCTGATGAATGTTTTTGTAGAAAAATCATTTTCTGATGAATGTTTTTGTAGAAAAATCATTTTCTGATTTTGTTCAAAATTTGAAAATTACATACGAATTCAAACACTCTCAAAAATATGAAAATAGCAGATTATTTTACTGAATTTATTTCTTTTTAATGTGTGGATCTGTACAACAATTTTTTGATATGATGTAAGTTACTATTCAAACTAGATTATAATTATTACTAGATTAAATAAAGGATGAATGGCTTTAAATTGACTGCAACTCTAAAATACAAAAAGACATGGATTTCTTTTTTGCACTTTGAAATAATTTAGACTTAAAATTCTAAAAGTGTAGTAAATCATTTTGGGCTAGATGTGTTAAATACTGGATTCCGGGCTAAGGTTGAGTCCGTTTCAATTGTAAGTTGGGATATGAAGTTTTCCCAAGGTGTTTTCCTGATAGTCTCGAAACCTAAATTCTTCTCGGTGATTTAGAATCGTCGGATCTTTCACTTTTTTATTGTAAACCTATTGTGAATCTATTCTCTCAAAGGAATGCAATGCAATTATGATGGCACAATTCATTATTCTTTTCAGTGTCGTTCATAAGGAGTATCTTTGTGATTCAATAATCTAACAGTACAAATCAAAAATAACATATTATTTGTAATGTTTACATTGTTTTTTCTTAACTAGTTTTATGACATTACAAGACAGTCCTCTTAGGGGCGTATATGATTCTTCTATACTCCTAAAATGACACTGCATATTAACGCATATTAAATATTATAAGATCTTATCAATTGATTTATCTGAGATATAATGATTACTTTTATTATTAATGCAAATTAATATTTCATACTTTAAGGTACATTACTGTAAATCAATGATAAAATGAGTATACAGAAATGATCAGAAATCAGTTTATTCACTTTCAGTAGGGATTCCTTGATTGATTTATAAATTAAAACCTTCGAAAATTTTTTTAAAAAAAGTAAACCAAAAAAGATGTGGACAAATATGAAGTTATTAGAAACTGATATATTTATTTTAGAGGATCTCATTTAAGATACCGTAAAGATTGGCCTTACCTTGGCCTTAGCGAAGTAGATGTCAGCAATTAACGACCACCAAGATGAAGCTGAGGTCGAGTTCTGCTTAGCCAGACGAAAGAGACTGGCAACGTGATATACTGGTCGCTCCTATCTCTTTCTCTGCGTGAAAATAGGGGAGCACTCATTATAACTAGGCACTCAAACGATTACAAAAATACTAGAAAATAATTAAACGTGACTGATATGACGATCATAGATAGAAAGAACTAATTTAAACAAGCGCAAAAGCGAGAAGCGTATTCAAGCGTAAATTCCAAGCGTATTTTTCCGTCCCTCCAGAGCTTCCTTTCTCCCTTGGGGTTGTTCCATTGTTTTGGCAGTGTGCCAAACCCAGTCTTTATCGCAAGCAGTAATCATTTTGACTTTCTATCTCGTTTAATCCCTAGAAAGAAATTCGGTGCCCACTTTACAGATGGTGAATGACCCCTTGGATCCGTGTAGAGGAGAAATACCCAGAGTGAAATCCCTATCCTCCCCTAGGATTGAACCAGCCTTAATTTAAAACAATTTTTTATTTAGCTTCTCAAAGAAATATTACAAATCTATAAATTTTTTGTCAAGAAATTTTGACAAAAGCAACTAACAAAAACATTACAAAATGAACGCTCCTTTTTCAATTGAACATTACTTTTTTTATTTTTCATGCTCTCTGTGAGTGAAATTTCCAAATTAGTTAGCGAAATATTATCTTTTTAAGTTATCCCTAACTGTTTATCAGTTGAAATCACAATTAATGTACTGATATAACTGAACCAAATAAAAAAAATATCAAAACTGCAATTGAAGACCCCGGTACAAAAAACCAGACAGCTCCAATTCTACAAACTTTTCTGGAGATGAAAAAACGTTTAAAAATAACAGACAATAATTTAAATACCTCATTGAATTTTTGTTTTGTTTAGTCATGTGCGCTTTTGTTTTCTTTTATTGTAAAAATTGTTCTAACGGACATTAAATTTCATTTGTAATACAAACCTTTTAATAAATTAATCCTTTACATGCTAAGCTGAATGGTAGCGGGTATTAATGGTATTAATTATTCTAGATAGATAATATCTTTTGAAATAATACATTTTCTAAATAGCTCAGTGAATTTTTGTTTTGTTTAGTCATGTGCGCTTTTGTTTTCTTTTATTGTAAAAATTGTTCAACGCACTTTAAATTTCATTTGTAATAATAACCTTTCAATAAATTAATCCTTTATATGCTAAGCTGAATGCTAGCGTGGATTAATTATTAACCTGCTTTATTCTTGATTTTCTTTTGATGTTTTTTTAATTGAGGGGTCATGGATTTGTATGTTTGTCCATTTTGTATATTGCCCCAATTCACTGAGCTAGGTATACTGGGCGGATCGGATCGATTAAGGTCAACAAACGTCGAAACAGTATTGTCTCCGATTCCCAGTACAGTAAAACCCCGCTAATCCGGCATCCGATAATCCGGGACATTCAATAATCCGGCATCGGTCTAAGGGTTTTTTTTACACTGAATACCATTAGCCTTCCGGGCGCGTTCCGCAGAGTTCGCGGGCAATCGGCTGAGGTCGGGCGTACTCGGCAGTGATGACGAATCTTATGTCTTAGTACTATACTATATTGCTTAATGTACGAAATAAAGTAACTATACTGTACTGTATGTACTGTATTAAAATATAATACTACATAAAAATATATTTTATTGTTTTATTTTTAACATTTTCCATCATTGCCGAAATCAGAGAAATCACAATAGGACACGGAAAAATGGCCTGATACCTATTAATAGCCCTTTTGACTCTCTATTTTAGCGGTATTTCCGCCCATCCTCGCAATAACGGCTATTTTTAGACGGCGCTCAGTAATCCGGCATTTTCGGTAATCCGGCACTGCCGAAGTCCCGAACGTGGCGGATTAGCGAGTGTCTACTGTACAAATACCAAAATACCTCAATGAATTTTTGTTTTGTTAAGTCATGAGCGTTTTTGTTTTCCTTTATTGTAAAAATTGTACAAAATCTAACGCATGTTAAATTTCATTTGTAAGACAATGCTTTATTTCATGAAATTATGGTACTTAGTGAGCAAATATCCTTACCTTATATACTACATACATATTTATTCTAATTTATGAATAAAAATATGTATAATTAGCTATTAAAATATGGAGTTGTCTGGGTTTTGCACCGGGCACCTATTTGTTTAGGGCTTAATAACAAATAATAAAATACTTTTAGTACAAATGCACTTTATTGTCAAAAAATACAAACAAACAGGCCATAAGAATCATCAACTTTTACAAAATATATTGCCCTTTATAGTTCCTTCATGGAGAAAAGCATTTACAGGTCGTTCTCCGAAATTCTTTAGTTATCAACAATCATGTTCATTATCACTGGCGATTGCTTCATCACTCGCATATACATCATCGTTGGCTGGTGTATCTGATTTCAGTGTATTTTAAAACCTTTTGCAATCTGGTGGAATGTACTTCATTGCAATCTCAAGGACATCTTTAAACGTATTTCGCTTCCTACATAATGTTTATTGTACAATACATTATCTGGTTCTGGCAGTGAAAAGTGCGAACCCCTCTTCTCCAGCATAAATCCATCTTGAATCAACGAAGATGATAATGTACTACATAGTAGTTCATTTTGGTTGTATTCGATACATCTATACTTAGAATAAATCCGAGACCCTTCCCAACCATGCTGGTTTTTCTTTGTTTATTTGCTTCTCCAACAGTACTCTCATTTATTTTGACATGGATCGCCTTTGGTTTTAAAAATATTTTGTCGAATTGTGCATTTTTAGTTGAAGATGCAGTTTCTTTACAGTTTCACTTATCTTATTTTTGACAAAATGATTAATCTTATTGATAACTTCGTTTTGGCCTTTCTTTCTTATTGTTTCGTGGTGCATATAAGAATATGACTTGCCTTTCTTTGCTTAGCATATAGCAAAGTTGCACACCCACATTTGAGATGTAAAAAAACATCTCCACTAGCTACTGCAGGCAACGGCATATTTTGCTGAAATTCAAAGAGATTAATATCATTCTTCTATTTAGCCTCTTGCGATTTGATATTCAAATCCTTATTAAAGACCTCTCTTCGTTTGAGGTGAAATTCTTTTTTAAGTTTGAGTTCTTTCAAAATATCTGGATTTTTTTTCCTAATTTCATTTCATTTTCCAAGCGATCAAACTGCTGACATGAATTGCAACAATAAAAGTCATAAGACACAACTGGCTTACATTGTTCACCTTTTTCTAACTTTTCATATATTAATGGTTCATAATTTTGTGAAAATAAAGCCTATGCATTTTGCTTAGGTTAAATCAGGTGACAGGCACTTTGCATTCGGACTTCTACATGTGCTGTAATCGAATCGCTGACAGGAAAAGCTTTTTATATGCTCATCGATTGATTCCATTATGTGCTGGAGAATTTTATTAGATGTGTTACGTTTTTCCTGATTGTCCTTTTGAATAGGATTTCCCTCTTGTAAGTTTCGGACTATTCTTTCAACTCTGGCCTTACCCATTCCATAGAGAGAACAAAATGCCTTTCTGAAAACAAGTGTTTCAAAAGTGCCTACCTTTATCCTATAGTAACTTGTGTATGCACGTTGTTGCCCTTAGCTGTCTATGGCCTAAGCTTTGGATGTTTGACAAACAAATAAGACCATTCAGGTGAATATCTTGTTTTTCTTTCTCGGCTCTTGCATGAATACTATTTAAAATATCACGTTTTAATATGATAGGAATTTTAGAGAAACATTTCCACTTACAGTTGCAATAGGGACCTGTTGCCCGAGCTACATTTACAGTCCCTGAAGATCACAGGTGTTCCACGCCACTGGCTTTTCGTTTCTTCAAAACGTTCCTTTTCCATTGTGACACATTTCTAGTATGTTTTCGACCTTTACTATTAGATTTTCCAGCCCCAGAGGCACTATTTGCCTCGGTACGTTTGTTGTGAAACAAGTAACAGTTGTGTCACTCATCACGATCTGAAAACTTGCAGGAAATTTCTGCACTACTTACTACGTTTAACCTATACCTACTGCTTTCATTTGGAGGAAGATAATCGGATCATTGTTCATATCATTGAAGTAATTTGCAAGAAAAAAATAAAGTACATCTTATCTTTACAATGCACAACATAACCTCGCACAACAAAACAGAGTACAAACTAAACAGAGCAGCTGTTGCCCGACTACTGATCGGTGGCAGCACTAGCGGCAAAACTGTGAACTACGTCAGGGGCAAGAATCAGACAGTTCCAGGAAACTATTTGATGCTTCCTCCGGCGACAACATCAATGCAGCTCCTTCACCATTAGATCTCCTAGATCATTGCTGGGCGCTTAATTGTTGTTGCACCAACAGAAAATGGATATTTTTGTGAACCAAAAACCAAGGAAACCTGAAAATTACAAAAAAAAAAGTGGAGATGACTGGTTTTTGTACCGGTGTTCTTGTGGTTTGAAATCAGTAATTCTTTTAAAAAAGCTTGACACAAAATTTAAATTAACGAATAAAGTAGCAAAAACGGAAAATACATATTGGCGACTAGCAATCAGAAAACCGAGAAAATTTAAGTTTGAAACTCAAACTTATAATTTTAACAAGAACTCCCTGAAAGAACTGCGAGCATACTTTTTTTAGAATATTATCTTATTTTTTATGTTCAGATTACTTGTCGTGAAAACGACAGAAACGAAAAAATTACTTACAAAATTGTAAATTTATTCATCAAATTAAAATCTGATGAATAAAGCAGTACAATTAATGGATTAGAAAATGGATTATTGCCAAACTAATGTAAGTGTTTAAGACAGCAATATACATCATTGTTTATGTTTTAATGTTTTTTCTAAGGAATTTTTTCTCCCCTTCTACAACCAACTGTTCGAAACCCACCCATCAAAGGAGTGATTGATTTGATAAACATCACTTTCTTAGGAAAGTCAGGCTAATAAAAAAAAAGTTATAAAAATTATTGTTGTATTTTATTTTTGTTTTTATGTCATCAATTATTTTTGATATCCATATGTTTAACTTTTAGATTCCAAGTTTGAAATCAAGTCGAAAATGAATCGTATTGTACTAACAAGTTGCCTGTTGTTGGTGATGATCTTGTCACAGTGTAAGGCTAATGCACAAAATGAAATAGTTCAATTACTAGAGGATCCTGAAAAAGCCATCGCCGAAAACGCCCGAAGATTGGACATCTGCGTAAATCGTAAGTATTCATTTGAAGGGAAAGTATGAATAAATTTACCTTTTTTCACGTTCTATTCTAACAATTTTAACAGCAACATTTTAGGGAACATGAATGAGGTAAGTATAATGAATGTGGCTTAAAATGTTGTTTCTCATCAACAAATTACTAAAAACTAATAATTCATAAACAAACGATGTATTTTATTTTGAATAGAAATTACTTCAGATCTATTGAAACATTCGGCAGGTAAGTTTAACAAAATCGAATCATGTAAGTTATAAAGTTATTATTTTTATAATAATAAATTTAACGTATCACAATACACAGAAAACAAACAAACAAACAAACTAACCAACAAACAAACAAACAAACACAAACAGCTGTTCTGGAATTCCGTTATCAAAAACATTAAGACAGCTCAATGAATCCTCATTTATATTTTTTTTTTTATTTTTTATTTTATTTATTGGAGTGTTAAAACAAATCTATTCCTTCCATTTTCATCCGTCTGTTTAAAAATTTTTCAACGATATTTCGCGGAAAACTATCGTTCCGCTTTTTCAAGTCTTTCAAATTTATTAAGAAATAGGGAATTACTCAATTGCGAGAATCATCAGATTTGAATTATTCTAGACCAGTTGAACCAAAATTGCCATTATATCTTCTAGCATTATATCTAACTTCTAATTTATAAATCTTCGAAAATATAAGCAAATATATTTTGTTTAGTAAACCGTTTTCCACTTCAATAATTTGTTCTTTAAGAAAGCAGCTGAAAACAAAATTGTCGAAACAAACAGAAAACTCGTAAATAAAAAAAAAAAAAGCTATTAAAGAAATTTTGTGACAATCAATACATTTCTTAATGAGCTTCCAACTTTTTTTCCGAGAATTTTATCAATTTGAAAAGGGCTCAATCTATTGATTTAGATAGATATTGATTTTGTCTATTGAACGACACGGAGAATATTTACAAGCAGGATTTAATAAGACCTAGGAATGGATTTCTGTGTAAGGTAGAAATTTGCTTGGATTTGGCCTACATTGGAATAACCAAGTAAAAAAACAATGCATCACAATACTTAAAAAAAAGTATTTTTGTAGCTACTTACTTACATGATAGAAGTAATGGAAATTCTACTAGAACTTATGAAGGACTGCAGTTACGGGATTTATGGAGATCGAAAGATTGGTAACTATTTACAATGTATTTGTTTGTATTTTACATACAATTTGTTATCCATATTACTTAAATAGGAGAAAATAAAAGTATATAAAAACTCTTTGTGTCAGTGTGTTTTCTTTTAACAAGTATCACTTATACATTGCAAATGTTTGGAAAAACGACAAGATTAGCGTGGATTAGGCCTATTTTGGGGAAACCACGTAAAAAAAAACGCGCCACTGTACTGTACCTCCTGGGTGGAGTGGAAATGAGTACTACATTCATTCTTAATGAATTATTTCAGGCAGAAATTGTTATAATGTTGTAAGTAAAAGTGATGTTTCCAGCAAGCATTCCACTGAGCCTAATTTGCCTAAAATTGCCTAGAATTAAGATAAATATTACCAAGGGGTCGTCCATTAATTATGTGAGGTCAAAAGGGGTAGGGGGGGGGTCCGGCAAAATCTCACCAAATCTCACCAAGGAGAAGGGGGGGGGGTCAACGAAAATCTTGAAACTTTTTCATTCAGAGAATATAGGTATTATAATAATTACAATATTTTGTAATATTGATTTTTTGAACTTTTTTAATTTTTTGACTTTTTAAAATCTTACGTGAGGGGGGGGGGGGGGCCCCTCTACATCCCCCCAAGGGGGGGGGGGGGGGGCCAAATTTTTTAAAAAACACCTCACGTAATTAATGGACAGAAACACCTCAGAAAAGATTATAATAAAGGAAAAAATGAAAAAGGCATATGGCACAATAATACTGAGCTTAGATGACAAGTATAGATTATTAGTAAAAGAAATTATCCAGGGAAATTATTGTTAGAATTAGAAACAAAATATAATAAAAAGGACTATTTACAAATAACACACCTTAAGAGAAAATTGTATTCCGTAAGTTAACAAACGATAAAAATTCGGAAAGAAAAAATAATGTACATTAAACTATTACTCATCGAATATTAGCATGTAGGTGAGTAGCATAGATAGTTAAGAAGTA
Source organism: Thereuonema tuberculata (assembly GCA_023159025.1). Classification (NCBI taxonomy): domain Eukaryota; kingdom Metazoa; phylum Arthropoda; class Chilopoda; order Scutigeromorpha; family Scutigeridae; genus Thereuonema; species Thereuonema tuberculata. The sequence continues at coordinate 23,458,895 of JAFIDM010000001.1, forward strand.
TGGATCGGGCTGATGAGTCCCTTGCAGGACGAAACGGCCGTTTCCTATTCCTTCCGATAATTGAATCAGAAAGGCAATTTATTTATTCCTGTGCTGTTCTTGTTTCGTATTTTGTTTTGTTTAAAAAAATTTCCAGCAGGTTAAATTTATTCCTTGTTACATTTTACTTTCGGGATTACCATCCAATTATGAGTCATGTGCCCAAAGCATAATGCTCAGTGAAGGTCCAGATATTTTTAATTTGCATACTGTAATAGATAAGATCATGTTAGAGTAAACAGAAAACGAGCCATATTTGACAAAAGGAAAAATGAACTGATCAAATAAATGTATATAGAATATATATATAGACTTAATGAACTTTACGACTTCAAAATTATATTATAGAAGTAAGATGGATTCTTCAAATGATAATTCAAATACTTTAAATTCAAAGATAATTCAAATATTTAAAATATGGATATGGATGTGAACTATAAAGATAATTCAAATATTTCAGATATGGATGTGAACTTTAAATTTTATTTTTATTTTTAAAATATGGAGCGTTGGAATTGAGCATTGTTATAGCGAAATAATGTCTCGCATAACACGAAGCACATTATGTTTCTCATGTTTGTTGGTAAATTAATTTTATTTTTCTGTTTGGAGTTGTGGGGAAGATGTTGCGTATCTTTGCCCTGTTTAATTTATTTTATTTTATTTATTTGGAGCTTGTGAAAGAAAGCTGATATAGCTTTTGAAATATCGTCGTTTGGAGAGTTTCTTTGGAAGAATTTGTGTTTAATAAAAATGTATATAAAGCTGATAAAGCAAAGACAATATAAAAAAGAAAAGAGAGTATATTAAAAATGCCACAAAGAAGGTCATATTGCACGAAACTGCAGAATAAAAAAGATGACAAAAGATGGCACAAAAGATAATAAAACATATTCTGGAATGGTCAGATTGAATAAAGTTGCAACCTTAGGTTTACATGACACTACAAAGAATGATAGTAAAAAATGGTTCATAGATAGTGCTAGTACGCACCATATATGTTGCATGAAAGAATATTTTGATAAATATACTGAACTTAAAGACCCCACAAATGTTTATGGAGTATCTAATCAACCTTTAGAAGCAATAGGAAAAGGAACTGTAAAAATTAGAGCTATACGACAGAATAATAAATTTCAAATGTTAGAAATAGGAAATGTTTATCATGTTCTTCAGATGTCAGTAAATTTCAGTTCATCAACTGAATAGATAAAAATGGCTTACTGCAAATAGCAGTAAATAATCAGTATATCATTAAAGAATATTAATATTATCGATAACAAATAGAATGATAAAAAATAGAAAAGATAAAAAAGACGTATTTCTGCAAATTTGAATTTCATGAATACTCGAAGTATCTAAATGAAATTTTTCTTTGGGTATAGATCAAAAGTAAATATGGGCGAAGTTCCTGCATACATCGTTGAAAAGAAGATAGACGAGGCCTTTTGCGTTCTACTGTTCAGGTCTTCATACCAGACTGTTCAGGTCTATTGCTAAGGAATCGTCTTCAGATCAGATCTATAAAATTAAAATTTAAATTTCAATGTTCATTTTTTTAGCCTACTACAAACTCAGACCATACGAGCATTAGATACAGAAGCTCGCCCTCAGTCACGACGGATGAAGAGTCATTAGAGACATTTCTCGACATGGATGAAGAAATTACAAATGGCGGGCAAATACTCTATCTCAACTAAAACCCGTCACATTCTTATCCCATCATTGTTGATGAGACGTTTATACTAGTTATTAAATAGAAACTTTGATATTTGGACTTATCATCACCCGTAAAAAAAAGAATAAAAGATCCAGGGTAATATATAATTTTATAAGTAGCTACTCAGCACTTGCAAATGGGCACAGGGAATTATCCGGTGTTGCAATTCTAATTAAAAATAGAATGGACAGATAAGATACTGGATTACTGATGGGTATCATCTCAGCATTTGAGATTAAAAAAAAAAGTTTAACAATAATAAGTCTACCGGAATCAATGGGGATACTGAAGAATCTGCAAAATTTCAGAATGAATTGCATTAAACTACGGTTAAATTAGTAATAATGAATATCTGATATTATCAGAAGATTTTGAAGTCTGAGTTATACATTGGCTCAGAAGTTGGACTTATGATTAAAAGTAAAGGAAAACATCTGATTACTGTCCTCCAAATGAGAGATGGCCGGCGGAAGTTTGAACTGTGCAGCCCTTCCGGTAGCTGATCAATTATGTTTTCCTGTCACAATGAACGATGGCATCTGTTTTCACTGAGAAAGACATGTTGATAACGCCAAATTAAAACTTCTCTCGACTATTTAGCGTTGTTTCAATACCAGTTGCTAACAATAAGTATTTATATAAATAAATAAATATATAGTATTTATAAATACAATGCTGTTTTGCAAAGTAACAAGCCATTACCGTAATGGCGGCGTCCTGTCATAAAATCAGACGGAAGTGCCTGACCACTCAAATCGATCATACATGCGCAGATCGCACCAAAACAGGGCGGCCATCTCTCATTTGGAGGACAATAGCTTCTAAATCTTTAATAAAATTCAGATTCATAAATAATCTCATCAGGGATAAAGACATCCATATATTCAAATGGAAAGTTAAACACTAGGTCGCTGTTGATTATGTTATCAGCAATTAAATCCTAACAATAAAATTACAGATACAAGAGTTTATAGGGATATCAAAATTAACGTTAACAGCTATCTACAGTGAACTTTAAAAATAAAACAGATTTCTAAATACTAGGAGTTAATTTGGAAAAAAATAAAAATACATTTATTAGTAAATGAAAGTGGAATGAAGACTTGAAGTAAATAATTAATGAGAAAAAACAAATATTTATAAATTAATTTTACAAACCAGAGATCAACAACTAACTATAGAATCTTAAAAAAAGAGCTTATGGCAGAGATTAGAAAATTATGTCATTCCAAAGTGAGGCTCAGTTGTGGAAGCTGACAGTGATTTGTGCTCCGTTAAAGATTACACAATATCCCAATCTATCACTTTGCTAATGTGAATTAGATTGAAAGTTTGAAAATTTATTTCCACAAAGGTCAGCGGAAATTTAATAAGACATAAGGAATAAGTAAAGAAGAAAATTACTTACGTGATAATTGTGGAATAAAAGCATGTGAGGCGTAGTCCTTTAAATGGAAGCTTCGATTAAGAAGGTGGATCAGCTTGTTTTGGCCTGTAAAGTACTCTAATTATATTATAAGGATAAAAACTGGAAACAATAATAACTGAACTAAACTGAGCTTGTGAATTTATTTGTTTAAATAATCCACTGAAAATATTAAGGCCGTCTTAAGTGTTTTAAACATGGAAGAGTTTATTAGTAGAAGACCTCGTGCAGGTAGCTTGGGTAGTTTAAACTTCTCTAAATCTTCCGTTAAACATAGCAATGAAAGTACAAGAAGTCAGTCGGATATTTTTGCAACTATAAGTAATGCAAATCCTTCACCGCCTAAAGAAAAGACCAAAAATGAATATTGAAACGGACAGTCAAATGTCAACGTTAGATTCAGACGAGTTCATTAATAAAGTAGCAAGGGAATATGAAGAAATTGGTTATTTTTTATATTTTTTTCTTTTTCCTTCCAATCATAGAACCTTACATTACATTACAATAATCGGACGAACCTTAAAGGTGTCCTGTATATTTCTTTTTCCTATTCGGTGTGCTCTTTCGATGTATTGAACCTCCACTCCTAGTGGCTTTCTATATATTTTTTATTTTTTCTTCCGTTTGTTCCCTCATTTTCTTCCTTCAATTCATAGAAGAATAGGTTTTTTCTTCTTCCCCTATTTTCCATTTCTATCATCTTTTCTTTTAAATCTTTAATTTCTCTTACCAGCTTCTCTTTTTCTATCGCCTTATCTGTTGCTCGAAGTTTCATTTTCTTCTTTTATTATTTTAATTAGCTTTGTTTCTTCTTTGACTACTTCTAGATCTTTCTTCAATTCTTGAAAAACTTTTAATATATTTTCTTGAAAATTAGTGCTCAACTTATTTTCTGCACATTCCCTTGCTACTTTATTAATGACCTCGTCTGAATCTAACGTTGACATTTGACTGTCCGTTTCAATATTCCTTTTTGGTCTTTTCTCAGGCGGTGAACGATTTATGTTACTTCTAGTAGTTAATATATCCGACAAGAAGTTTCTTGTACTTTCATTGCTATGTTTAACGGAAGATTTAGAGAAGTTTAAACTACCCAAGCTATCTGCGCGAAGCTTCCACTTGGACTGCGCCTCACAAGCTTTTATTCCACAATTATCCCTTAAGTAATTTTCTTCTTTACTTATTCCTTATTAAATTTCCGCTGACCTTTGTGGGAATAAATTTTCAAACTTTGAACCCACTTAATTCACAGTACACAATATCACAATCTATCACTTTGCTAATCTTTACCGGAGCACAAATCACTGCCACCTTTTACAACCTTCCTCACTTTGGAATGACATACTTTTCTAATATCTGCTATAAGTTTTTTTTAAGATTCTATAATTAGGTGTTGATCTCTGGTTTGTGAAAATAATTTGTAAATAATGTTTTTTTTCTCATTAATTATTTACTTCAAGTCTTGATTTCACGTTCTTAGCCATCTTCTTTTTTTGACATGTTATTATCCTAAACTTCGTCATTGCTGTTAAATGGAGTAATTTTGTCTAGCAATCTTTGTTCATTCAAAACTCTTATACTTTTATTTACTAGTAAATGTATTTTTCTTTTTTTTTCCATATTTATTCCCAATATTTTGAAATCTGTGTTATTTTTAAAGTTCACTGTAACAGATAGCTTTCACCGTTAATTTTGCTATCCCTAAAAACTCTTGAATCCGTAATTTTATTGTTAGATTTCATTATTGATAACATAATCAACAGCAGATCTAGTGTTTTTACTTTCCATTTGAATTTATGGATGTCTTTATCCCTGATGAGATTATTTATGATTTTGAATTTTATTAAAGATTTAGAAGCTTATCATATATTTTCCTTTACTTTTAATCATAAGTTCAACTTCTGAGCCAATGTATAACTCAAACTTCAAAATCTTCTGTTAATATCAGATATTCATCATTACTAATTTTAGCCATAGTTTATTGCAATTCGTTCCCAAATTTTGCAGATTCTTCAGTATCCCCATTGAATCCTGTAGACTTATTATTGTTAAACTTTTTTTTTTTAATCTCAAATGCTGAATACGAGATGATACCCATCAGTAATCCAGTATCTTATCTGTCCATTCTATTTTTAATTAGAATTGCAACTCCCGATGATTCCCTGTGTTCATTTGTAACTGCTGACTAGATATTTATAAAATTATGTATTACCTTGGATCTTTTATTCTTTTTTTTTTTTTGATAAGTGCAAATATCAAAGTTTTTATTTAGTAACTGGTATATACGCCCCATCAACAATGACGGGATAACAATATGACCGGTTTTATTTGAATTAGAGTATTTGCCCGCCATTTGTAATTTCTTCATCCATGTCAAGAAATGTCTCTAATGACTCTTCATCCGTCGTCACTGAGGGCGAGCTTCTGCATCTAATGCTCGTCTGGTCTGAGTTTGTAGTAGGCTAAAAAATGAACATTGAAATTTAATTTTTAATTTTATAGATATGACCTGAAGACGATTCCTTAGCAATAGACCTGAACAGTCTGGTATGAAGACCTGAACAGTAGAACGCAAAAGGCCTCGTCTTCTTTTCAATGATGTATGCAGAAACTTCGCCCACACTCACTTTTGATCTACAACCAAAGAAAAGTTTCATTTAGATACTTCGACTATTCATGAAATTCAAATTTGCAGAAATACGTCTTTTTTATCATTCTATGATGTTTCAGTGAAGCATTCAAGAACTCTTATAGCTTATACCAACTCTCTATATTTCAAAAACAAAAATTTAACTAAACATATCAACGAAATAAACCCACATACGTTTACTTTCGCATCCCATCGATAGGAATATGGGACGGCCGTTTCTGGGACTCATCAGTCACAAATCTATCCAAAGATAATCGGCTCAGAATGTCTCGAAAGGTTACGCATCCTTCTTCCGCTGCCAGAAGTGAGGACCTCCGAAAGCAAATTAACGAAAATAAACAGAAAATACAAACATTGCTTAGTTTCCTTGGCATGTCAACTGATCAGGATTAACAGGAAATAAACTAAAGCATCGAAGATGCCAAACTAAAATAATTTAAATCAAATAAAAACATTCAAAGTGCGGAACAACATATCAACTACAAAAAAGCATAACCGCACAAGTTTGCTGTTATTAAGTTGCGCTGATGTTTGCGACAATGTTGCACGTGAGCCAGATGTTAAGATGCGTGCCAGACGCCGCTCTCAATGTGTGAAGGGCTTTTTTTTTGGCACGGTCTGGCATGCTGGATGCTGTCTCTGATTTCTGGTAATCAGATACACCCTTTAAAATGTTGAACGTGTGACTGAACTTCGTCGTAATTTTCGAGATGGGACTGGCCCATCTCCCCGTGGTTCCTACAATCATATCTCTTTCGAAGTACCTGAAGTCCTGCTAGACTGACATCAAAGCTACTTGAGACTTGCTACTTGCAGAGATACAGTATCTGCCGTTGTATACATGGAGTTAACCGCAAGGGTGTGGTGGTGTAAATTATACATGGTAGTGTCTTCCCAGTTATTTTGACATTTCAATGTATATTGAAGTTTTATTGTATTATTTTATGGATTTCTTTATTATATATAAAGATGTAAACTGTTTATTAATAATTGTATCATTACAGAAAAAAGCCGCCAATCAACCGTTTGTAATTTAATTAATTTAAGATGCATTAAAAAGTATTAAATAATGATATCTTCACTTCTATGGAAGCACGATATTTAGACTAAATTCGTCTAACCTAGATACAAAACCACCTAAATTATTATTCGCACGACCAAAGATGAACCTCCCAGAATGCAACGCATATTATAGATTTTCCTTTTCTGGCATGTCGGTCACATTCAAATGTAAGAGAAAATGGCGGTCGTTGATTCATATTCAACATTTCGACGAGGAAAAGGTCTCAAAAATCAAGTAGGGAAATTATTCTTAACGTTGCTCGTCGATTTCAAGATGTATGTGAGATTTTTGATATTTCCTATTTTTGATAATTGAGATTGATATTTTCTGCTGAGCTAATGGCATTGATCCTGGAGAAATTAGTCAATGATAATGTGTTTGCCGGTCCACCTTTCGCCGCGACGATAATACAGTCATAGATGGTTAACCGTTTTCCGAAAAAGTTTTAAATAAAGTAAGTCTTACGTTCGCAGGCTGACTAGGTAGGCAGTGTATGTAAAACAATTTATGAAAATTTTCTTAAAAACGGTTGATTGCCTTTTACCAAGTTATTTTGGAATATATTTTGAAGCTTCTCATTTGGCATTGGGTTGATTCAGATCGCGACCTCCCCTTGTAAGATTTGATAGCAGCTACAATTTATTATCTTAATTAAATTTTAATTAGTTACAACTAAACATCAACTTTCCACCAGTTAAATTTTTGTGTTAGATAACTTTTACCTAAAAGTTGCTTTTAGGTAAAAAAACCATTCCATTACAAATTCTTCTTAAGATATTCTAAGATTAAAACAATAAAAAACTCAACACACATATTCCATACGATAACCATTTCAATATTTGAACTTTCTCAACGAAAGTTTTCTTCAGGAAATAAATACATAAATAAGATAATTAATGCTTTAAGACAGTGTCAAAAGCAAAGCGGTCCCATAATATACACAATTGTATAACAAAGTAATTAAAAGCAAGAGCATATAAATGCTCTTTCATTCACCATTCCTTTATGTTTTACAGGCATAATCTATAAAGAATTTATGAAACAATACGTTTGTAAATATTAACATTGACGTTCTGTTGGCAATTGATAGTATTGTTATTTATGAAGCATCAGTATTATTACTGTGCTAATTGTTATCATTATTACTAACACTGCTATGGAATTCGTTAATGTTGGGGGTCAGGGAGTGGTCCTACAGGTCTGATTTTTTTTTTTTTCGTTGTCACCTACTTTTTGATGCTGAACACAATGGTGAAGGTTTCATCCTAATATCTCTAACCGTTTGGCCGCTACAGAGTATGACATACAGTATGACATATAGAAAATACAAAAGCAAGAGCGGTTCCCTATGTTAACTGTAACATGGGACCGCTAAAAAGAGAAAGAACGACTATGTCTTCCTTCTTCTTTCAAACAGAAATTGAGTAACAATCATGATTACAAAGATTATTAAAAACAATGATAAATTTAATATCTCTTACTAATATACATCCCAGCGAATAAATTGTTGACTCCATCATTACAATTTACAATTATTACAAACATACTTTTAATATTTATGGTATTTGTAAGGAGATACAATTATTACAGTTTATTGTTAATAACAAATCATCTAATTACCAACTTTTAATTTTGCTTTTATACTTTTGTTACTTCTCATTACTTTCTAAAAACAAAAACGATATTTCATTCATTCTTAATGATTTATCTCTATTCATACACTTAAACAAATTTATAAATCCTGATTCCAATAGAAAAGGCATGATGAAATCAGCTTCATCATGCGATTCATATATAATATTAACAACAGGATCTGGGTTGTGATATAATTTTAAAGCATGATCAACCCAATCCGATATACCTAATTTTTATATTTAACAGTCCTAATATGTTCCTCAAGGCGTTCATTAAGAGTTCTGCCAGTACTTCCTTTATAGATTTCGTGGCAATCTCTACATTCCAAAGAGTATATGACTCCCATTTTGAAAAGTATATTCACTTTGTTCTCACATTTTTTTCTCAATAGACTATTATCTTTGTAATAGACTATTTTTACTTTACTTTACCATATATATTTTTAACGTTCTTTCAACTTTAAAACCTATAGGAAGACTTATGAACTTATAATCATTAAGCAAATTTTCTTTCGATTTCTTTACCTCATTCTTCTTTTTGTTATTAGATACAACGAATACCCTAAAAATTTTATTAAAGCTAATATTAATAAATTCTTTTATAACAAAAAGGACCACAGGTGAGCGCTACAACCCCAATCTCACTTTACAGCGGCGTACAGTCCCTACTGCAGGCGTGATGGTCTGGGTGCCATCGCATATGAGAGTCATTCGTCACTAGTAGTGCTATAAGGGACATTGACAGTCCAGCGGCACGTTTTGGAAATCTAACCGCCCCCTGTGCTACCTCTCCTGGCTAGGCGCCCACGAGCAATTTTCCAACAAGATAGCGCTCATCCATACACGGCTAGGATTTCACAGGACTGTCTACGCTCACCTGATGTGTCTTGAATCGAGCATATCTGGGACCAGATGGGACGCCAGCGGTCGCCATGTAGCAGTGATCGTGATTTGGAGAATTATCTGCAAGAAATGTGGACAAATTGCCGCAAGACAACTTAAGGCGTCTGTTTGATTCTATACCCGACCCTATCACCGCATGTATTCAGGCACGAGGGGTTCCAACGCGGTACTAAAGTGATCTTATTGTGTACCACAGCTCCGCGGGCTATAAACTTGCGGCTGTGATACTTTATTCACTCCGGTCTCTACCATCTCACTTAATCATCACCAGATTAATACATTACCATAAATTTTCATTTGAAACCAATGCTTCCTTTGTGGTGCGCAAATTTGTATTTACAATAAGTGTACGAAGTCATTAAATACCATAGTATGATTGGGCGTCAATTTTATTAAAAAGAAAGAGAGTAGGTAGTGTTTTGAAGAGTATGTAGATGCAATTGACACTGCAACAGATTCTGTATAGTACCAGAAATGCCTATTAAAGGTACGTGAAAATTGTGCAAATGATAAGACAAATGCATAAATTGAGACAAACTGTATTACTTTACTGAGTAATAATATTTTAATCATAATGGTAAAGATAAGTTTTTTTATTGTTTCATTGGTTTTCTTTTTTTTTTCAATAAGTAATTTTCAATAACTAAAATCTCCCATCCTAATTTATCATGCCGCTCTTCCCATTCGTATCATTGCCCAAAAATATTATTTACTTAATACATTTATGGCCAAGTGCACCAAACTTCAAGTAACTTTGATGGCTGCATTGTGGACGTAGCTAAAATTAGTGAGGGGTGTTGCTCCAGAAAAATTTTAGCCTTTATTTTAAAATTGTGTCAAAGGAAACAAACTTGTTTAAAAAGAAATTTATCAAGTTTCTGAATAAATTTTCTTTTTATACATCTTTGTTAACTTTCACACAATTTTAAAACAAAGGCTATAATTTTTCTGGAGCAGCACCCACCCCCCCACACTAATTTTAGTTACGTCCACAATGCAGCCGTCAAAGTTAATTGAAGTTTGGTGCACTTGGCCATTAATATGATTCTTTTTCATACATCATCAGGAAGTCGATACTAAAATGCCTAAATATGATGAAGAGTACCTGAGTTAAAGAAAGAATTACAAACACCAAGAACATAATAGAAGGAGACATACATTTGTTTTATCGTATGGCATAGTAGCGATGTCTGGCAGCGAAAGTTGCTATGAACAGGGTGCACAACATGCGGGGGAACTGGGATCAAATTCTGGAAAAAGTCTTGGATGTTTAAACTTTCCTCTTTTTTGTCTCATCCATTTCCGCGGGTTTCAAGAGTACGATACTCAAGTCATGTGTGACTGTCGTATTGAACTAAAGACAATGCCGGAAATGCAAGAGTTGTTTATTGATTTACTTGTTTTCATATAGTTATTTACATATAGTTTTGGCTCATTTCTGTTGTTTGACCATAATAATCTGGATCGGTTGATGAATGTAAAAATCTAATCATAGAAATTGTATACGATTTTGGTAAGAATGGATAATACGAATGAATAATACTTTCATTTCGAATGGAATGTAAATAAAATTAAGAAAAAACACAGAATTCACATATCTTTAATAAATGGTCTGATTTTAAAGAGATTGTACAAATATGTAGTAGTAATTTAATGCTTCTCAATAAACAAATAATGGAAACGAAATGAAATTGAGAAAAAACAAAGAATTCACATTTCTTTTATAAATGGTCTGCTTTTACTGAGATACTTCAAAAATTTAGAAGTAATTTAATTTTTCTCAATAAACATAGTTAGAAAGAAAAATAAATGAAAGTGAGAAAAAATACAGAATTCACATTTATTTTATAAATAGTCTCATTTTATTAATATTCTACAGAAATGTAGAGATAAGTTAATGCTTCTGAATACACAAAATTAGAATAGAAACTAAATGAAATTAAGAAAAAATCCCCACAGAATTCACATTTCTTTAAAAAAATGATCTGATTTTACTGAGACTGTACAGTAATGTACTAGAAAATGAATTCTACTCAATAAACAATGTTAAAATGGAAACTAATTAAAATAAGAAAAAAAACACAGAATTCACATTTTTTTTATAAATGGACTGATTTTTTACAGACATTGTAAAGAAATGTAGAACTTATTTCATTCTTTTTAATAAACAAAGTTAGAATAGAAACTCAATGTGATTAAGAAATAACATAGAATTCATATTTCGTTTATAAATGGTTAACCTTTACTGAGATTCAAGAGAAAACTGAAATTCAGTAAATTCTTATCCATAAATAAACAAAGAAAATTAAATGAAACAGAAAAAAAAAATAGAATTCACATTTCTTTTATAAATGGGGTGATTTTATTGAGATTGTACAGATATGCAGCTTTAATGCTTCTCAATAGAGTTAGAGTTAGAATAAAAAATAATAATTGAAATTGAGGAAAAAACCACAGAATTCATATTTCTTTTATAAATGATGTGATATTACTGCCTTTGTACAGACATATAGTCGTAAGTGGATGCTTCACAATAAGCGAAAATAGAATGGAAATCTCTAAGAGATTTAAAAAAAGTAGTGAATTCATATTTCTTTTATAAATGGTGTGATTTTACTGCCTTTATACAGAAATGTAGTAAGGTACTCGATGCGAATATGGCCAATGCAGCTAATATGGCCAATTTGCTCCGCTGCTGGTAATTGTTAAGTTTTCCAAGAGATGGCACCAGCAAGTGAAATCACGAGGTATTCCACTTGCGGGACAATTTGAAAACCCAGCCGATGAAACAAAGACATTTGAGTTTTGTCAACGGACCGAGGAGCAGTTATAATCTTAGTGTTGGTAATTTTTTATTTATTTCCTTATATGTAATTAGTGATTATTGTTCATGCACCGCATATTATAGTTTATTCTATGGTCTTTCCTGACATCCAATGCTTCTTTGAAATGTGTTCTAATTAACTGATAAATGAACTACTTTTTCGAGAGGTGCTGCAGTCAGACAATATGTCCATGACGTCATCTACACCAGTAGCAGGTCCATCTGGTTTAGCTGCACAACAATTGTCTACAGAGAGCCGGAAGCAGAAGCCACAGCGTCGCAATAGAGTTGACTGGTCATCTTCCTCAGATTCTAGTGTAGACTTAGATGATCTTGAAACTTCATTCCATGAGGTGATGCCATCCCCTACCTAGAAGCGCAAGACAACTCGAGTGTTGAAGCCATCTATTAATAGCAGAGGTGTAGTTCTTAATAAATCATTATTTGAAGGTGTTAGAGAAAAGAATGCTGCTTCAACCTCTAAGCAAAAGCAAAAGAAAAAGCCTGGTCGTCAAGTAAGTTCAAACCAATCGACTGTAAAAAAGAACATGGAGAAGTCTCAGCCTGAAAAAGAAAAAGCATCATGTGACATGAAAAAGGGCCATACTAAAGAAAATCATTCAAAAGGAAAATTTCGTTCACAAGAGGACAAGGACAGTTGGTTTTGTGCGATTTGTGGAATTGACAAAGTGTTGGATATGCGCATGTGTGCAGTTTGTGGCGTTTATATTCGTGAAGAATATGTTGGTCTTAATAAAGACGATAAAGACGTATTAATATGTCCTACATGTGACCAAAAGTAATCTTTTTCTGTATGTTTTCATGCTGTAACTCTGATAGTTTCATAATTTTTCCAACTCTGTGTGTGCATGATGATTTATTTGTAACTCATGTCACAATAATTTCTAAGTAGGCCAGTATTACTCCAATAATTATATGTAAGATAATCACTTAATTTCAGATCAGAATAAAATAAATATGTATTTTCCCTACAATAATACATTTTTATTGAAGTTGGCCATAATACCTTCACATGGCATATTACATGCAGAAAGGAACGTTGTTAAAAAATTGAAATTAAAAATAGTAGGGTTTAAAGTAAGTCATTACATATTTTTTTATGTATAGCCAATTAGACATAGTATATGCTTAATTATATACTTTTCTTTTAGTGAGTATCATAACCTCGAAAATAAAAATTCTAATTAAGGTGGCCATATTTGCATCACCTACCTTGGTTAGTCAATGTTTCCCAATAAACGAAAATAGAATAGATATTATATGAAAATGAGAAAAAACACAGAAATCACATTTCTTTTATAGATGGTGTGGTTTTTACTGACATTGTACAGAAATATAATAGTAAGTCAATTGTTCTCTGAAAACGAATATTGAATGAAAATTATATGAAATTCAGAAAAAAACACAGATTTCACAATTCTTTTATAAATACTGTGATTTTACTCACATTGTACAGAAATTTCGTAAAAAGTGAATGCTTCTCAATAAACGAAAGTAGAATGGAAATTATACGAAATTAAAAAAAAAACACATCATTCACGTTAGTTTTATAAATGGTGGGATTTTACTGACATTGTATAAGACTGTAGTAGTAAGTTAGGGCTCCTCAATAAACGAAAATGAAATAGAAATTATAGGAAATAGATAAAAAACACAAAATTCACATTTCTTTTACAAATGGTGTGATTTTACTTACATTGTAAATAAATTTAGAAATAAGTCAATGCTTCTCAATAAAAGAAAGTAGAATGAAAATTATATGAAATTGAGAAAAAACACAGCATTCAAAATAGTTTTGTAAATGGTAGGATTGTGCAAAAATATAGTAGTAAGTCTTTGCTTCTCAATAAACGAAAATACAGTAATACCTTGAGATACGAGCATAATCCGTTCCAGGATCGAGCTCGTAACTCGAGTTGCTCGTATCTCAAATCATTTTTCCCCCTAAGAAATAACAGAAAAAAATTAAACCGTTCCTGCCCTCTAAATAACTCCCTTATTAGTGATAATAATAGTGGAAAAAAATATTTTTAATTACTATAGAGACATACACACACAAAAAAAAAGTTGTAGTACATAATGATTCCTGTGATATAAAATAAAACGTGGTTTATTATGAGTTCTTATTATGAGTTCTTACTGACAGACGATACAGTAACGGCTAATGGCGGTATGTGCGGAGGAGGAGGAGGAGGGAGGGAGGAAGGGAGGCAAGAGAGTTGACCAGTACGTAGACACTTGATTCCGTACCTACCTTACACGTACACTACGTAACTTACATAAACTTAGAACTAGCTTAACTTAGCTTACATATTTTTTTTTACTTTTCTATTTTTTTTTTTGCTTTTTTTGATTTGTATTCTTACTTTTCTTCACTTTTCTTAACTTTGTTCTCCTGACTACCCTCACTTATTATGTGACTCATCACTATTATGGGAAGAATAATGCAGAAAATAGAGAGAAAATCCCGTAGATAACGCAAACACAATACGGAAGACTCGCGGGAGATGCGCATGGAAGTCGATAAACACGTGAAGTGAACGAGTGAGGCGGCGTGGGCTGCTCCGAGTGCTCGGCCACCTAGCGTCGGCGTCTGTAAGCGTGCTCGTATCTCAAATCTTTATTCGTATCTCAAAGCAAAAATTTGCTCGAAGGCCTGTTCGTATCTCGGAATAATCGTATGTCGGGACGCTCGTATCTCAAGGTATTACTGTAGAATGAAAATTCTATGAAAATAAAAAAAAAACATAGCATTCACATTACTTTTATAAATAGTGTGGCTTTACTGACATTGTACAGAAATGTAGTAGTAAGTAAATGCTTTTCAATAAACGAAACTCAAATGGAAATTTTATGAAATTGACAAAAAAACATAGAATTGATATTTCCTTCATAAATTGTTTGATTTTTCTGACTTTGTACAGAAGTGTAGTAGGTTTAAACGAAAAGAAAATGAAAATTATATGAAATGTTTTTCTGTATGACATAGAATTTGGTTAAGTAAGAATATTATATTTAAAATATTGGAAAGTTTCGGCAATTATAGTTCTAATTGTCATTTTCAAATTACAAATAAATAGACGGATCGGAAATAAATAAAAAATCTTGAGATTAAAAAAAAAAAGGTTGAAAACATTCATTATTGATGGGGGAAGGGGAAGGAAACATAAGTCAAACAACAATATGGAATGGGTTGTACTCCCTGTGGCCTAATGAATAAGACCTCTGAATTCGGATCAGAAGGTTGCAGATTCGATTCCCGACGCGGAGGTTTCATTGGATAAGCTATTTCAATTTTCTGTCTCTCAGGAAATTGCGCAGGACAGACAGACAGACAGAGAAATAAAAGATTTTAGTAACATAGATTGTAAAAAACACACAAAATTAGTTTTTTAAATGATGGGTTTTTACTGACATTGTAAGTCAATGCTTCTCAATAAACTATAATACAATGGAAGTTATATGAAATTGAGAAAAAACACAGAATTCACAGTAGTTTTTTAAACGGTGGGATTTTACTGACATTGTACAAATGTAATAGTAAGTCAATGCTTGTCAATAAACGATAATATAATGGAAGTTATATGAAATTGAGAAAAAACACATAATTCACATTTCTATTATAAATCGTATGATTTTTACTTCCATTCTACAGAAATATAATAATAAGTCAATTCTCAAAAAACGAATATAGATTGAAAATTATAAGAAATTGAGAAAAACACAGCATTCACATTTCCTTTATAAATGGTGTGATCTTACTCACATTGCACAGAAACATAATAGTAAGTCAATGCAGCCGTGCTGGCGTGGTCGTGCGGTCTCGGCGGCGGCCAGCCGTGGCGTCCAATGCGCCAGTACCTGGGTTCGAATCCCGGTCGTGGCATGGTTGTTTCTTTCGTCTTCTTCTGTGTGTTGTGTCCGCTGGGGACCCGAAATCTGCTCTGTAGTTAGTGGTCCCCATTTGTCTTCTATATGTTACAGGCTATAGTAAGTCGATGCTTCTCAACTCCAAAAATAGAATGAAATTTGTAGGAAATTCAAAAAAAACAGAGAGTTTACATTTCTTTTATAAATGTTGTGGTTTTACTTGCATTGTTCAGAAATGTAGTAGTTAGTCTTTGCTTCTCAATAAACAAAAATAGAATGAAATTTATATGAAAATCAGAAAAAACAGAGAATTTACATTTCTTTTATAAATGGTGTGATTTTACTTACATTGTACATAAATGTTGTGCTATAGTAAGTCAATACTTCTCAATAAACGAAAATAGAATGAAAATTATACGAAATTGAGAAAAAACACAGAATTCACATTTCTTTTAAAAATGGTATGTTTTTATTGAGATTCTAGAGAAATGTAGTAGTAGGTCAATGCTTCTTAATAAATTTATAATGGAAATGAATTAAAATTGAGAAAAAAACACAGATTTCACAATTCATTTATAACTGTTATGATTTTATTGAGATTATCGAGATATACAGCATTATTTTAATGCTTTCCATAAACATTGAATAGAAACGAAATGAATTTGAGATAGAACACAGAATTTGCATCTCTATAATATATAATATATAATATAGAATATTAAAGAGATTCTACTGAAATGTAGTATTGGGATAATGATTCGCAAAAACAAATTTAGAAAGGAAAAAAAATGGAATTAAGAAAATACAAAGAATTAAAATTTCTTGTATGGATGGTGTGATTTTACTGATATTGTACTGAAGTTTGTAAGTCAATGCTTCTCAATAAACGAAAATAGAATGGAAATTATATGATACTGAGAAAAAAACACAGAATTCACAAATCGTTAAATAACCTGTGTTATTTAATTGAGATTTTACAGAAATATCGTATTACGGTAATGTTTCTTAATAAACAAAGTTAGTATGGAAAATTAATGAATCGAATAAAAACACACCATTGACATTTCTTTTTAAATGATCTGATTTTACTGAGAGTCTACGCAAATATGGTAAACTTCATTTTTGGTATACTTCATTTTTATTGGATACCGATGCATCTTGGGAGTATAACGTTTCCTTCTTGCTGATTTTTCCTGTTGCTTCTTTAAAGATTGTAAGTTCTTATAACGACTCTTGAATTATAATTTAAAATAACTTGAGAAAAAGTCTTATGTAAGATCGAAACCGGTTGTATTATTTTATTTTTAAATATATGCTTTTTAATTTTATTCTTGTGTGTAAGCTCTATTCTTTGAAATTCGTTTTTTTCATTTTACGATATTTGGTAATGTTTATATTTTATAATATTTTGTATTTAGAAGAAACTATTACTATTATTATTCAATATTATTATTCAATGATATTTTTATTCAATATTAATTTTAAATATTGTTTTTATTCAATATTATTTTATTACTTTGTGTACATAATAATGTATTAGTAGTATAATTTTGGAGAACTCGCTGTTGGTTGTAATAAAAATTTAAAAAAAAAAATCATTAAAAATCCATGGTAAACGAATACCTAATATTTTATTTTTCACGTTAATAAAATTTTAAATATTATCTATAACGAAATAACTTTACGAAGTTAATAAAAAACTTTTGAATGGCTCTTTATGATTTAATTTATTCTCTAACATAAAATAATTCTCTAACATAATTTAATGAAGACAAATAAATAATTGATACATATCAATTTTCTTTTATTTTTAATAATAGAAATTTCCGCAACCTTTTTTTTCTATTTTAAAGTAGTTTTAAAGTAGGCTAATGATAGATTGATAGTTCTATCTAATTTTAAAAATTAAAATTCTAGCTTATTTCCTAAACGATAAGTAAATGATTTACTGGAGACTTTCCAACTCTATTCATCTATTCATCATACCAAACAAATTAAAATCTATCCTTGATTTGAAAGAGTTTAGTAAGTAAAGAGTGCTAAAAAGTAGCATTGCTTAGGAATAACATCTTCAGATTTAGAATGTTCGGATCTTTTAAACCATCTCAGATGATGAGAGGGGATATTTCGAAACGGATATTTTCTGTGGATAATTTAATAGATCTGAAATTCTTAACGCTTCTAGGGATGGAATCGTTTACTGAATTCTGAATCTAGACAATGAAAATCAGTAAATGGAAGAAGTAACAGTCTTTATTTTAATATTTAAAGCCAGAGAAAAGTTCAGAAAGTATTAATTTCAAATTTTAGCAGAATACTGCTTTTTTAATTTAACATGAACGTTTTTGTTGCAACTGCGATTTTCATCAGAAAATATATTTTTAGTTTAGCTTCCGTGGTTGTTCTGAAACCTTCCTGTCGTAAAGTCATGTTTGATATTTTTTTTTTAATTTTGCCTCATTATTAATTTGTGATTTTTTTTATTTATTCACAAATGTCATGTCGCGTTTTTTCGAACTTCCTGAGAATTCTGAAAAGGACTATTGTTGAATTTTATAAAATGCTGCCTAAGGTTCCATGTGAAAATTAGAACTGGACTGTCATAGTTATAGCTTTTAAAAACTATAAAAAGAACCGTGGGAATTCGATTTGGACACACTTCAAGCTCAGCTTCAGATCTTTACGAACTCATCCCTGCTCATCAGGTAACTTAAAATTCATAATAATATTTCTCATTTTCTATCTAAGTACTTTCCTAAGTAAGAAACTAGACCATATTCTATCTGCAAATCAATTTAGTATTCAGTATAAATAGGGGGTTATTTTTATTGATTTTATAATTGGTTTTAATGTGGGCTTTATTATAGGTTTCTGTATCTTGTCTAGATCCATCATTTCACACCAATGATTTCGGTGATAGCTCAGTAGCTGATTTGTTAAATTTGAAACTGGATTTCATTCCCAGAATTGACTTGGATGTTTTCTACCTTTCTCCTAAATCTCTCTCCTTGCCTTTCTTCTAGTTATCTATGGTTATTAAGAGTGTTCAGTTCCGTTCAGAAGAACTAATTTACGTATAGTTCTTGCAGTTTATATTCACAGTGATAATTATCTAGATCTTCAGAATAGATATTTTAATAATCTAGACCACTTGTTAGGTGATTGGAGAATACCACACCGTACGTAGACATATTGTGATTATTTTTCTGAGGGTTTAGGTTTTGTGAAGTATGAAAATGAAGATGATTTTGTATAAAAATTATTTTCTGATTTCGTTCAAAATTTTAAAATTAAATAAGAATTGAAATACTTTCAAAGATATGACAATAGCCGATTATATTACTCAATTTATTTCTTTGTAATGTGTGGATCTGCACAACAATTTTTCGATAAGATATAACTTACTATTCAAATTAGATTATAATTATTACTAGATTAAAAAAATGCTTTAAGCTGACTGCAGCTGTAAAATACAAAAAGATATTGTTTTCTTTTTGCAATTTGAAATAATTTAGACTTAAAATTCTAAAAATACAGTAAATCATCTTGGGCTGGGCTGTTAAATACTTTCAGGGCTAATGATGAGTCAGGTTGAATTGTAGGTTGGGATATGAAGTTTTTCACAAGGTGTTTTCCTGACAGTCTCTGAACCTCAAATTGTTCTCATTGATTTAGAATCGTTAGGCTTATATTTTCAATTCCCAAAGGCTCTAAATGATCGCTAAAGCGGGGTCTTTAACTTTTTTATTGTATACAATCTACTCTCTCTGAGGAATGCAATGCGGTTATGATGGCAAATTTCATTATTCTTTTCACTGTCGTTCCTTAAGGAGTATCTTTGTGATTCAGTAAATCTAAAAGCACGAATCAAAAAATAACATAAATTAGTATTACGGTTTGTATCGTTCCTTCTTAACTAGTTTAGGATTTTAATTTTATGGCTTTATATACAATGGTCCTGTAATAATACAATCCTGTTGGGGCGATTATGATTCTTCTGTACTCCTAAAATGACACTGCAGGTTAACTCATATTAAATATTAAAGAACTTGACAGTTGATATATCTGAGATATAATGACTTTTATTATTAATGTAAATTAGTATTACATACTTTAAGCTACATTACTGTAAATAAATGATATAATGAGTTATACAGAAATTATCTGAAAGAATTCAAGCAAAACAGTAAACTCCACAGTAAACTCCGAAAATATATTTTTGAGCTTATAATAAGATAAGCGATGAAGATAATGGTTCCTATGGTTCGTAGCGATTAAGATAATGTAGACAGATTTGATGTCGAATGTTCCATTTACTTCATTATTTTCTTTAAATTATGTTTATTCACTTTTAGTAGGAATTCATTCATTCAATCATCAATTAAAACCTTCAAAAATTTTAAAAAGAAAAACAAAACAAAACCGATGGACAAATATAAAGCTGTTAGAAACGGATATATTTATTTTAGAGGATTCGATTTGAGGTGCCAGAAATGTTGGCCTTATTTCGGCCTTAGCGCCACAGATGTCAGCAATTCACGACCATCGAGATAAAACTGAGGTCGGATAATCAGTTTGACTCTATCGCGTTTAATCCATGGAAAGAAATTCGGTCCCCACTTTATAAAAGGCTGGATGACCCCTTGGACCCATGTAGAGGAGAAATACCCAGAGAAAAAATCCCCATCCTCCGCCTGTGATTGAACCAGCATTAACTTAAAACGTAGTTTTTTATAAATAAAAACCACAACATCTTCTTCCTTCCAAAATATCGCTATATTTCGCAGATAACTTATCTGCTTCTTCAGGTTATACAGAGAGAATGTTCTTCATTAACAAAAGTTTAAATGATTAGAATATTAACAATATATAGTAAGTACAAAATGCTAGGTTAGATCATATACATTTTAAATTAAAAGCATTATTGGCATTGTTATTGCATGATCTTTATCAAAACAAAGTAGTCATGAGTAGAATATTAGCAAAACAATAAAATATTGTAACATTTTAACAATAAATTAGATCATTATTGGAATCTTATAATATCTTTACAACATGATCTAATCTAGCATGCATAATTCTGTATTATTCATGTTGTACTTACTATATATTGTTAATATTCTAATCATTTAAACTTTTTGTTAATTAAGAACATTCTCTCTGTATAAGCCTGAAGAAGCACGTAAGTTATCTGCGAAATACAGCGATATTTTGGAAGGAAGAAGATGTTGTGTTTTTATTTATAATAATTACTATTACTGAAATCATGTTTCAACGTAATTTTTTATTTAGCTTCTCAAAGAAATAGTACAATTCTGTAAATTTTTTGTCAAGAAATTTTGGCATAAAGTAACTAACAAAAAAATTACAAAATGAATGTTTATCATTACTTTTTCATTTTTATACTCACTGTCAGCCAAATTTGCAATTACACTCATTACCAAAAAAAACGACCTTTCAATGACTGAAAAAATGCCTCGCCGCAGGATTCGAGCTCATTACGTGCAACTGTCAGAGTTTGAAAGAGGTCGTATCATTGGATTGAAAGAGGCGGGTTGGGCAAATCGGAGAATCGCTCGTCATATGGGTCGAAGTGATGCGGCGATTAGAAGATGCTGACAGGAATGGGTGGACAATGGCAGATTTCAGCTTAATGAAGGTAGCGGTCGCCCTAGGGCCACAGCAGAGCGGGAGGTTAGAGTGATTGTCAGATCAGCTGTCACAGCGCCTGAATCATCGTTATCAACCATCAGACGTGCGACCCGCACACGAGTGTCCACCATGACCATTCACAGACGGCTGAGAGAGCGACATCTTCGCTCGTAACGACTGCTACGCCACCTGCCACTCACGTCTGCACACCTTCGGGCCAGATTACAGTGGTGCTTGGTTCGATCCGGTTGGAATGATGCTGACTCGAGACTTATAGTGTTTAGCGACGAATCCCGCTTCCAACTGTGTCCTGACGATCGTTGCAGACATGTCTGGAGACGCTTAGGTCAGCGTGCCGATCCTGCTTTCACTATTGCACGCCACACAGGCCCTCAACCAGGAGTTATGGTCTGGGGTGCCATTTTCCTTGATAGCCGGACCCCTTTGGTCGTCATTAGCGGCACACTTACAGCACAGCGGTACGTCAACGACATTCTGAGACCTGTTTTGCTACCCTTTCTTTTGCAGTACCATGGCCTTATTTCTCAGCAAGATAATGCCAGACCACATACGGCACGTGTTGCTATGACCTGTCTTGCAGCTTGTGAAACACTTCCTTGACCAGCCAGATCCCCAGATCTCTCTCCAATCGAGCATGTCTGGGATATGATGGAAGGCGACTGCATCCACCAGGGAATGTGGATGACCTAACCCGACAATTGGAGCAAATTTGGCAAGAAATACCACAGGAGACCATCAGGGAGCTTTATCACTCTATGCTACGTCGTGTGGCAGCTTGCATTCAGGGTAGAGGGTGGGTCAACACCTTATTGAGCTCGTTACTTTGTAACTCTGTAACTCTGAAATAAATCATTCAATTTGTCTGAAAGTTTAATCATTTTCTATTCTGCACATAATCTTCCTCTCCACCAATTTTTGTCTCCATGGACAACTCCTTCTAGGGTCGTCGTTTTTTTTGTAAATGAGTGTATATCTTCTTAAGTTATCCCTAACTGCTAATCAGTTGATATAACAATTACTGTATTCGACCATATACAAAAAAATCAAATTATTTAAACGGCAATTGAAGACCCAGGTGCAAAAACTACACAGCTCAATTCTTAAAACTTTTCAGGAGATGAAAAAACGTTTTAAAAATAATAGACAATGATTTATTTTAACTTTGGAACTCAGCAAGCAATTATTATTACCTTAATATAAATGCATATATATTCTAATTTATGAATAAAAATATATATAATTTCCAATTAATTTATTTTGGCATGGATCGTATTTGGTTTTAAAAATATTTTATCGCATTGCAATGAAAAACCTAAAAAACATACTCTGCCCAGCAGGCACAATAACAATTTTTAGAAGTCATTCTAACCTTAATCTTTTGTCAAATATACTCGCCCCCTCTTCCTCTTTTCCTTCTCAATATCACCAAAAATGCGATCACGAGACAAGTGGCTGTGGACAGGTTCCGCATATCTGTGAAGTATTATATCAAATATATTATAGCATTTCAGAAGTGTAGAAAGATTCTGGATGAATGCATAGTTCTTATTCTGTGCAGAACAGTTGTCTGAAAAGATGTAGTTTCTTTACAGTTTCACTTATCTCATTTTTGACAAAATGGTTAATCATAATGATAACTTCGTGTTGGCCAATGCGACTTGCCTTTCTTTACGAAGAATATGGCAAACTTGTACACCCACACTGTCTCTTGAAAAAAACATCTCCACTACCTACTACAGGCAACGGCATGTTTTGCGGAAAGTCAAAGAGATTACTTCAATATCATTCTTCTCTTTAACTTCTTCAAGTCCTTATAAAATGAACTCTTCTTATAAAATGAAATTCTTTTTGAAGTTTCAGTTCTTTCAAAATATCTGGATTTTTTTTCTATCTTTATTTCATTTTGCAAGCGATCAAACTGCTGACATGAATTGCAACAATAAAAGTCATAAGACACAACTGGCTACATTGTTCACCTTTTTTTAATTTGTCATGTATTAAGGGTTCATATTTTTGTAAATAAAGCCTATGTATTTGGCTTTGGTTTAAATCAGGTGATAGGCACTTTGCATTCGGACCTTACATCTGCTATAATCGAAACGTTGACATGTAAAGCTTTTTATAATCACATCTATTGTTTTCATTATGTACTGGGGAATTTTATTTGGTCTGTTATCGTTTTCCTCGATTGTCCTTTAGAATAGGATTTCCCTCTTGTAAGTTTCGGACTGTTCTTTCGACTCTGGCCTTACCTATTCGATAGAGAGAACAAAATGTCTTTTTGCAAACAATTTTTTGAAAAGTGCCTACCTTTATCCTATAGTGACTTATGTATGCACGTTATTTCCCTTACCCTGTCTTTGGCCTACGCTTTGCATATTTGACAAACTAATAAGTTTGTCACTCAGGCTCTTGTTTTTCTTTGTCTGCTCATGAATGAAAACTATTTAAAATATCACGTTTTAATTTGACAGGAATTTTATAGAAACATTTCCACTTACAGTTACAATCGGGGCCTGTTGCCCGAGCTACAATCACAGTCACTGAAGACCCCAGGTGTTCCAAGCCACTAGCTTTTTGTTTCTTAAAAATGTTCCTTTTCCATTGTGACACATTTCTAGTATGTTTACGACCTTTACTGTAAGAGTTTCCAGCCCCAGACGCACTATTTGTCTCAAGTAAGTTTATTGTGAAACAAGCAACAGGTTGTGATACCGCCTGCAAACTTTCTCGAAGTTGATGCACTACTTTTTTAAAAAGTCTTTAAAACAGCCAAGACACTGAGTTTAAAAATTAAAAATTGAAAAACTATGGGTCATCTTCAGTGAATTAGTCTTGATGCACTACTTACTCCGCTTAAGCTAGACCAACTGCTTTCATTTAGAGGAACATAAACCGGAACACTATTCAAATCGTTGAAGTAGCTTTCAAGAAAAAATAAAGTACTTTTTATCACTACACTGCACAACGAACCTCTTACAAGTAAAACGTAGCACAAACAAAACAGAGCAGCTGCTGCCTGACTACTAATCGGTGCCTGACTACTTACCGGCTTGCGCCAAGCGGCTCATCCATGAACTACGTCCGGGTCAAGAATCAGACAGTTCCAAGAAACTTCTCCTGATTCTTTCCCCGGCGATAACATCCCCGTCTCCTGCACATTAGACTATTGGTGGACGCTATATTGTTGTTACACCAACAGAAAGAGGATATTTTTATGAACCAAAAACCATTGAAACCTAAAAATTACAGAAAAAAATGACTGGTTTAATTTAATTTAAATCTTTTAAATAAACTTGACACAAAATTTAAAAATTATCGAATAAAGTAGCAAAAACTGAAAATATATATTGACGACTAGTAATCAGATAGCCGAGAAAATTTAAGTTTGAAAATCAAACTCTTAATTGTAACAAGAAATTCCTGAAAGAACTGCGAGCATACGTTTTTTAGAATTATTATCCTTAATTTTTTTTGTTCGGATTACTAGTCCTGAAAACGACACAAATGAAAAAATTGCTTTCAAAATTGTAAAATTATTCATCAAATTAAAATCTGATGAATAAAACAGTAAAAAGTTTCCATTTCCTTAAAAAAAATGAAAAATTAAATCTTAATAAAGAAGGTTTAACGTGCATTAATGTAATATGAAAAGGGAAGAAAAATCTATAAAAATGCACAAATTCGTTAGAATTGTTTGCTTTTCACGCATTGAGCCATCATCGATAGCAATCTGGGACAGCTGTTTCGTCCTTATTAGGACTCATCAGCTAATGCCCGTTAAACCTTCTTTATTTTTAAGTTTTTGACTTTTCTTTAGGTCTTATGCCTTTATTAAATGCCTTTCGAGCTCAGCGCAAAGCTGGCTGAAGCAATTTTCCTGTACTGGTTACAGCATTTTTTCTTTTATTGTTTGCTTTCAACCGGGTCCCAATTCCGGGATCGGGAGACGGGATCATAGATATTCACGCATTCGGAGCTTAATCATCGAAGCTAAATCTGACTGATGAGTCCTATTAAGGACGAAACAGCTGTCCCAGATTGCTATCGATGATGTCTCAATGCGTGAAAAGCAAACAATTTTAACGAACTTGGGCATTTTTATAGATTTTTCTTCCCTTTTCAAAAATTAAATCTCTAACAGATTGCCAACTACATTAGCACTCAAGTAATTAACAGAAAACAGACAAAATAAAATAAAACAATACAAAATAAATATAAAACAGATACGACGTACGTTCCAGAATCTCTTAACAGATTCTGAAACATACGTCATATCTATTTTATATTTATTTTGTATTTGTTTTATTTTATTTTCTCTGTTTTCTTTTAAATTATTTGAGTGCTAATGTAGTTGGCAATCTGTTAACTTCATAATAGCACGTTAATATTTACTCTCTAATTAAATCCCTACTTACATTTTATAAAGTCGATTAATTTTAGTTCTATAAATTATTGGATTAGAAAATGGATTACCACCAAACTAATGTAAATGTTCAAGACATATATAGATATCATTGTTTAAGTTCTACAGTTTTTTCTATGGAACTGTTTCTTCCCTTTTACCACTAACTGCTCGAAACCCTCCCATCCAAGATTGATTTGATGAACATCACTTTCCGATGAAAGTCAAGCTAATAAAAAAAACATTGTTAAAAAATTATTGTTGCATTTTATTTTCGTTTTTCTATCATCAATAATTTTTGAAATCCATATGTTTAACTTTTTAGATTCCAAGGTTGAAATCAAGTCGAAGATGAATGGTATTGTACTAGCAAGTTGCCTGTTGTTGGTGATGATCTTGTCACAGTATATGGCCAATGCGCAAACTTTTCAGGAGAATCTTACGACTCTTCTCAACAGCACTCAACAGGTGCTTGTAAATCTCCTTAACCAGACTCAAATGCTCCTCTGCACAAATCGTAAGTATTCATTTGAAGGGAAAGTATGAATAAATTTGTTTTTTTTTTTCACGTTCTATTCTAACAATTTTAACAAGAACTTTGGAGGGAATATGAATGAGGTAAGTATAGTGAAGTTGTTTATAGTTATATAGTTATAGAGCCTAAAATGTTGTTTCTCTTTAGCAAACTAAAAACTAATAATTCAGAAACAAACGATGAGTTTTATTTTGAATAGAAATTAATTTCAGATCTATTGAAACATTCGTAAGTTAAGTTTAACACAAGCGAAAGAAATAAGTTATTAAGTTATCATTTTTATAAAAAAACAAAAATAAACGAAAAAAAACAAAAACCGGACAGCTGTTCTTCCGGTATCAAAAACATTAAAAATACTCAGTAAATCCTTATTGATATGAGTATATATTGTTTTATTTTTTTATTTTATTTTTTGTGTTGTTATTATCATCTTTATTTTCGCATTGAATATTCTCGAAATTTAAACAAAACATTTACAAAATATGTCGTGTCATTCTTAATTAATAAATATTAGAATTTACTTTATCTCTTTTACAGTTTTTGAACACAAAACAACATTTTAAATAATTAACACTTTAAATATAATAAAACACTAAGTTAAATTCTTAAATAAAGATCAAATTTCAGATAATCAGTGATTCATTAAAAATTTATTAAGAAATAGGCAATAACTCAATTTCGAGAATCATCAGATTTCAATGATTCTAGACCTGTTAGTTGAACCAAATTTGCCATTATATCTTACAAATTCTAATTAATAAATCTTATAAATTTAAACGTTCTTTAACGTGCGGAGTTAATTTTATGAATTTTTATTTTGGATTTCTTTGGGGAGAAGTTCCGCTCTTGGGAGCAAGAACCGGGATGGTTAACCTTTCGCACCTTCTGAGCTTGTTATCGGTGGAGTTTGGGTGACTGATGAGTCCTAATAAGGACGAAACGGTCCGTCCCAGTCTCTTCACGATGACAGCTCGGGGGTGCGAATCCTTTGCGTAGCTTGTGCGTGTTCATTGTGTTTCTTAAAATCTTATAAATCTTCGAAAATAAAAGGAAATATATTTTGTTTAGTTAAAGGCTTTCCACTTCAATAATTTGTTCATTAAGAAAGAAACTGAATAGAAAATTAACAAAACAAATTGAGAACTCGTAAATAATTAAACAAAAATGCTGTTAAAAAAATTTCGTGACAATCATTGCATTTCCTAATGTGCTTCCAACTTTTTTTTCGAGAATTTTATCAATTTGAAAATGGCTCAATCTATTGAATTAGATAGATATTGATTAGACCTATTGAACGACACGGAGAATATTTACAAGTAGGATTTAATAAGATCCAGGAATGGATTTCACTGTAAAATGTTTATTATTATATTCGATTATAATTAAATGGTATAAAATAAAGTTATATGAAACTCTTTGTCTCAGTGTGTTTTTATTTTAAACAAAGTGAAGTTTTACACAGTCTATGCGATAAGGAACAAATTTGCTTGGATTAGGCCAACAATGGAGTAACCAAGTAAATAACAACGATTCACAATACTTGGTAATTATTGATAATGTATTTGTTTCTATTTTACATACAATTTGTTATTTGTTATCCATATTACTTAAATAGAAGAAAATAAAAGTATATTAAAACTCTTTGTATCAGTGTGTTTTCTTTTAACAAGTATCACTTATATACTGCAAATGTTTGGAAAAATGAAAAGAATTGCGTGGATTAGGCCTATTTTGGGGAAACCACGTAAAAAAAAACGCGCCACTGTACTCTACCTCCTGGGTGGTGTGGAAACGAGTACTATTTTTCATTCTTAAAGAATTAATTCAGGCAGAAATTTACGGAGAATTTGGAATAAATTTAATCATTAGAATGTCCACTTTTTTATATTTATCCAATTTCAAGGACCCATAGAAAGAAGTTACAGGATTTCGCCTATAACTTTTTCCTATCAGCGTCTATGTGTATTTCTTCTGTAATTATCTATGGGTAAAACGTCCACTACAGCCCAAACGGGAAATAGGAACTCCATGAGTTACATCAGGATCAGGAGTTTAGGGAAAAAAAATTCAACTTCTAGTCTAGAAAGTTTCTTTTTTTTTAAAGTTAACCTTGTGAGGGACCTAAAATCTTACTGTCGTTTGCTGTCGGGTGGTTCGTCATCGGTGCCATATCATGTTTATTCAATTTTCTTTTTTATTTCTGGAAATCGTAACTATTTATGAAAGTCGGATTTTATTTGGAATTTTTGTAGACTATTATAATAGTTTAATGTTGACATAAATAAGGATTCTATTATTTCTCTATTAATTTTTTTGTTCTCTATGCTCAAAACAATTAAATTATTGAAATCAACGGATTGACCCTTATCAAAAACATGTTTGCATATGAAAGATCATGTAATTAGTCCTGTTTTTAATGCCCTTTTTTGTTTTGAAAATCTTTCTTCAATTGATTATTTATAATTAGGTTGACAATGGGATAGCTGTGTTTAGCACCCAAAAGTTCCCGATGAAGCAGTTTGTAATACATTTTTAATTTAAATTTTTTTATGTGTGTTTTTAGATTTATGAGAAAAATTTTAAATTTTAATTTAATACCCGTAAAAACATTTTAACTTTAATTTCCATTTATTAAAGCATGACATATTGAAATGGTTTCTAGAAAATACATAATGTGGGATTTCTTTCTGCCAATTTAATGGCGAATTAGAATAGAATGTAGTTAAAGGAAATACAGTTAAGGAAAAATGGATATCAACTTTGAATCGCGTTTGTAATTTCCCATCCCTAAAACTATGCGCGACGATATCCCCGCATTCAATCTTACATTGGATATTAAATACAAAATAATAAACTCGCTTAAGAGGCTCCTGCTTAAGACGCTTTCTCGCTTAAGACGCTGTTTTTCTTCGATCCCTGAACATTGCCTATACTAGTCAATGTAAAAACCATCTGTTAAGACGCTTTGTTTTGCTCTGTATTTTCGGATAAGACGCTCTTCTCTCTTTTTCCCCGGCTTCATAATCCCCTCTCCAACCGTTCTGACCAAAGCGAGTATTGTACTGTTCTGACCCCGCAACACTTCGTTTCTTAGTTATTTTGCTTCATCGTTACTTTGTTTCTTCCCACAAAAAGACCTTAAATTGTAGAGGCATATTGTCACACAGATGGAGTGGTTGCACTAGTTTTGTTGACTCATTCCTTTATGGGGTGAATGTATCGAATGGTTTAGTGTTGTTTAGTTCGTTGGGGAGTGTAACAGTGATTTCGTTATGGCCAGTGCTAGTAGTAAAACTAGAATAAAACGTAAAGCTTTATCGATTTCAGACAAGCTGAACATTTTGAAAAAGTACGACGAAGGATAACAGCTAAAAAAACAAAAGGAAATCGCTAAAGAACTGGGCATGATCGTTGATGCAACGATTGTAGCGAATGCGAAAGAGGACGACGAACCGGTGCCGACACCTACAGTTACTGCTGGCTTGCAATACTTAGGTCAACTGCGAAAAGTACTGTCCTCTTTGGAACATTCTGAAGAAATGTTGAACTACGCCGACAAAATTGATAATTTCCTTGCTATAACTCGTATCCAGAATCTCAAGCATACTTTCTTTCCCAGCACATCAGAAAAGTAACAAAATTCAGTATGTATGTATTACCCCGTATTATTATTTTACTTTGTACAATATTTATATTGTAGGTACCTTGTGTAGTTTCTGGATGATGAGCAAGACATATTTTTCTATTTTTTAAGCACTTACGAGTTTTTTTTCCATAAGACGCTTTCCCGCTTAAGACGCTCTTTCGAGCTGGTCCCTTGAAGAGCGTCTTAAGCGAGTTTTACTGTATTTCGAAATAATTAAAATAGACTAAAAATAAGCACGAAACTGCAATTATTATCGTTCAAATATAATTACAAGTGAGATCATTTAGAATTGTTTTACGTATTCATACACATCTCCCTTATTTTTAGCTTTCAAAAAATAGATGTTTTATTTAATAAAACAATTACTTTTGTATTTTGCTAACATAATCAAGCCAAGCCAAACAGCATAATTAACTGTGTAGTGGCTAGATGTTCCAGTAAAATCTAATATACACATATACACGTATATCTACCTATATATGTCCTGACTCACTCACTCACTCATCAACGCCCAGCCCAAACCCTTGGACCTAGAAAGCTGAAATGTTGCACATAGCTTCTCTTTATGATGTAGACAAGGAATAAGGCCGGATTTTTTGAAATTCGCGCGGGATAGGAATAAAGAGGATTTATATTTTTGCTTTGAAGTTGCCTTATCGATATATAGGTGTGTGGCACCAACCCGCAATATATCCGGAGTTCTGCGGAGAAGGCGACAATTTGCTAAATAAATAACCCAACTTAGGATTGGCTAGATTACCTATACATCGGTAAGGAGCTCCGATAAGCCATAGGGCATGGACGGAATGAATATATTTTTTTGGTGTGTCACTATTATAAAAATAAAAAGTCTTTTCTACTGCGAAATTGGAATTTTTTGAGGAGTTCTGTGCTACATTTAAATATTTACAATTGTTGAAATTGAATAGCAACGACAACGAATATTCATTCATGTACATCAGAAGTATATATTTATAGTAGCATTGTAGTTCTACATAATTCATAATTTATTCTATGGTTCGTACATGTATCTGTGTCAATGCTTTAAGTTCGTTTCAGAAACGCCCATCTTAAAGTCTGATATTGGTGGGATGTCTGCAAACCAATACTGGTCTAATGCTGTATATAGTGAAGGGAGACTGACACTCCTATCATTCAACAAGTATAAATTGAAAATTCTAAAGCTTTTCGGGGATTGATTCGTCATTTTCAATAACAAATTACGTAAACAACAAAAGCAAGATAAGTCGCTGCTATCATGTGAAAACCCAGCCCAAGTTCTTTATTTCCATTCAATAATTATTACATTAATTTGATTCTAAATAAAACTAACTGAATAATAAAGCTAAAACGGCAAAGCAATAAACTGATGAAACGACCCCTATATACAAAGTATAGCTCTTAAGAAGGTTCTGTCCGTCAGTCCGTCACCATTCCTACATCCCAAACGATAAGTCGTGATTAATACCTTATTGGATCCATTATGATTTGTAGAAGAGAATCAAAAAGGTCTGGTATGCGATCACTTCCTGCCACAGGAATTGGAAGTATTCGAAAATGAAACAAGTGGCCGATTTCACAGCCCAAACTACGGACTGTATATGAGTGATACGTTATTGGCAACCTTACAGAGATTGGGAAAGGTACGAGTGCCAGTCTGTAGTCACTTCGAAAATGAAGCATGTACCGTTATGGTTTTATGTACAAAACGAAACTAGTTTTTTACCTTGTTACATTTAATACTGCACTTAAGTTTAAGGTATCAGATACTACCGTTGGCGCAGCTTAGCCGCAGCTGCTTTTGCGCCATTAAACACCAACCAACCAACCAAGATACTACCAGACATTTCTATTTGGAATATATTTCCGAAAATAGGAAAAAAAATCCACTGGTGCTTTTCAGTTTCATTTTGATAATTTCAAGAATGGTTCAGAAAGCCAAGTTTGTTATTGAATTTTAAAGCATATGTTTTATAACTTCAAATTAATTTACTTATTATTGTTATTAGGTAGGTTCTGTAGTGCAAATATTTCCGATTTAATAGTTTTTTTTCTTAGTTGAATATGTCTGTATATGGGTTTGTTTCATTGTCCATCTAATAAAGCTTTCAATAGTTGAATGAATATTCTTGAAACTTAACTTATATATTTTCAGACAATAGGTTATCATTTTAAAAACTTTTCCGTTAAATATTCATTTAACGTGTGAAAAATATTTTTTTTTTCACTAAAATAATTGAGGACACACACTATCTTAAAATTACTTAATAAATGGATTTTAAAAACCTACAGGTCAGTTTCGGTCCGTTTTAATCCCCGTAGCCGTCGTCAACTAAATGAACAATTTTTAGAATAAAATCCATTTTCTAACTATTTCTATCTATTTTCTAACTATGCCGTCTTTACTTCCTTTCGTCCGCTGTCACTACTTTCATCTTTCCTCATCAGCAATACCGAAGTCGCTGATAGTAACCACAAACTGTTGAGTGTGATCAACAATTTTTGGTTGTTATTGGTCAAAAGTTTTTTAAAAATTAGTATAATATGGATTTTATTTTGGAAATTCTTCATTCAGCTGATGATGGCCAAATGGATTAAAACGGACCGAAACTGTCCTGTCAGGTTTTTTAATTCTATTTATGACAGTACCTGTAAGGTTATAATAAATCCTGAATTATTTTAGGGAAAATCTTTTCCGTGTGAATCCTTATCAAAAACTTGCTCTTGAAGACGACAATTCCCAACGAAAGTATTAGAACAGAAAAACGATGAATCTTAATCATTTCAGAAACCCACTAATTATGAGTGTTTTGATATCAATAAAATTTATTAGCTTCAGACACTTTAAATACTGCGGATTTAATGAATTCACTGAAGCAAAGTTACTGACGTTTATTTCTTTTACAGTCCCAAACAGAGAATTCTCTTACAATACACTCGAAATCCTACTTTTCTTCACACGACCAACGAATCCAGAATTATATAGAATACTTCTTATGAAGATATAAACAAGATTTGCTCCGATTTTCTGTCTCTTCATTTGCTCACTCTTTCACTTGCCACCCTAACAAAACCGCTTCCTAACACACTCAATAGATTTATTCTCTTGTAATTTTTGTACGAGAACTCACCACATGTCTCTGCCAAGATAATACACACTTCTCACTATCCTTTAGCATCTCAGGTGATGCCCAATCACCTCTAGAGCTCTTATCCTTCTTGAGACAACCTCCAAAATCACCTTTACCTTCTCCGTTACCTAATTCATACTGCAACTTCACGATTAATCTTCACCATTATTTTCCGAGACTTAAATTGATTTTCAAAACTCTTACGATCTCACTCAATTACCTTAGAAAGCTTCAAAATCATCTTCGAATCTCTTCACATCACACAAATACCTGCCATGGTCAATCCTTAAATATACTTCCAGAACATAAGCTTGTTTCAAAATCATTCTGCATTTCTTTTTTCTTCTACTACTATATGCTTTGAGTTTCTATAAAGATTCTCGAAAACTATTTCTTACATATCTGTACTATGTAACACCAGACATTAGACATATATAATATGTTACATCAGACATATTACCATTCAGCAATCACAAAATATGGCTTGTTTTCCTCATGACAAAGTTAGCATTTCCACTTTATTTACCTTGCTTTCTATTAATTTCAAAACAGACAAATGTTTTGCAGTATCAATATTCAGCATATTGTATGCGCCCAAATTAAGCTATTTTCTCATTGACTATATCTAATCTCTCATTTATTTTATTTTCAAGTACTTCTATATTATTGACTTCTATTATGGACTTCTACATTTTATATTATTATTTTATATTAAAATTAAGATTCTTAACTCTCACACTCAATTCTCACATAACATGTTAAGGAAGTACATTTTAATTTCTTCAGAAACTTCTTCTTTACTAATAATCCAAAAAAAATAGGCAATTTTTATATCAATTCGGCAGCAAAGCATGTAGTATCATTATCAGTCAAGTAAATGAATGATTAAAATGCCATAAAGATAAAGTGTGTTATATTAACTGTATGAATGGGTGATCTTTACACGAAAGTCAGCTAAATCAGTAAGATGATTTGTAGGAAAAAACTAATTGCGGTTATTAACGTGAATGAGTGCAATTGTCCCTGAACTTAAAAAACACTAAAAAACAAAAGAAAAGGAGTTCAAGGGGCTAAGAGATGAAGTTGATGAAAAGTAAATCTCAAGTAAATTGAAAGTGATATCAGGAAATTGGTATCAGACTCATTCACCTTTATTTCTAATGAACAAGAAAGCGATTTAGACAGGAATAACTAAGCAATGATGACAATTTTATTTGTATTTAGAATTTTGTTGTGAATTAAATCTATAAATAAGAAAAAGTGTATTAGAATATCATTTTACAACTAGTGTTCCGCAACTTTCCTTAGTTACGGTGGTAGACCTTGAGGATCGCACTAATCTTGCAACCTTTAAGATGGTACAAGAAAGTAGAATTCAGATCTTATGATGTCTTGTAAAAACAGTTAGATCAATTTTTTTCACTTCAACTTGAATCTGTTTTTATGCCACGCAGCAACAGATTGGAAATTTAAGAAAAAAAAAGAAAGAATAAATATAATATATTAATAAAGTTATCTATAGAAAGGAAATATTCAAATAAGTCTAAAAATATTTCAAAGATAAGAATATTAAGAAAACTAAAACTATGTCAATTAATGAAACAAAAAAAAGGCAGCAATGAATTGAATATTTATAAATTTAATAAGCACAAACGTCAAACATCTTCAACAATTTGAATAAAAAGCACAACAAATTTACCGAAAAACACTAGTTTATTGTTTTTAATTAAATAGACCTAAGAATTTAATAAATCGATACTTATAAGTGTAGGAATTTTTTAATACTTGTAACGCCTCCTAGCATGGTGGTTTCAGAGTACTTAAATGAATAGATTGATCACACTCAGGCAAAATTAGATATACTTAAATAGTCAAGTAAAGAGCAATGCGAACATTTAACACACACACATAAAAGGAAATAAAAAAGATTTAATTCTTTAAATTGAATTAAACTTTAAGCATCCATTAAATATAGTAAACAATAACTTAAGTCAGACTTATGACTTTACTAATGGATTAAAGTTCTAAATCTCAGTCAGTTCCAAAATAGCTTAAATACTTTAAAGCTAAAATTTATGCTTTCCATAAATTAACTCGATTCAACTAAATTGCTACAATTTGCATAAGCAATTCAATTCACTAGCATTTAAAGACTACAGTTCATTTATCCTGGTTCTTGCTTCTTCGGAATGGCATTCACCCATCTAAAACGATAAAGAGTTCGTACTTACGATCTTTATTTTACAGCAAACGTGGAACACGATGTACCAATGAAGAAACTCACTGTACATAGCTCTGGTCACTTGACACTGAATCCGCTAGCTTCTGAATCATAGAACTGATGAACTTGGCGACCTATATTCCAAATAGTCGTTGTAGCCCTACTATGTCTGCCGTTGTCTAGGAAACGGACGCTGCCTCTAATTTGCAAAAATCCTTTTCAGAAGCTTAAAAATGATGAACTGATTTCATCCCTGGAATCTGCACGTTGATTCACACTACACTTATAGGGACTGAATATAAGCAATTGAACTTTAAGCTTACACTCATTGGTGACATAACACTTATAGGAGAAGATTTAGCCTTCTCATTTTGTTTGGCACAACATCTGAGCATTAAGTGTTCTGTATCACTGGAAACATACACACTGCATTGCTTGGTAACAATGTAGTTGCTTCTTTTTTATAACAGAGCATGTCATCCGCTCTGTTAACAATTGCATGTCAACGTAGCATGGATTATTCTTAGTTTTTGAACATTCGTTGTTGGGATTCCGGCGATAGCCCTATTCTTCAATAACACTCTTTTTTTTGTAATTACTTTTTTTTTGTGCAGAATAGATATCATGTGAAATACGGTGAATAACTTTATTTACACTAGATATATTAACTATAATTTCACACCACAGAATCCAGAATAAGCTTTGTTGATATAGAAAACGTTTTAAAAGGTAATATTGAAGAACTAGGAAATATAGAAAAGAACATTATGAAGACGATCAAAGAAATGAATAAAGAAAATGAAACTTACAAGCAAAATTCGTGATAGCATACTACAAAAAAGAACACCTAATATTAAAGATATATGAAGAAGATGAGCTAAGCATGGACTTTAAATCAAAAAAATAGTAGTAACATACAATAGGATCCATTTTTTTAATAATAGATTTCTGGTGGATATTTTAAATCATTACCCCCTCCAAATGTATAATAAAAATAGGCACTTACATATTACCTGATATCGTTTGGAAAAAACAACAACAGCAACAAAAAAACATTTTTCTTTTAATTAACCTAGGATAGGTTAAATGGACTCCTTTCCAGGATGTTTCGTTTGAAGAAACTACGAAAAAAAAATATACTTTCCATTTTGAAATGACCTGCGGCATCATAATTACAACTACAAGATGTTTAAAAAAAAACAAAAAAAACAGAAAAGAAATGAAAAGAAAACACAAGAAATCGGTTGTAAGAAATAGATCATGATAATACATAAGTAGCAAAAAAGTTAATATATTTTTAAATAAGTTATGATGATTCAGTTCTTCTTATAAATTGTAGACATTTTACAGATATTGATTCATAATTTTACAATAACTACAACTTAATAAAAAATAAAAATTTCAATACCTAAAGTAAATCCTTTAGTAAAAACCAGACAACTGAACCAGTTATTATATTGAAATACTGTATTGAGGAATTGAAATTAACAGTAATAAAAGTTTATTTAATGAAGTTATTTATCAAACAAGTGAAGAAAGTAAAATTTACAGTGTTTAAATAACTAATTTTATACCAATAATTTTATTAAAGAAAATTACTGAACATTTGGAAGTGAAAATACTTCTCTTTGAAGCTGAAACCAGGTCGTGCATATTGTTTCTTCAGTAATAATTAATTTCTTCAGGTGTACTGGTTTTATTTATGACATCAAAGTATCATCAGTACACGTAAAAAAACTTTTATTTATTTGAAAGTGAAAAGTTAGACAAATCTTGACCTACGACTCCGAAAGTGTTGCTGAAACAATCAAATGAAAATGTTAATGAAATAAATCAAAACCTGAATGTAAAATCGCAAAGAAAAATAGAATTATTATTATTAGAGAAAAATTGATATCGAACCAATCAACAATCTGAATAAAAATAAAAAAGTACAAATGTAGTGAACATATTGAAGGTAGATAAAACTGGCCGTAGATTGAATTCCGAAAGGGAAAGAAAGATAGAAGAAGATAAGAAAGGAGATGAAAGATTCTTTAAATATGAAATCAATGAATAAGCCAAAGGTTTGCAGCAACAAATATGAAGAAGAAAAAGAAGAAGAAAATGTTCTTTAGATAAGTTATTTAGATAACCTTAAAGAAATAATATAAAAAAAAAAACCTTAAAAAATAATATTTAAACAGCCTGGCAATTTATGATTCAATGAAAAATCCAACAATAATATGGAAGAAATAATATCGATTTTAGTATGATTTTTCATAAACAAATTTTGGTCTCAATTAATTGGATAATAGTAAATTTGATACAAAAGAACATAGCAGTTATTTACGAATATTTTATTCCGATCTTTATCTTAGCTGTCTGCGGTCATCGTAACTTTAATCTAATTCTGCAAAATAGGCCACAGTAAAAGTGAAATGTATCTAAAGTCAATTCAATAGAAACAAATCGTGAGGATCAAGAAATATCACTTTATAAATTCATTAGATCTTTTAAAAAATTGGCACACACTTTTTCTAATGACCAGGATGATAATAATGTATTCATTCTTATCGAGCACTCTATTCAAATAATAAGACAAAATCTTATATCATAGGATCCTCATTGGAATTTCAATTACTTATCAATTTAGAGTATGAGGAATCTTTCTGGAACCATTCCTATGGTTTACAAAAATTCCATCTCGTAAATTTTTAGACAAACATCGTTAGACAATTAGTTCTTCATTCGAACTGTATTAATTTTATACTTGGAGTTTGATTTCGACAGTTAGGGAAATTGTTATTTCTTTACTCTTAATTGAATGGGTGAGTTGAAAAAGGTACATATTCCATAAATTTGACAAACTAAACTAAAATAGCCATTTTCTTCTTTGCACGTATATGCATCCATTAAACAGAAAAAGAAACATGTCTTGTCTTGTCTTGAACATCTTAGGTATAGACAATGATTGAAAAAGAAACATATTTCTCAATATTATGTCTGCTTTCCAGAGCCATGTAAAAATGATTGAGTTAAAGAAGGGACATATTCCAGGAATATGTTCTGTTGTCAACTCAAAGCCGCACTAGCATTGAGTTGAAAAAGGAACATATTCCTCAACGCATTTACATTGTTATATGCTATAAAAATTTATATATCTAAATATTTACAAAGCACAATATATGGCATAATATAATATTACATTATGTAACATAAAATACACAAAACAAAAAAAAAACATTGAGTTGAAAAAGGAACATATTCGTCAACATATTTACATAGTTTTATGCTATAAAAAGTTATATATCTATATATTTACAAAGCACAATGAATTCGCTTCACTTAAAGGTATAAATCGATAATAGAAGGGTATGAAGGCAACGAAATTGAATCATATTTTATCCTATAGCAAATATAATCAATTTTTGCTGAGATAAAATTCCTACCACCATCTTTTAAATATTGTATTTAATCTATTTAAATACTAATCTACAATTACGACACGAAAGAACTAAGAAACTGAAGCATGCGTAGTATTCATACTTGGCGAATACTTAAGTCGGATTTTACCCAGAGTACCTGTGAGTCAATGGTAATGGCGTCTGCTTCCAGTAGCTGTATGTTCTTCAAAGGAAAAACACTAAAAAGTCAAGCTAGAATAATTATTTTTAATGTTTTCAACTATTTAAAAGAAAGACGTTCTATAGATAGTAACGATGCGAAAATATAGGAAACCAGCAAAGCAACTGGAGTGCCGTATACAACCTGTCGATTAATTGGAAATCAAAATGTGTTAGATTGTGATGAAATAATTCGAACCCCAAAGATGACCTCGAAAAGCTGTTTTAACTGATGTTGATAAATTTGATTTTTCTGCTATTTGGGGAACTGTGTCTGAATTTTTAGAGAAACTGAATATCCAAACGTGGCTGAAATTTTAATACATATAAGAGAGAAAATCAACTAAGCAGATAGCGAAAGATCTCTTCGTTGTATAATGAAAGGTAAACTTATTTAAAATATGACAAAATCAACAGCAGACATTTTTTTATTAAATTTTAGCACGTTACAAATTGGTTTTGACTTGGTATTTTAAAACTATTTCTCCTTTTACAATGTGGTTTTCTTTAATATTGGTTGATATAAAGTACTTAATATCAGGCATATGATCATTTATATGTATTTCTGAAAAATGTAGCAATATTTCTGTACTACACAGTATATTAAAAATTAAATTTCATAAGTTTTAAAACAAAGGATTTTTCTTCAATAATTTCAACTTATATTACTTCATAGACATGATTGAAAATCTGCAGGTAATTAGCACTTCCGCATATATCGCACAACCCGCAATTTTCAGAAATTGTTTGTTCTGTTTTCAGCGGCAGAGAAAGAGAAGAAAAAAGCAGACAAACAAAGTAAAGAAAGTAAATATCCAAGCCGACGCCGGGATTCAAACCCAGGTGCCGATGTATCGGCCTTGTGGGAGCAGCTCTCTAATCCACTAGACCACGCCGACATGGTTCACATCTTGTAATATAAATAACCAATACATGTAACAAACATTTAATCTATATTACAATAATACAATAAATCAATAATAATCGATGTAAGTTAATACAAATATAAATCGACAGAAGACAATATAAATCGATATAATAAAACTCATATCGTAAACTTCAGACAACTTTCTTATCCAATCTCAAATTATGACAAACCAAAACAAAGGAAAATCCATGTAACATTTAAATTACTAGGTGCAACCCGTGAAATATTCACGGTAGTAAAACAAAGGCCACATTTTTGAAATACCGTGAAATTTTTCAAAAACACAAGATTGCAAACGATGTTCTAAGCTCATGTTTTACAAGGAATAATACTGTAAAATGGTGAAAATAAGAGTGAACATACGTAAATATTTTTTTATATTGAAAAGGCCAAACACACAATTTCTAAAAACTAAGTTTATGAATTAAAAATTAAAAATACACATATGTTTCGGCTTGCCGAAATTACAAGCCTTTTTCAATGCAATTTACAATCAAAGAAACAAACTCCTTATTTATACAGCCTACTAAAGGAAAAAGAACAATCAAGGGAATTTTTCCCTTTTTGGATAGAACCCGTAGCTATTGGATCTGGTCCAATCAGAACGCAAACAATAAAGCACCAATCAGCAGATGAACGAAAGTGCCCTCTGTGATGAGAGAAACGAACTAATTTTGTAAATAACATCCCAAAGAATACATGTGGTTCAGAACATGAACAATTTAAAGTTACTGTTATACAATCAAACAAAAATTCATTAAAGTTTTCTCCTATTCTTTTTTTAATAATAAATTTTTTTTCCCCTCTTCAATTTCATTAATATACAACAACAAGGATTTATTTTTTTCTCCTTTATGAAATATAATACATCTATTTACTTGATTATTTACTTTAAGATTTACACTAGATTTACTAATGTAAATCTTATTTTGTTTACATACATGTAGTGTTTAAGTCTTTCATACCATGATCTTTCTGAATAAATATTGACTTATTGACAGAATAATCTTTTCAAGCATTTTATGGCATTCCTTCTGTTCTTCTGCCAAAATGCTATACAGTGCAACTTGGATAATTCAATGTTTTGTAGTGGTCCCTTCAGTTTCGAATTATCCAAGTTGCACTGTATAGCATTTTGGCAGAAGAACAGAAGGAATGCCATAAAATCCAAGAGGATGCAAAGAACAATTAATCTTTGATGCAGTTATTACAGGCCACGTTAAAAAAGAAAAAAGGAATATTTCTGTTGCATGGATTGATTATCAAAAGGCGTACGTTTCAGCTCCATATGATTGGCTTATTAAAGTGTTACAGATTTATAATATAACCCCTAAAATAATTTCTGCACTTCAAACTTTCATAGCTAATTGGCGCACTAAGTTACTCCTTAACTTAAATAGAAATTTATTGAAATTTCCTTTGATGGGAAATTTCAATAAAACGTGGTATCTTCATGGGTGATCCATTGTGGTTCTGTCTGACCTTAAATTCTTTCTCGAATCTTAAAAGCACTTATCTCGGATATAAACTAATGGAGAAGAAGATGATTTTATTTACAATCAAACATTTATTATACATAGATGATTTGAAACTGTATGCAATTAACCAAAAGAGTCTTCAGTCAT
Source organism: Thereuonema tuberculata (assembly GCA_023159025.1). Taxonomy (NCBI): domain Eukaryota; kingdom Metazoa; phylum Arthropoda; class Chilopoda; order Scutigeromorpha; family Scutigeridae; genus Thereuonema; species Thereuonema tuberculata. The sequence goes on from JAFIDM010000001.1 coordinate 23,500,814, forward strand.
TTTTAAATCTAACATCTCTTTTCAGTTCAGGCATTCAGATGAATTTTGGGTTAGACAAATGTGCAACACTGAATATTATCCATGGGGAAATAGCAGAACCAAATACTTTTAATATCATGGTACAAAATCAACAATTGCCTGCAATGAAGCAAGAAGAATGTTATAAATAACTAGGATTCTGCAAAACTTTAACAAAAAAACAAGAGGCTAGCAAAACAACAGATTACAAACAAATTGAAGTTCCTACTACATAAAATCTTAAAGACTGAATTGTTGTCCAAAAATAAATTTAAAGCAATTAACTTATGGATTATGCCAGTTCTGACTTATTCCTTGGTGTGGTAGGGTAGTCGCAAACTGATTTTGAAAATCTAAATATCTTTATCCGAACTGCACTAACAAAATAAAGATTGCAGCATCTAAAATCAGTCATAGAGCACTTTATCTCCCAAGAAAAGAAGGTGGTAGAGGACTTCTGGATCTTAAATGACTTTGCAATAATACAAATGATAAATCTGACGATATATTTTTTTTTTTTACAAGAGCAGAATCATCGGGCCTTCATCAAGCAATAGTTAAATGCGACCATTAATATATTGATTTGTGAGGAAATTTTACTCAAACTGTTACTACGATACAAGAAATGATTCACCCTTGGAAGCCTAAGAGTGCTATATGGTAGGAACCCTAATTCACTTGAGAGAGCCGACAAAGAATTTTCGGTACTTTGGCTAAAGGATGGGTATCTGTTTGCTGAGACAGAGACGTTTATCCATGCTATCCAGTGTTAGCAACAAATAATTATAAGAAATATATAGAAAAAAATAGATCTATCTATAAATGTAGAATTTGCCATAAACATTCTCAGACAATAGATCATATAACAGCAGCACGCTCCAACCTCTTTATCTCATTGAGGAAAGAGAAGTAATACCTTACTACATATACAAACCGCAACCGGTACTGGAAGATGACAGGACTAGACCTTACTATGATTTGCCGCTACACACAGATAAAATTCATCAATTCAGACAGGCCCGATATAGTTCTTCATAGTCTTCAAGAAAGGAAAGCTTTCCTAATCATGTCACCCATTCAAATGATAACAATATCAAAAGCGGAATCAGATAAGCTATCCAAATACTGCAATTTAGCAGAAAAATATAAAAAAGTTAACAAACTTAACAATAGAAATAATTCCATCGTCATAACAGCCACCGGACTGATATATAAAAATCTACCCAATCATTTGCTCAATCTAAAGCTGACCCCAGATAAAATTTTATTTACAGCCTAAAAATCAGTGATTTTGGAAATATGTCGTATAGTTCGCACTATTCTGAATATACCATCAGATAGCTTAGCATAAGGT
>JAFIDM010000001.1:23502285-23531335 GCA_023159025.1 Thereuonema tuberculata
TCATTTGCTCAATCTTCAGCTGACCCCAGATAAAATTTTACTTACAGCCTAAAAATCAGTGATTTTTGAAATATGTCGTATAGTTCGCACTGTTCTGAATATACCATCAGATAGCTTAGCATAAGGTTTACTATTTGGCCTCTTAAAGCTAGTGTACCACTGCAACGCACTGAAATGACAATAGTAATAATTTTCTTCTCTTTTTTAATACTTTTAATATTTTATATCATTAAATATGTTTAGCAGATATGTTTAAATAGAGGATCTGTTATTTTTATATTCTCTTCCCAATTATATCAGCGAAATCTTTTCGAGGGTAATTTTATTTATATTTTCTTGAATATTTTATTACTCATATATAGTTATGTGTGTAGAATCTATTTTTTAAACTTATATCTCATTTACAATTGGCAATAATCAGTAATTGGAAGAAACGAACATGTAAAAGAGTGATACACTCCGGTTAAACATATAAGATATTTCTCATTGATATAATTTATGATTCCTGTAGAATCTCATTGATTAACGTCATTACTAACTTTTTTGGATAATTTCATTTTCATTGGAGACAGATGCATCTTGGGAGTATGACGTTTCCTTTTTGCTGATTGTTCCTGTTGCTTCTTCGAAGATTATAAGTTCGTACAACAACTGTTGAATACTAATTTAAAGTAACTTCAGAAAAAGTCTTATGTAACATCAAAACCGATTGTATTATTTTATTTTTAAATATATGCTGTTTAATTTTATTCTTGTGTGTAGGCTCTATTCCTTGATATTCCTTTATTTCATTTTAGGATATTTGGTAATATTTATATTTGATAATATTTTGTATATTAAGTAAAATATTACTATTATTTTTCAATATTATTATTAAATATTATTTTTATTCAATATTATTTTATTATTTTGTTTACATAATAATATATTAGTACTATAACTAGCAGCAAAGTCTGTCGGACGACAGACATAAAAAAAAATCTGAAAAATCATTTTATTATCAACTATAAATATAAAGTAAATGTAATCTAAATACTGTGCTAACTTGTGAACGAAGCTTCTACGGCAAAGTTTTGAGTTTCGAAATCAGCATAAAAAGCTGAGTAAGTTTGCCAAATTTCATTAAAATGGATGCAGTGGTAACAAAATTATTTGGTTTTGAACGTATGTTTTGTTAGAATTTCAGTTGTCGAGATCAGTTCCCAAGAATAAAATTTCATGGAAACAACATGGAATGACGCAATGAACTAATATTTTCATCCAATTTGAGTACTTTTGATTCAATGATACCATTGAGAACCGTTGGATCTATCTTAATAGCTTAATTATATTGAGTCACAGACAGACGGACGAACTTAGATAATTTATATATATTTATTCGATTGATGATTTGATCTGAAATTTTTTTTTTTTTAATGTTTATCAGACCTATTTAGTTGTACTTCTTACCTGTACACCTGTAATATAGGTTCTGAGAGTTTAATCTAAAGGATCATTTTCCACCCAAAAAGAAAAACGAAATACCAACCATATCTAAAGTTTAATTTATCTAAAGAATAATTATTATTTTTGACTCATAACGCCGAAAGGCATTTAAAACACACCTTTGTATAATCTAAATACTGCGCTAACTTGTGAACGAAGCTTCTACGGCAAAAATAGTTTTGAGTTTCAAAATCAGCGTAAAAAAATGAGTAAGTATGCGAAATTTCATTAAAATCGGTGCAGTGGTAACAAAATTAATTGGTAACAAAATTATTTCAGTTAAAATTTCATGGAAACAACATGGAATGACAAAATGAACTAATATTTCATCCAATTTGAGTACCCTTGATTCAATGGTACCATTGAGAACCTTGGATCTATCTTAATAGCTTAATTATATCGAGTTACAGACAGACAGACAGACAGACAGACGAAATTAGCAAATTATATAAGTTGATTTTGGAGAACTCGCTAAAAGTTGTACAAAAATTTTAAAAAAATCATTAAAAATTTAATGATCCACGAATACATAAAATTTTATTGTTCATGTTAATTACATTTTGATATTATTATGTACAATGAATTCACATTACGAAGTTAATAGAACACTTTTGAATGACTCTTTGTGATGTATTTTATTCTGTAACAAAGTAATTCTCTAATATAATTTTATAAAGACAAATAAATAATTTATAATATCAATTTTCATTTTATTTTTAATTATAACAATTTCCGCAACCTTCTTTTTTCAAGTCTTAAAAAGTAGTTTAAAATAGTTTTAAAGTAGGCTAATGATAGATTGATAGTTCAATCTAATTTTAAAAATTAAAACTCTAGCTTATTTCCTATACGATAAGTAAATGATTTACTGGAGACTTTCCAACTCTATTCATCTATTCATCATACCAAACAAATTAAAATCTATCCTTGATTTGAAAAGTTAAGGAATTAAAGAGTGGTAAAAAGTAGCGTTACTTACAGTTCAGTTCATGAAAGAAGAGCTTTTGATGACGTATCAAATCTTTCCTTATAGATTCATGCTTCCAGGACGTAACAGCACCATCTATTGCTAAAATCCGTAACTGAATCTTATAAACATTACGAAAACATTCTGATTTTTGTATTTTCTGCAGTTACGAATACATAATAAGCAGTAAAAGTGAAAGTATTACAAACGTTCCACACTATTACCCTTGCTTGCCTACGCAAAGTTTCTTTCTTGGTCACGCTTACGCGATCACAAAACGACGCCTTCTTGGACTGACTGCTCGGAGTTCAAGTTGATGACAACATGACTGGTGACGTTTGTTTCAGACAAAATCGATCGCTACGTAATCACCATATATGGCAAACCCTTTTTTTTTTGAAAACTACTACAGGAATAGCATCTTCATAGAACAATTGAAAAGTTACCCATTATCAGGAAGATAATGTTCGGAAAAGCCATCTCAGATGATGAGAGGGGATATTTCGAAACGGATATTTTCTGTGAATAATTTAATAGATCTGAAATTTTTAATGCTCCTAGAGATGGAATCGTTTACTAAGTTCTGAATCTAGATAATGAAGAGCAGTAAGAGGAAGAAGTAACAGTCTTAATTTTCATATTTAAAGTCAGACAAAAGGTTTGAAAGTATATAGGGCTACTAATTTCAAATTTTAGCAGAATACTGCGTTTTTAATTTACCATGAACTTTTTGTTGCAACTGTGATTTTCATCAGAAAATGTATTTTTAGTTTAGCTTCCGTGGTTGTTCTTAAGCCTTCCTGTCTTAACGTCCTGTTTGATATGCTTTTTTGCTTCATCATCAATTTGTGATTTTTTTTTTATTTCATCACAAATGTCATTCGCGATTTTTCGAACTTCCTGAGAATTCTGAAAACGACTATTCTTGAATTTTATAAAATGCTGTCTAAGCTTCCACATGAAAATTAACGCTGTAGTGTCATAGTTATAGCTTTCAAAAACTATAAAAAGAACTCTGCGAATACGATTTTGACACACTTCAAGCTCAGCCTCAGCTCTTCAAAACCTCAGCCCTTCTCATCAGGTAACTTAAAATTCATAATGCTAATTCGTATTTTTTATCTAAGTACTTTCTTAACTAGACCATATTCTATCTACAATTGAATGTAACTAATTTGTATGAAGTTTAAATATGTTACTTTTTATTGATTTTATTATTGGTTTTAATAAAATATAGGTTTCTTTACCTTGATAGGGCCACCATTTGAGACCAAAGATTAGATGGTAGTGAAGTAGGTCATTTGCTAAATTTGAATTTGCAATTCATTCCCGGATTTATTTCTTTTTAATGTGTGAACCTGCACTAATAATTTTTTAATAAGACGTAAATTACTATTCAATCTAGATTATAACAAAGAAAGAAAGTATAAAGATCTTTAAACTGATTGCATAAGTAAAGTGCAAGAAGTTTTTTTTTCTTGGCAATTTGAAACAATTTAGACTAAATTAAATGGTAATCTCAAAATATTAGTCTCCTTAAACATCTTCACCAATGATATTTCGAAAATATATGCTATTTTCTTCTTCACACACACAAGAAGAATAGTTTTAAGAATAGTAGGGCTTATATCTTTAATACTTCAAAAGAGCTTTCAATGGAAAGTGAGATCTTTATTTTTTTTTATTGTAAACAGTCTAATCTCACTACGGAATGCAATAGGATAATGATGACACAATTCATTAATCTTTTCAATTTCGTGCCTAAGGAGCAAATTTGTGATGTAGTAAATCTATAAGTACGAATCAAAATTAACAAATTATTTGTAATGTTTGCATCGTTCCTTCTTAACTGGTTTAGGATTTTATTCCTATGATTGCACAGTACAATCCTGATAGGGGTGTATCTGATTCCTGTATAGTACGTAATGTGATAATTGTATGTTAAGTCATATTAAATATTATAACATCTTGACAGTTGATTTATCTATGACTAGCTGGGTACCGTCGCTTCCCTCGGGAACCCTTGCATACATAGCATAAAAAAAAAATATTTATTTAGCAAATTGTGGCCTTCTCCGGATAACTATTGCGGGTTGGTGCCACACACGTATATATCGATAAGGTAACTTTAAAGCGAAAATATAAACCCTTTTTATTCCCTATTCCGTGGGAATTTCGAAACATCCGGACATATTCCTTGTCTACATCATTAAGGGAACCTCTCTGCAAAATTTAGCTTTCTAGATCCAAGGGTTTGGGCTGGGCGTTGATGAGTGAGTGAGTCAGGACTTTTCTTTTTATATATATGCAGATATAATGATTACTTTTATTATTAACGTAAATTATTATTATATATTTTAAGCTACATTACCATATAAGTAATAAAATCAGTATTCAGAAATGATCAGAAAAATTCAAGGATAACAGTAAACTCTATGATGTTCATTTCTAATAAAGATGTTTTGTAAAACACTTTCAAGCTGAAAATATATTTTGAGCTTATCATAAATGAAACACTATGAAAGCACAGGTCATCGTATCGCAAAAGTAACAATGAAGATAATGTAGACCGATTTGACGTCGAATGTTCCATTTACTTCCTTCTTTTGTTTAAAAGCATGTTAATTCACTTTCAATAGTATTTAGAAATTAAAAGCTAAGAAAAAAAACCAGATGGACAAATATGAAGCTGTTAGAAACTGATATATTTATTTTAGAGTATCCCATTCAAGATGCCGGAAATGTTGGCATTTCCTGGGCCTTAGCGACGTAGCTGTCAACAATTCACGACACCCCCAATGAAGCTGAGGTAAAGTAGTCAGTTCGACGCCCTCCTGCCTTTAATGCCTGGAGATAAATTCGGTCCCCACTTTATAGAGAGGTCACTTTCAGAATGGCCACGATTATCTTCAGAGCCACCTATGTTAAGTCGGCATTTCTGATCCCCCCCCCCCCATCTGCTTGCTTTGCGAGCAGGGGGAGGGCAATGCCGATCATCTTCACAGTTGAAGTGCATTAAAGGTTGATTCACGAGCAGACACCCTTGAAAAACGGGCATGGCTCTACTGGGTGGCAACGCATCAAATGGCTGAACAGCCAAGAATGGGCGTTGCTTAACTAAACTAAACTAAAACATTAAAGACTTCTAAATAAATTACTGCAACATCTTGGCTGGTAATATTTCGTCTTTTAATCAAAGACTTCTTCGGACCATAAATAAAAATTTCTTTGGAAAAGGGAAACCCTCTCTTTTTCCTAAACTACAGAAATCTAAAATAATAATACAAAACAAGAATAAATAGTGAACGTTCCATCAATCACGCTCATTTCATATTATCAGTTTTTGAGCCTAATTCATTATTTAAATTAATAATGTATGAACTTAATACATTATTCAAAAAATAAATAAATGTAAATAAATAACATATCCAATGAGTTACTCATGTTCTTAAATAATTCTTACTTATCTTCTCGTCTTACATCTATCTTCGCAAGCGCGAAAATATATGATTTTGTCAAGAGACTCAAAGGATTTTTTGAATAATGTATTAATATTACTCGTATATTAGTAATTTAAATAATGAATTAGGCTCGTAAATTGATATGAAATGAGCGTGATTGATGTAACGTTCACTATTTATTCTTGTTTTATATTATTATTTTGGATTTCTGTAGTTTAGGATAGGGAGAAGTGTTTCTCTTTTCCTAAGAAATTTTTATTTATGGTCCGAAGAAGTCTTTTAATCAAAAAAAGACGAAATATTACCAGCCAAGACGTTGCAGTAATTTATTTAAAGTCTTTAATGGTTGAATTTGTAGCATTCTAAATATGTATAACTAAAGTAACTTTATAGAGAGCTGGATGAACCTTTGGATCCGTCTAGAAAAATTTCCAGAGAAAAATCCCAACCCTCTGCTTGCAATGGAAGCATCTTAGCACCTATATCCTTATCCTTATTTTTATTTAGACTGTCCAAGAAATTTTACAATTCTGTAAATTTTATTTGTAAAGACATTTTGACAAAAGCAACTAACAATTAAATCACAAAATGAACATACATAAATACTTTTCATCTCATCGTCAGCAAAACTTCCAGTGATATAATCTTAAGTTATCCCTAACTGCATATCAGTAGATACACAAATGAATATAAAATTGTGATAATTTAAGAGCGATCCATAATAAATAAAAAAATTAAAAATAATAATAAAATAGAAAGTGTGGAGAGAAGAGAAGAATTCAGAAAAAAGATCAGGGGATTCAAGGGTTTTCAAGAAAAGGCAAAGAAGAAGACGGGAGCAAAATGGACGGAAGAAAGAAGGAAACAACATAGTGAAAGAATGAAAGAATACTGGAAGAGAAGAAAGAAAGTAGAAAAATAATCATGAGTTATTTCACGTGGTCCATAGTCGGCCAAATTCGAAGAAAGAAGAAAAAAGAAAGTATATTAACAGAAGGAAACAAAAAAAAAAAACGTTAGGAAACCAAAATAAAAAAATAAACCCAAAACAAAAACACGAGGACATCAAGACAAAAAAGATGATGGGAAAAAAAACAAAAAAAAACTAACAAACCAGATACACAGATTCGAACCGACAACCTTCAGCACATCAGTCGGAGACTTCAAGCATCAAGGGCCAAACTCACTTCTCCATCTTCCGTTATGTTCCAAAACGTAATTGCATTAGTGATGTACGTATTCAGGGTCACCAGAATTGAGCCTCGTAAGACTTAATGGAGATCTTCAAATCGACGAACTTATATAAATATAACGGCTATGTTCGTCGATGTCAAGATTTCCGTTACGTCTTACGAGGCTCAATTCTGGTGACCCTGAATACCTAACTACGTCACTAAAGCAATTACGTTACGGAAACATAACGGAAGACGGAGAAGTGCGTTTAGCCCTTCAAGCTATAGCTAACAACGGAAATGCAAAGATTGCATTTCTAACATTTAAGCGAATAGCGGAAATAGACGAAATTTCATTAATAGAAGCTAATAAAAACAAATATTCTGGTGAATGTTATTGAGTTTAAATAGTTTATGTGCAAGGGCTGTGATTGGTTGCTTTTCTTTACAAATTGGATTAGCGGGATTTAAATTATACGTGACATTTGACTTATGTTTAACTGTCTTTTTAAATAATAACGAATCAGAGATAAGAATCAAAACTCAACGGAAAATTTGAATAAAATAATGGAATGTAATAGGAAACAGTAAAAATTAGAAAACACAATTGATAATAAGATAAATGCTGATTAAGGATAAATACAATTATAAACGTAAGATAACTAAGAATATACAATGAATAAATAGAGCTATTACAAACTGATAAATGAGAATATATGCATTGAATAAAAATCATTACAATATCTCGAACATGGGGAGGGGGTTGTTAGCCTCTGAAAATATCCCATTCTTGTGTTGTTTGCGCCTCTGAAGACGATGGTGAAATCCGTTTGTCGATCCGACCTTCCGTTCGGAAGTTCTTAGGGACGGAGAGACACCGACGGACGGACAGGACAAACGCAAATAGTTTCCGACTTTGGTCGTTATCACAATATCTTCCAAATGGTTCGCTAAAAATCAAATCATCTAAACCTTTCAAACTTGTGATTAGAGCTCACTTAATCCAGTAAAAGTAATTTTACAAAATTTTTAAATTAGCGAATTAAGTAGCATAAACTGAAAAATATGTCATGGCGACTAGTAATCTAAAGCACAGTAAATTTAAGTTTGAAAACCAAATTTGTATATTTAGAATTTTAATAAATTTGGTTTTCAAATTTAAATTTACTCTGCTTTCAGATTACTAATCGCCGATATATTTTCAGTTTATGCTATTTTATTCGCTAATTTCAGAAACGAAATTCCCGAAAAAAACTTAAAGCATACTTTCTTTAGAACTTTATCCTTATTATTTTTTTTTGTTATTTTCTTTAAAATGTCCTAAAAACGGAATATAATAGAAATTTCATTTCATATTGAGAATATCTGATCAATAAAACAGTACAAATTTTCCACTTCCTTAAAAGAAACAAAAAACAAAATTAAATACGATTATTTACTTGAATTATCTAAAGTCGATTAATTTTAGTCGTATCAATTAATGGGTCCATGTCGGGCGGTCTGCCGTGAGGCCGTATGCCGGCATCTGGGTTCCTTTCCCGAGCGAGGACTTGGTTGTTTCACTTTCCTTTCCTGTTTGTCAGCCTCTTTCTCGGTTTCTCTTCGATCTGACGTCATTCCTTAATGGCTTTCTGGGACAGGCATCGGGAAAACATCCTGTATCTGTTCCTGTATCTGTTCCTGTATCGGTTCCCTAGTAATAGGCAGCTCTCCGGTTCGGGAGCGCCTAACGACAAGGCATTGAGACCTTTAGAACCAACAAAACAAATGGATTAGAAAATGAATCATTGCCAAACTAATGTAAATTTCTAAGACATCTATAGATACCATTGTTTAGGTTCTAGTGTTTTTGTATAGGACTTTTGCTCTCCATCTACCACCAACTGTTCGAAACCCACCATCTAAGGAGTGATTGAGTTGATGAACGTCCCTTTCTTAGGAAAGTCAGGCTATTAAAAAAAAAAAAGTTATAAAAATTATTGTTGCATTTTATGTTTGTTTGTTTTTTCATCAATTATTTTTGAAATCCATATATTTAACTTTTTAGATTCCAAGTTTGAAATCAACTCGAAGATGAATCGTATTGTACTAGCAAGTTGCCCGTTGTTGGTGATGATCTTGTCATCAGAGTTTCTGGCCACAAAAGGAAAAACTGCAGAAAAGGCTCAAAAGAAAGCTGAAAAAGAGGCCGCCAAGGATTTAAAGGACGATTGCAAAAATCGTAAGTATTCATTTGAAGGGAAAGTATAAATAAATTTACCTTTTTTCACGTTCTATTCTAACAATTTCTCCAATAAACTATAACAAATCTTAAGGGAAGTTAAGAGGTAAGTATAGTGAAATGAGTTTAAAATGTTGCTTTTCATCGGCAAATTACAAAAAAATAATAATTCAGAGTTTTATTTTGAATAGAAATTAGTTTCAGATCTATTGAAACATTCGTAAGGTAATAAAAGCTTATCAAATAAGATATTAAAGTTATCATCTTTATTTTTTTAATGAATATTCTCGAACTAAATTTGTGTATGCTCTGTTTAATGTTGATGATTCTTAATGAAGACATAGTAGAATTTATATTATCTCTTTTACAGTTTATAAACACAAAAAGCATTTTAAGTAATTGTTTAAATCGTTTAAGTAAGATAAAATACAAGGTTAAATTCTTAAACAAAAATCCTTTTCAACAAGTTTTATAAAAAAACAAAAAAACAGATTTTGAAATAACTTAAAATTTTTCAGATAATCATCGATTCATTAAAAATTTACTAAGAAATAGGGAATTATTCAATTTCGAGAATCATCAGATTTAAATGATTGTAGACCAGTTGAACCAAATTTTCGATTATATCTTCTAGCATCATATCTAACTTCTAATTTATAAAATCTTCTCAAATAAAAGGAAATATATCTTGTTTAATAAAAGGTTTTCTACTTCAAGAATTCATTCTTTGAGAAAGTAACTGAATACAAAATCGTCAAAATAAACTGAAAACTCATAATTAAAAAAAAAATCTGACAAAACAATTTCGTGATAATCAAATACAATTTCTAATACGCTTCCTACTTTTCGACATTTTATCAATTCGGAAAAGACTCAATTTATCAAAGTGCCTTTCTAACTCCTAATATTGGTGTCGTGAATCTTAGCGAAGGCTTAAAAAAAAGAATTCTGTGGTTTTCATTATGAAAGCTAGCAGTTCATAATGAAAACCACAGAATTCTTTTTTGAGATTAGATCTATTCAACGACACGAAGAATATTTACAAGAAGGATTTAATACGATTTTCATTATAAAATGTTTGTTATTGTATTCGATTATAATTAAACGGTATAAAATAAAGTTCTATGAAACTCTTTGTCTCAGTGTGTTTTTATTTTTAACAAAGTAAAGTTTACACAGTCTGTGCGATTACTTAGAGAAGGTAGAAATTTGCTTGGATTCGGCCTCCTTTGGAGTAACCAAGTCAATAACAATGCGTCAGAGTAGAGCATGTAGCTACTTATTTTTCAAAAACATGATATAAGTAACAGAGATTCAACTAGAACTTCTGAAGGACTACAGTTACGGGATTTTTGGAGATAGACAGATTTGTAACTATTGATAGCAATGTATTTGTTTTGATTATCCATATTACTTAAATAGGAGGAAATAAAAGTATATAAAAGCTCTTTGTGTCAGTGTATTTTCTTTCACTGTATCACTTATACATTGCAAATGTTTGGAAAAATGAAAAGATTAGCGTGGATTAGGCCTATTTTGGGGAAACCACGTAAAAAAAAAACGCGCCACTGTACTCTACCTCTTGGGTGGTGTGGAAACGAGTACTGCTTTCATTCTTAAAGAATTAATTTAGACAGAAATTTAGGGTTTTTTTTTTTTTTTGAATAAATGTAATCATTACAATGTTTATATTATAGTTATCCATTTTTAGCGAACCATTGGAAGAAAATGTCCTGTCTATGTGTAAAACGTCCACTACATCTCAAAACGGAAGTCGGAACTTCATAAATCAGATCCCGTTAACTCCTTGTGATCACGAGATTTGGGAAAAAAAAATCCGATTTCCGGTCGTTTTTGCTCCAGGCCTTATCAGGTTGTTAGATGGTCACTGACCAGATTAGGAAACTGCTATAATTGGTTGCTATATAAACTTATAATCTGTTCCAGCCTCCACTGTAAAACAGTGTTTCAGTCCGTTCTTATTGAATACCTGAGTTACAATGAATTAAAACAAAATAATTTTTATAAAAATACGGGCTGGCGTTGGGTTGATCATCCGATCTCAATTCAGTCCCATTGGTCACGAAACATCTCCGTGATCTGCATAGGCCTTTTGTGGGATGTAGTTGATTTGTCTTCAACTAACAGACATAAATCAAATGTGTTTGTCTCTGAAGATTTATAAGATAACGTGAAGATAATGTCAATAGTAAAATTCTAAATTAATTGATTTAACAGGCGTGGATTCTATGTTTATTTCTTAATCAATTTTTTTTATTCTCATAAAATTGTAATTATCCAATTGTAATTAAAGATTAGATCATTCAATTATTTACTAAATTTTACTTCAAACAGCTAAATAAAAACTACAATTCACTGCAATGAATACTTAAAGTAGAAATTGCTCAAAAGTAGAATAATTTGTTATTATTTAGGACCTTTATTATTCATTTTGTATATTAATTCTATGAGTAATTGTAATAATTTACTAAAATATATATATATATGTGGATGATGTTATTCTAATTTCTTGTAATAAAGATCAATATATTGCTTTTAATTCTCTTCAGAAAGATTTAAATAATGTACTAAAGTGGGTAAATAATAATATTATGACCATTAATAATAAAAAAACAAAGGCAATGGTCATTAAAAATAAAAATAAAATATTAAATAAAGAATTATTTCTCACACTTCACTATCATAATTGTAAAGAAATGACAGTGTATATACTAATAGTAATTGTACATGTCCAAAAATTGAATTTGTAACACAGCAAAAATACTTGGGAATATATTTAGATGAGAAATTTAACTGGGATACACAATTTGATTTTATCATATAAAAATTACGTACTAACACTTATCTCTTTTATCATATTAATTTACTTATTCCATTTAAACAAAAAGTAATAATTTTCAAATCTTTAGTGGATTCGGTTTTGAATTATTGTCTAGTGTTGGATTTTTATGAATCAACAAAAAATTAAAAATATTAATAAATTAATTCTTAAAATTTTCAATAATGTATATACAAATTTCAGCAATTTACCCATTTTGGAAAAAAACAAGATAAGGAAAAAATTTAAAATACTTACCATTAAAGAAAAATTTATCTATAAAATAATTATGAATAGCATTTACAATGTCAACATGGAAAAAAATAAAAAAAATAATGAAAAAATAACTAGATAAAATTGGTTAACAATCTTTCAAATCAATAAAATAAATAATAATTTTGGCCTAAGATTGGAAAACTATATAAAATATTATTCGGTCAAATTAATTGGGAGAAATATAATTCTAAAACACTAAAAAGTATTAAAAATGTAAAAGCTTTATTAATAGCTGATGTAATTGATGAGATTATTACTCTAAATTTTTAACTATTAACTTTTGTTAAGTTTCTTTTCGTTTGTATTAGATTATTAACAAAGTTAATTAATCTACTGTAACAATTACATATTAATTTATCAGCACCTACATTACAGGTATTCTTTATTTTTGAATACCTTGTAGGACTGGCAAACATTAAAAAAACAAAAAACAAAACAAAACAAAAAAAATTAAAGAAACATTTCAATTGAATTAAAAATAGAAAAGTTAAGATGGAGTGAACATATAGGTAGTAGATTGGTAAAACTGGTAACAGATTCATTTCCAAAAGGGAAAGGATGATATTTAAGGATTAAGGATTAAGGAAAGGATGAACAACCATTAAGACCTCTAGTTTATTTTCGGGTTTCTGGTTGTTTAGATTTATGGTTTCAGTTTTTCTTCTGTGTTATTTTTTCTTCTTACGCTATAGGATCTATAAAGTTGTACTATATTGTTGGGAGCTATGTTATCTGATTGTTGTAGTTGCTGGTTGCGTGAATGGCGTGTATGCTTATCTCGAGGATTCCTGAAGAGTGTGTTTGTGTGTGTGTTGTGTTGTTCTTGGGTAAGTTTTTGTTCAGGAGTACAATGATGGAATTCGAGTGGTGAGAAAGAAAATGGAGATACAGGACAATGGCATTGATGAGGTTGAAGTTAATGCAGAAAGATTGGTGTAAGAAGTGAATTTAGATGGAGAAAAATTAAATTAATTAGACTGATAGATTGCTCTAAGTAGTCGGGTTTAAATGATTTATTAGACCCGGAAGTAAAAAAAACAAACTTGAATTAAAAAAAAAAACACTTCGATTTAATAATTAATTTTTCTGAATTCAATTTTTTTTTCTACTTTCAACGAATCGAACCTACATGAAGACTAAATAATGTCGGAAAAGCATTGTCTTTGAATCAAAATAAATTATATTAAAAAGACTTCAGGGAGAAATATAGTCAAAAAAGTACTGTGAATGAACAAGTGTGAGGAGTCACAGCCATTCTACAGCTTTGGAAACAATTGAATCTTTGCAAATTTTGCTTCCGTGGTTGTTCTGAAGCCTTCCTGTCGTAAAGTCATGTTTGATGTTTTCTTTTATTTTGCTTCATTATTAATTTGTGATTTTTTTTTTATTTATTCACAAATGTCATTTCGCTTTTTGTCGAACTTCCTGAGAATTCTGAAAAGGACTATTGTTGAATTTTATAAAATGCTGTCTTAGCTTCCACGTGGAAATTAGAACTGGACTGTCATAGTTATAGCTTTTAAAAACTATAAAAAGAACCGTGGGAATTCGATTTGGACACACTTCAAGCTCAGCTTCAGATCTTTACGAACTCATCCCTGCTCATCAGGTAACTTAAAATTCATAATAATATTTCTCATTTTCTATCTAAGTACTTTCTTAAATAAGAAACTAGACTACTGGCTATCTACAAATCAATTTAACTATTTTATAATTGGTTTTAATGTGGGTTTTATTATAGATTTCTGTTTCTTGTCTAGATCCACCATTTCACACCAATGATTTCGGTGATAGCTGATTTGTTAAATTTGAAACTGGATTTCATTCCCAGAATTGACTTGGAGGTTTTCTATCTTTCTCCTAAATATCTCTCCTTGCCTTTCTACTAGTTATCTATGGTCATTATTAATGTTCAGCTCCGTTCAGTAGAACTAATTTGCATATCGTTCTTGCAGTTTATATTCACGGGCATAATAATCTAGATTTTAAGAATAAATATTTTGATAATCTAGAATCCGTTGACCAACCCTAATTGGCGCCTTTGAAGTTATAAAGTGTTTTAATTACACCGTATTTACTCATCTTGTCATTACTTTTCCGAGGGTTTAGGTTTTGAGAAGTGCGAAAATAAAGATGGTTTTGTAGAAAAATCAATTTCTGAATTCGTTCAAAATTTCAAAATAAAATAAGAATTGAAACACTTTCTAAAATATGACAATAGCAGACTATTTTACTGAATTTATTTCTTTTGAATGTGTGGATCTGAATTTATACTGAATTTATTTCTTTTGAATGTGTGGATCTGAACAACATTTTTTCGATAGGATATAAGTAACTATTCAAACTAGATTCAAACTGAGATATAATTATTACTAGATTAAAGAAAGGATGAATAACTTTAAACTGACTGCAGCTGTAAAATACAAAAAAATATAGATTTCTTTTTTGCACTTTGAAATAATTTAGGCTTAAAATTCTAAAAGTGTAGTAAATCATCTTGGGCTGGGTGTGTTAAATACTGGATTCTGGGCTAAGGATGAGTCAGGTTCAATTGTAGGTTGAGATATAAAGTTTTTTCCAAGGTGTTTTTCTAACAGTCCCTGAACCTCAAATTGT
This sequence comes from Thereuonema tuberculata, assembly GCA_023159025.1. Classification (NCBI taxonomy): domain Eukaryota; kingdom Metazoa; phylum Arthropoda; class Chilopoda; order Scutigeromorpha; family Scutigeridae; genus Thereuonema; species Thereuonema tuberculata. The sequence goes on from JAFIDM010000001.1 coordinate 23,517,323, forward strand.
TGTAGATGATTTAGAACCGTTGGGCTTATATTTTCAATCCCCAGAGGCTTCCCCAGAGGCTCTAAATGATCTCTAAAGCGGGATCTTTAACTTTTTTATTGTATACAATCTATTCTGTCTAAGAAAAGTGTGGGTGGATGTATTTTTTTTTAATTTTTTTTATTTATTTATATTTCTACCCTGAACATTGAAGCACACTTGATAAAAGAATAGCAATAGATTAATGAATGCAAACAAATAATTAGAATTAATCTTGTTTTTAATTCTATAAAAATAAATAGTATCTGTTGATTACAAATATCTCTCTTCATAGAGATTGGTTTACTTTGTTTACAAATTAGATTGTATATTATCAGTTCGTTCCCTTTAATTACAGTTCCTTTAAATAATAGCTTTCTGACATCACCTTATGCGTATTGATGCACAACGTAAACATTAAGTTATTCACTTGGATCGCGAGAGTCATTAAACACTGAACTAACAACTTGTCTTTTCATTACTTGTTATCGTTGTCTTTCTAAATCTTCTAATTGACATTAACGGTAACTTCGCTGTTTGTATAGTGAATAAAGTGTCCTGTGTTACGTTTTATAAATCAGCATTTACTTGTTTTCTTCAAATAGATGTTTCTAAAACTTCACTTATCGAAACATACATTGAATCCCTGTATTTTGGGTAATCTTTGGAGCATCATATAATATTCGTCAACATGGCGTCGTTCGAATCCCTATTTGTCGAATCGCATAGAACCTTTACTATTTCACTGAAATAAAGTATACAATATGATTAATATTTATTCGAAACCTTTTTATCATTAATCATAGTATTATTGTGTCCACTAGACATATGCATTCGATTTGACTTATCCCTGTAATCCTATTAGAGATTTGTACATCATATTACGTTCGCCATTTTGATGTTCCATCCTTTCTCTTTCATATCTTAAGCTCTTCTGCTGAAGCTCATGCGTCAACAAACCGGCGCATGATATCATTGTCTCTGCTAGTTGCTTGGTCATTGTTACTTGCAATGGTCACATCCTGATTGTTTCCATTGTAAGATGATTTTCCTTGAAAGCATTACTTTATGATTTTACCAGTGGAAAATTGCTCACAGTTCAGTAAATGAATGTCCTTTAATCTGAACCACAGAAAGCAATGCGATTATGATAGCACAATTCATTGTTCTTTTCACTGTCATTCCTGAGGAGTACCTTTATGATTCAGTAAATCAAAAAAACAACATAAATTAGTATTATTGTTTACAAAGTTCTTTCTTAACTAGTTTAGGATTTTAATTTTATGATTACATACAATCATCCTATAATAATGCAATCCTGTTAGCGGCGCATATGATTCTTCTATACTCCTAAAATGACACTTTAGGTTTACTCATATTAAATTTTATAAGATCTTAACAGTTGATTTATCTGAGATATAATGATTACTTTTATTATTAATGTAAATTATAATTATATACTTTAAGCTACATTACTTAAATAAATGAGAAAATGAGTTTTACAGAAATGATCCGAAAGAATTCAAGCAAAACACTAAACTCTACAGTGTTTGATTTCAAATACACTTGTATTGTAATGCAATTTTAAGCTGAAAATATATTTTTGAGCTTAGGATAAATTAATGAAAAACTGTTTAAAACACATCATCCTCATAGGGCAGTAGTAACAATGAAGATAATGTAGACAGATTTGATGTCGAATGTTTCATTTACTTCATTCTTTTCTCTAAATTATGTTTATTCACTTTCAGTAGGGATTGATTTATTCATTTATAAATTTAAACCTTCGGAAATTAATAAAAGAAAAACAAAGCAAAAAACAGGTCGACAAATATGAAGCTATTAGAAAATGATATGGACTGCTCAGAAGCCAATCAGTGTAAGTCAATAAACCTAAAAATGAAATAGGCTTTTTAAAATTATATACCAAAAAATAACTACGTTTGTAAATTTGAAGAATGAATTTTTAATTGAAAGATAACATAACAATACACTTGGAGGAGTGATTTGGGCACTTTGTCAAACGAAAGTCTAAACATTAGAGTATGACTTACAGAAAAAACTTCAAATAAAAAAAAAATGACTTACACTTATTGGTTTCTGAGCACTCCATATATTTATTTTAGAGGATTCGATTTGAGGTGCCAGAAATGTTGGCCTTATTTCGGCCTTAGCGAAGTAGGTGACAACAATTCACGACCATCGAGATAAACCTGAGCTCGTGTAATCAGTTTGACTCTATCGCGTTTAAACCATGGAAAGAAATTCGGTCCCCACTTTACAGAAGGCTGGATGACTGCTTGGGCCCGTATACAGCAGAAATACCAAGAGAAAAATCCCCATCCTCCGCCTGTGATTGAACCAGCATCAACTTAAAACATAATTTTTTATTTAGCTTCTCAAAGAAATATTACAATTCTGTAAAATTTTTACGTAAAGTAACTAACAAAAAAATTACAAAATCAATGTTTATAGCCCCGCAAACACCATCCAACTTTGCACCAACTTTAGTCGGCCGACTTAAAAGTCCGCCAACTTTTTGTCAGCCCCACACACCATCCAACTCGCAAAGGAGTCGGCCATGATAACAGAAATCCCAAAATGCAATGAGTTTTCCCCACAGCTGTGGAAAATCCGAAAAAATCGAGGTTTTGAAACCTCTCTGATAAATTCTGCCGAATCCAATTACTGCATTTCAGTATAAACTTTATTTATGCATGAAAGAAACTCGCAATACTCGTTGTGTACACTCTTGTCTTCGACTGGAATCGGTGAACATCGTTTTAGACGCCATTTCTTCCATGGCGTGACGTCACGACTGACGTGTTCCAACGCTGACCTGTGATTGGGTAATTCCGACCAAATTCCCGAATTGGCCGTGCCCAACCAACTCGAGTCGGCGGACTAAAGTTGGTGGCAAGTCGGTGAAAAACTGGCTCAAAACTGTCTCTACCGACTACGTTGGTACAAAGTTGGATGGTGGTCGCGGGGCTTATCATTACTTTTTCATTTTTTTACTCATTGTCAGCCAAATTTGCCATGCTATCTTTTTAAGTTATCCCTAACTGCTTATCAGTTGATATAACAATTACTGTACTGGACCACATACAAAAAAATCAAGTTATTTAAACGTCAACTGAAGACCCAGGTGCAAAAACTAGACAGCTCAATTCTTCAAACTTCTCAGGAGATAAAAAAAAACGTTTTAAAAATAATAGACAATAATTTATTTTAACTTTGGAACTCAGCAAGCAATTATCCTTACTTTAATATTACATACATATTTATTAGAATTTATGAATAAAAATAAGTATAATTTCCTATTACTTTATTTTGGCATGGATCGTATTTGGTTTTAAAAATATTTTATCGAATTGCAATGAAAAACCTAAAAAACATACTCTGCCCAGCATGCACAGTAACAATTTTTTAAAAAGACTTTCTAATTATATCTTCTTAATCTTTGCCAAATATACTCGCTCCCTCTTTCTCTTTTCCTTCTCAATAACACCAAAAGTGCGATCACGAGACAAGTAGCTGTGGACAGGTTCCTGGTATTTGTGAAATATTATATCAAATATCTTATTGCATTTCATAAGTGTATAAAGATTCTGGATGAATGCATAGTTCTTATTCTGTGCTGAACAGTTGTCTGGAAAGATATAGTTTCTTTACAGTTTCACTTATCTCATTTTTGACAAAATGGATAATCATAATGATAACTTCGTTTTGGCCTTGGTTTCCTGTTGTTTCGGCGTACTTGTAACAATGCGAAGCATTGCCTTTCTTTACGAAGCATATAGCAAAGTTGTACACCCACACTTGTCTCTTGTAAAAAAAATCTCCATGTTTTGCGGAGAGATTACTTCAATATCGTTCTTCTCTTTAGCGTCTTCATTATAAAATGACCTCACTTCTTTTTGAGGTGAAATTATTTTTGAAGTTTGAGTTCTTTCAAAATATTTGGATTTTTTCCTATCTTCATTTCATTTTCCAAGTGATCAAACTGCTGACATGTATCTGATCTCGACGCACCAAAAAACAGTTTGTAGTTCATGTTGAAATGGCAACAATAAAAGTCATAAGACACAACTGGCTTACATTTTTCACCTTTTTTTAACTTGTCATGTTTTAATGGTTCATATTTTTGTAAATAAAGCCTATGCATTTTGCTTAGGTTTAAATCAGGTGATAGGGACTTTGCATTCGGACTTCTACATCTGCATAATGAAACGTTGAGAGTTAAAGCTTTTTAAGCTCATCTATTGTTTCCATTATCTGCTAGGGAATTTTTTTTTGTCCGTTATCGTTTCTCCCGATTGTCGTTTACAATAGGATCTCCCTCTTGTAAGTTTCGGACTGTACTTTCGACTCTGGCCTTACCCATTCTATTGAGACAACAAAATCGCTTTTCGCAAACAATTTTTTTGAAAAGTGCCTTTCTTTATCCTATAGTAACTTGTTGTCCTTACCCTGTCTTTGGCCTACACTTTGCATGTTTGACAAACTAATAAGATCACTCAGGTGAATATCTTGTTTTTCTTTCACTGCTCTTGCATGAAAACTATTTAAAATATCACGTTTTAATTTAACAGGAATTTTATAGAAACATTTCCACTTACAGTTGCAATCAGGACCTGTTGCCCAAGCAACATCACAGCCCCTGATGATCCCATGTGTTTCAAGCATCTAGTTTTTTGTTTCTTCAATACGTTCGTTTTCCATTGTGACACATTTTTATTATGTTTTCGAGCTTTCTATAAGAGTTTACAGCCCCAGACGCACTATTTGCCTCAAGTACATTTGTTGAGGAGCAAGCAACAGGTTCTGCAAACTTGCTGGAAGTTAACTACCGCTTAAGGTAGAAGTAAGCCTATTGCTTTCATTGGAGGAACATAAACCGGATCACTGTTCAAATCGTTGAAGTAACTTCCAAGAAAAAATAAAATACGTATTAATACTACAATGCACAACGAACCTCGCACAACTAAAACATAGCACAAACAAAACAGCGCAGCTGTTTTCTGACTACTGACCGGCTTGCGCCAAAAATGAAAAATTAAATCCCTACTTACATTGTCTAAAGTCGATTACTTTTAATCGTATCAATTAATGGATTAGAAAATGGATTATCGCCAAGCTAATGTAAATGTTTAAGACATCTATAGACATCATTCTTTAGGTTCTATTGTTTTTCTATTGGCCTTTCTCTCCCCTACCATTAACTGCTCAAAACCAATCTATCCAAGTAGTGATTAATTTGATGAACGTCATTTTCTTACGAAAGTCGGGCTAATCAAAAATTGTTAAAAATTATTGTTGCTTTTTATTTTCGTTTTTCTGTCATGAATTATTTTCGAAATCCATATATTTAACTTTTTAGATTCCAATTTGAAATCAAGTCGACGATGAATCGTATTGTACTAGCAAGTTGCCTGTTGTTGGTGATGATCTTGTCTGTGGCCAATGCACAAAATATTCTCAACGACACTCTAACTAACCTCAACGAAACTCTGAACCTCTGCACAAATCGTAAGTATTCATTTGAAATGAAACTATGAATAAATTTACCTATTTTCAAGTTCTATTCTAACAATTTTAACAAGAACTTTTGAGGGAATATAAATGAGATAAGTATAATGAATGTAGCTAAAACTGTTGTTTCTCATTAGCAAATTACTAAAAACTAATACTTCATAAACAAACGATGTGTTTTATTTTGAAATTTTATTTAGAAATTAATTCAGATCTATTGAAACATTCCTAAGGTAAATACAAAAGAGACCATAACACACACGTCTTCAGAAACAAAAATATATCTTCACATAACATGTTTCGAGATTATTTTCTCGTCTTCAGATGCATATATAAAGAATCTCACCGAAATCACTAAAAATCAAAACATCAAATTTGTTAATGCAGATAAGGGAGGGGCAATGGTTGCTATGGACAAAACAACATATCAACAAACAAATCCCAATTTTGTGTGAGCAACAACTCAGAATTTTTAGAAAAGCTTAAGATGATTCAATTTGATTAGGATATGTTCTTAGTATCTTCTGATGTTATAGGTTTATATACTGCTCTTCCAATCCAATTAATTAAGAAAGCTATTAGGTGCATTTACAATTTAGACGCCTTTAAATATACAAAAAATCATGTTGATCTAAAAAGAATTAATAAGCTCATTGATAGACTTTTTGAATTGCAATGGTTCACATTTGGAAATAAGGTGTATAGGCAAACCAAAGGTGTGTTCATGGGCCTCCCATCATCAGCCATAATCGCTGAGATGGTGATGCATTATTTGGAACTAAATATTTGGAAAATAGACACTATAAACACCAACATCAAATTAATGTGCCGTTATGTTGACGACACATTTATAGTAATTAATAATAAAAATAATGTCAACACGATCCTCTAAAATTTCAAGCAATTTAATAGTAATCTACAATTCACCATGGAAACAGAAGTCAATAACGAGTTAGCTTTTCTAGATATACTAGTCACTAGGAATACAAACACTTATGACACCACTGCTTATAGAAAACAAACCAACGCAAACATAATGGTTAATTTTCTTGCTGCCAGTCCCATGGTATACAAAACAAATTCATTAAAGTTCGCAATAAAAAGAGCATTGAAAATCTGCAGTAATGGAATATTATTATGTCAAGAACTAAATTATATTAGGAGCATCTTTATGAACAATAAAATTTATTAACAGATTAGTCACTAGATTGTTAAAATGGGAAAGAAGCTCAAAAATTAGTAATCATACCAAAGATGATTCTAAATATGTGTCCATCCCCTTTGACGACAGATTAAACAATAAACTAAAGCCCATTCTAGGCATGGTGAACATTAAAACAGCACATAGAGCAAACAATATGTTAGGCAAGTTACTAACAAGCGATAAACCAACAACTAACATAAAAGATAAAACTGTGGTTCTATATGGTATCCGATGTAAAGGGGGTGATAAAAAGTGTATATACGTGGGCGAGACAAAAAGAAGGGTCTCAAAGCGTATGTCAGAGCACGAGACTGCAATCAAAACTCGTAATAAGCAATATTTAACAACAATCCATCAATCAAAAAACCGGACATGAAATCATGTATGACACACCAATAATCCTTACCACAGAAAAGGATTGTTACCTTAGGAAGTTCTATGAATCATTAAGAATCAACACGCACAGATGTTACAATACAGATGTTTCAATTCGAAATGCATTATTGTATGATCTAAAATGATTCTGTCAACTTGATGTATTATTAAGAATATTCTTTGTTATTATGTTGTAGTTTTGATTACTTATGTTTTAAATGTTTTTCTTTATATATGCATCTGAAGACGAGAAAATAATCTCGAAACATGTTATGTGAAGATATATTTTTGTTTCTGAAGACGTGTGTGTTATGGTCTCTTTTGTATTTATACAGTCTACACACAATGTATAACTTTAATTCCTAAGGTAAGTTTAATTAAAGCGAATCAAATAAGTTATAAAATTATAAAGTTTTATTTTTATAACAACAAAAAATAAAAAAAACAAAACAAACACAGACAGCTATTCTGGATTTCCGGTATCAAAAACATAAAAAACAACTCATGAGTAAGTGTATGTTTTTTTGTTTTATTGATTGTGATGTTATTATTATTTTTGCAATGAATATTCTCGAAATTTAAACAAAATATTTACAAAAAACTGTCCGGTCATTCTTAATTAATACATATTAGAATACACATTATCGCTTTTTACAGTTTTTCAATAATTAACACTTTAAATATGATACAACCCTAAGTTAAATTCTCTAATTAAATAAAAATCAAATTTCAGATAATCAGGGATTCATTAAAAATTTATTAAGAAATAGGGAATTACTCAATTTCGAGAATCATCAGATTTCAATGATTCTGTACCAATTGAACGAAACTTGCTATTATATCTTCTAGCATCATATCTAATTTCTAATTTATAAATCTTCGAAAATATAAGCAAGTATATTTTATTTAATCAGAAACTTAAAGTGCTATGAAAAATGTTTAATAAACGAAAATGACAACAAAAATAGCACTTAAATAAATTAAAATTGCCTTTGATTGGATTATTGGGAAGGAATTGGGAACGGCCGTTTCGTCCTCCTACGGACTCATCAGCCCAATCACACCTTCCCCGATAAAAGAGAGGCAAGATCATAAATGAAGATCGAACAAGAGAGTCAATTTTAATTTATTTAGGTGCTGTTTTTGTTCTCATTGTCGTTTATTAAATATATATTATTTAGTAAAAAATTTTCCACTTCAATAATTTGTTAAAACTCAAATTAAAATTGCCAAAACAAACTGAAAACTCCTAAATAAAAAAAAAAAAAAAAAGGTGTTCAAAAAATTTCATGACAATCAATGCATTTCTTAATGAGCTTCCTACTTTTTTTTCGACAATTTTATCAATTTGAAAAAGGCTCAATGGTTTTGAATTAGATAGATATTGATTTGATCTATTGAACGACACGGAGAATATTTACAACAGCCCTTGAAAGGATTTCTATGTAAAATGTTTTGTTATTGTTTTCAATTACAATGAAATGGTATAAAATAAAGTTCTAGGAAACTCTTTGTCTCAGTGTGTTTTTATTTTTAACTAAGTAAAGTATTACACACTCTATGCGATTACTTAGAGAAGGTAGAAATTTGCTTGGATTCGGCCCAATTTTGAGTAATCAAGTCAATAACAACCAAGTCAATAACAAGTCAATAATAACAACAATAAATAAATACACAATAGAGTATTTCTGTAGCTACTTACTTTTGAAAAACATGATATAATATCGAAATCGAAAGATTGTTATGTATTGATATTATATTTGTTTTTATTATGCATACAATTTGTTATTTGTTACTCTTATTACTTAAATGAGAGAAAATAAAAGTATATAAAAACTCTTTGTGTCAGTGTGTTTTCTTTTAACAAGTATGGTTGGTTGGTGTTTAATGGCGCAAAAGCGGCTAAGCTGCGCCATTTTAACAAGTATCACTTAGATAACTGCGAATGTCTCGATAACTGAAGATTTGCGTGGATTAGGCCTATTTTGGGGAAACCACGTAAAAAAAAACGCGCCACTATACTCTACCTCCTGGGTGGTGTGGAAATGAGTACTATTTTCATTCTTAAAGAATTAATTCAAGCAGAAAGAGAAACCGCAAGCCTGCATAGGGACACGGTCTAATAGTGAAAGTGACCCATTTGAGGTCAGAAATAGATTAAGGGGGTCTTAATAAGGAATGATGTCTATGGGCCCACCTCTCCAGCTCTTACCGTTTCGCCCATGTCAAGTTACAACTGTGATTGCAAATTGCTCGGCCATCTTGATAGGTAGAGCTCTGGTTTTTGTTGCATTCATCTGCCTTGGAGATACTGGTTCTAACAATATACCATATGACCCCCAACTACCTAGAATCACGTGACCTGGACATGATCAACTGGTTATGGGCCCATAAGTCAAGATTTTGGGTTAGGAACCTCTTAGGTTTATACATGGTATAATGGTATATATTGAGATGTATATGCATGCCAAATTTGAAATTCGTTGCGTTTTCCTAAGTTGATATAAGTTAGTTGTCAAGTGAATTTGTAACTTTGAAGGTGAAACCTTGTTTCCGAATATGGGTGCAAGAAGATATAATGATCCTCTCTTAGAATACTATCGATTGGGTGGATCCAATTGTCCCCGCTATTTATTTTGTCTCCGCACTATTAGGTCACTTTCACTATTAGGCCATGTCCCTATGCAGGCTTGGGGTTTCTCTTTAGGTGGTTTTTCTGTTCCAGAACTATGCCAGTGGTGTTGAATGTTTATGCGGCATTTAGGGGGAGGAAAGGCGGCTGTAGAATAGGCTTTTGCCCGTACTATCCTCCCCGTGTTGGACTTTGAAAACTGTTTGTACTTAGAAAAAAGAGAAACTGAAAGCCCACGTAAAAAAAACAACAAAAAAACAAAACGCGCCACTGTACTCTACCTCCTGGGTGGTGTGGAAATGAGTACTATTTTCATTCTTAATTGAGGCAGAGTTTTCTGAATAAATTTAATTATTAGAACGTCTACATTATATTTATTCAATTTCAGCGACCCATAGACAGACGTTATTAGGGTTTTCGCCTGTAGCTTTTTCCTATAAGTATCTATGTGTATTTCTTCTGTAAGTATCTCTGGATAACATGTCCACTACAGCCCAAATGGGAAATCGGAAATCCATGAGTTATGTCAGGAGTTTGGGGAAAAAATCCAACTTCTATTCTAGGGTTGTTCTTGTTTTTTAAGGTAAACCTGGTGAGGGGACCTGAAATCTTACTGTCGTTTGCTGTCAGATGGTTGGTTATCGGTGCTATATAATGTTTATTCATTTTTTTTTTATTTCTGAAACCTGTAATTATTTTTGTAAAATCAGATGTTATTTGGAATTTTTGAATTATATGGTTTAATGTTGGCATAAATAAGGATTCTACTATTTCTCTATTATTTTTTTTGTTCTCTACGCTCAAAATAATTGAATCATTGAAATGAACGGATTGACCCGTATCAGAAACATGTTTGCATATGAAAGATGATGTAATTGATCCTATTATTATTGAAAAACTTTCTTTCAATTGATTATTTGTAGTTAGGTTGACAATGGGTTAGCTGATAATTTTTAAAAAAAATTATGTTTTTAGTCTTAATGCGAGAAATGCATTTTAATTTAGTGCAGGTGAAACCATTTTAACTTTAATTGCCATTTATTAAGGCATATCATCTTGAAATGGTTTCGAGAAACTATATAATGCGTGATTTCTTTCTGCCAATTTAATGGCAACTTAGAATAGAATAAAATTAAAGGAAATACAATTCAGGAATAGAAAATGGATATTAACTTTGAATCGCGTTTGTAATTTCCCATCCATAAAACTATGCGCGACGATTATCTGCTCACCGCATTCAATTTGGCATTGGATATTAAATATTTCGAAATAATTAAAAAAGAATAAAAAGAAGCACGCAACTGCAATATTATCGTTCAAATATAATTAAAAGTGAGACCTTTTAATGAAAGAACTTCATTATTGTATTATATAATTATAGCCTTTTAAAGTTATTTTATAAAAATAAGAATTGTTTTATATATTTCATACATATATCTCCATTATTTTTAGTTTTCAAATAAGAGATGTTTTATTTAATTAAAGAATTACTTTTGTATTATACTAACATAATCAAGCCTTGCCAAATAGCATAAAAATATTTAACTGGGTAATTGTTAGATTTTTCTAGTAAAATCTAAATATATATATATATTAGGGTGTCCCTTATTTTTCAAAGTTTTTATTTTTTAACGCATAGGTTCTAGTTTTTTTCTTTAGCCTCTAAAACACTCGGAAATAAATTTTTTGCTTATTTGGATAACGGCAACCCGTGCCGACATGCATCGCAACACGTTCATACACTTTGCACGCAAGGAGCAGCGCGCGCTCGCGGCTTTGTTATTCGCTCTTGGATTGTCGAGTAATTAACACGTATTGTTTTACATTAAAAATATGGTGCTTGAATTACGAAGCAATAAAAAACGTATTTTCTTGATTGGTGACATTAATCATCAAATAACAGGTGCAAAGTTACCGTCTAATCGCCAAGTTCTTGCAGTTCTATTTTTTAATATTCGCGAAGTTAAATTGACTATCAGTGAAAGCGCAAATCTTGTTGTTCGAGAATGTATTATATTCTGGGAAAAAGCTAGAACACCTACTAGAGCTATACCTAACTGTAGCATTAGATAGATGTCAATTAAGCATAAGGGATTCTGTTTTTATACTTCAGGCTGCAGTAGAAGCATTAGGTCTTAACTGTGATGATTTCCCAATTAACAAATCTTCTATTCAACGTATTCGCACACAGAGTAGAAAAGATAGAGCGTAATCGATAAAATTAGATTTTCAAAACAATATACTGAAGTAGTTACCCTTCACTGGGATGGAAAATTATTATCCGGATTGGACGTAAGAAGTCCCAAAGAAGAGCGCTTGCCAATCCTTATTTCATTCGCAGAGAAACAACAACTTCTTGCAGTACCAAGACTGGAGAGTTCTTCTGGCCAAGAACAAGCTATAGTTTTGGCAAATGCTCTTTTTGATTGGAATATCGCTGACAAGGTACAAATAATGTGCTGTGATACAACAGCATCTAACACGGGGCGTTTAAACGGAGCTTGTGTATGTCTGGAACAAAAACTAGGGAAAGAATTGCTTCTATTTGCTTCCCGGCATCATGTGTATGAACTGGTCTTAAAATGTGTTTTTGAAACAAAAATTCACCAAATCACTAATAGCCCTGATATTCCACTATTCAAAAAGTTTCGAGACAACTGGAAAAATGTGAATCCTACAGCTGTTGAAACCTAAAACGACTTTGTTCAACATTTATTTTTTTCTGATACAATGATTGAAGGATCATTGACTTTCTACAATGAAGAATTGAAAAAATCTTTTATTCGTGACGATTACAGGGAACTCATCGAATTAACTATTATTTTCTTAGGAGAAGACGATGGGAGAAAATTTAAAATTAGACCTCCAGGAGCAATGCACCAGGCAAGATGGATGGCGAGAGCTATTTACTCTTTAAAAATATGTTTTCTGCAATCCCAGGTCAAAATGAGCACCAAAGATAAACGAGCACTGCAAGATGTTTGTTTGTTTATCGTGACTATGTATGTAAAACCGTGGCTTCAATGCATCGTTGTAGTGAAGGCGCCAAATCAAGATTTGTGCTTTTTAAAAATGCTAAAAGAATACGAAACAGTGGACAAGTCGATCTCTCAAGAGGCTCTGAACAAGTTCAGCCAACATCTGTGGTACTTGTCTGAAGAAATTGCCGTTTTATCACTGTTTGATGACAAAGTTGAAGAAAAAGTTAAAGAAATGATAGATGTAACTTTACAACGAGAGAGTTTATATGATTTTGGAAAGGGATACGTTCCATCGAAAGAGGAGATATCTAATTATTTATGTGGTGAGTGGGAATACTTACATCATTTCTTACATTGTTTTTACGTGATAGATTTCAAACTGAAAATATATCTTTATTTTATTCTTGCAGATAAATCATTAAATGATTTCGTGTCCGTCAAGATACCAATTTGTTGAAAATTGATCAAGAATTCCTCCAGACACATGTTTCTACATGGCAAGAAGATATTGGCTATTTGGAGGCAAAAAAGAAGGTTCTTTCTTTAAGAGCTGTCAATGACACAGCTGAAAGAGCCGTCAAACTTATGCAAGATTTCCATGGCTAACAATAACTGCAGAAGAAGAACGGAAGCAATTCTTGCTACGTTATGTGCAAGAGCATAGATATTTGTATCCAGATTGCAAAAAAAGATACCCTCAAAAGGAAATATCCTGCATGATAATTTTCTAATTTTCTTTTTTTTTTATTATTAATAAACACCTTACATTAACTTTAAACTTGATGTTTTATTTTATATTCTTATAAAATAAAAATATTTCAACTGATCTAGTTCAATGACAGAAAGCATTAAAAACACAGATTCTCATAAACTTTAAAGCCCTGTCGGCACAGGTTAATATTAACTTAGGAAGATAAAATTTTGTATTTGAGTTAGTCTATGTATATAGAAAAGAATTAGGGGGTATGCGTTTCAATATTAAAAAAAAAAAAATTTCACCCATATAAGGGACACCCTAATATATATATATCGTATATAAACCCAACTTAGGATTGGGTAGACTATCTAAACATCGATACTAAGCTCAGGGAATAAATATTTTTTTTTTTTGGTGTTTTTGCCACTAATTATAAAAATAAAGTTTTTTGTATTGCGAAATTGGAATTTTTTTTTAGGCGTTCTCAAAAAAATTAGTTTCGTTTTATACATCAAACAATATAATTTTTTAACTAAAATAATTCAAATAATTTTTTAACTAAAATAATTCA
>JAFIDM010000001.1:23553557-23595538 GCA_023159025.1 Thereuonema tuberculata
CAAAAGCGGAAGAGGGAGCGAGAATATTTGACAAAAGATTAAGGAGATATGATTAGAAAGGATTCCAAAAAAATTGTTGTTGTGCATGCTGGGTAGTGTATGGTTTTTAGGTTTTTCATTGCAATTCTATAAAAGATTTTTAACATCAAATACGACCCATGCCAAAATAAATGAGAGTACTGTTGAAGAAGCAAGTAAACAAAGAAAAACCAACTTGGTGCGAAGGGTCTCAGGGTTACAACTGTAAGTATTGATGAATCGAATAGAACCAAAATGAACTACTATGTCGTACATTATCATCTTCGTTGATTCAAGATGGATTTTTACTGGAGAAGAGGTTCGCACTTTTCACTGCCGTAACCAGATAATGTATTGTACAATGAAACATTAGGTACCAAGCAGAAAAAAGTTCGAAGATGTCATTGAGCTTGCAATGAAGTACATTCCTCCAGATTGCAAATGTTTCTAAAACACACTGAAATCAGATACAGCTGCCATTATCCCAGTGACAATGAACATGATTGTTGATAACTGAGATACTTTCGGAGAAGGAACTGTAAATGACCGAACTGTAAATGGCAATACAGTTTGTATTGACTAAAAATTGATTCTTATGGTATGTTTATTTGTATTTTTTGACAATAAAGTACATTTGTAGTAAAAGTATTTAGTATTTGTTATTAAGCCCTAAAAATGTAGATGCCCGGTGCAAAATCCAGACAGCTTCACATTTGAATAGCTAATATACACATTTTTATACATATTTTTATTCATAAATTAGAATAATTGCTTGCTAAGTACCAAAATTTACTGAAGTAAATCATTGTCTAGTATTTTTAAATTTTTTTTTTCATCTCCTGAAACGTTTAGAGAAATGAGCTTTCTAGTTTTTCTATCGGGGTCTTCAATTGCTGTTTAGAAAAATTAATTTTTTTGTATGTGGTCGAGTACAGTAATTGTTGTATTAATTGATAAACAGCTAGGGATAAGTTAATAAGATAACATTAGAAATTTCGCTAAGATTCTAAGAATCCTTAGAAAAGATTCAGAAATCCATAATAAAACCTATATAAAAACCAATTATAAATCAATGAAAATAATCCTATTAATGCAAAATAACCCTTAATACAAAACAGTGAAAGTGATTTATACATAGAATATGGTCTAGTTTCTTACTTAAGAAAGTACTTAGATAGAAAATAGGAAATATTATTATGAATTTTAAGTTACCTGATGAGAAGGGCTAAGTTCGTGAAGAGCTGAAGCTGAGCTTGAAGTGTGTCAAAATAGAAATCGCAAGGTTCTTTTTATAGTTTTTGAAATCTCTAACTACGGCAGTCCAGTTCTAATTTTCACGTGGGAGCCAAGGCAGCATTTTATAAAATTCAACAATAGTCGGTTTCAGAATTCTCAGGAAGTTTGAAAAAACGCAAAAAAATGATGTTTCTGTTTATTTAGATGATTAAGCAATGAAACAGGAATCAAACAGGACGTTGGAACAGGAAGGCTTGAGAACAACACGGAAGTTAAAGTAAAAATATATTTTCTGATGAAAATCGCAGATGCAGCAAAAACGCTCATGTAAAATTAACGCATTCGTTTTGTTAGAACGAATGTCCATGTTAGAACGTTCATGTCAAATTAAAAGATGCAAAGCAAACAAACAGGAATCAAACAGGAAGTTATGACAGTAAGGCTTGAGAACAACCACGAAAGCTAAACTAAAAATATATTTTCAAATGAGAAAAATGTTCATGTTAATTTAAAAACGCAGTATTCTGCTAAAATTTGATATTAATATTTACTTTCTAAACTTCTTTCTGGCTTTAAATATGAAAATGAAGACTTCCTCCTCTTACTGCTCTTCATTTGCTAAATTCAGAATTTAGTAAACGATTCCATCCGTAGAAGCATTAAGAATTTCAGATCTATCTATTTCCAGTTCTAATTTTTATGTGGGAGCTAAGGCAGCATTTTATAAAATTCAGCAATAGTCGGTTTCAGAATTCTCAGGAAGTTTGAAAAAACGCAAAAAAATGATGAAAATATCTGTTTCGAAATATCACCTCTCATCATCTGAGATGGATTAAAAGATCCAAACATTCTCTTCCTGATGTTGTTATAATGTGAAACTATTCAATTGTTCTAAATCTGAAGATGTTACCACTCTTTAATTCCTTAACTGCTTCAAATCAAGGATAGATATTAATCTCTTTGGGATGATGAATAGATGAATCAAGTTGGGAAGTCTCGAATAAATCATTTACTTATCGTTAAGGAAGTAAGCTAGAGTTTTAATTTTTAAAATTAGATAGAACTATCAATCTATCATTACCCTAGTTTAAAAGATCCAATCCTCAAATTCATTCAGTTTGAGTTCAGTTTTAGTTACTTTTTTTTTTTGAACATCTGGTTTCATCAGATTTTTCGGAATTCCTAATAGGTGATATCCGCGATATTGTGATGTTGTGATATCAGTGATTTTAAACTGTGATTGTGTTAGCTTTCATCCGTGTGTTACTAGCAGCTGTCCGCTAATTGACAGAACGTTTTGACTGTGATTTGATCACGACATTGCCTTGAAAAAAGAAGTTTGCGGAAATTATTATAATTAAAAAATAATATAAAGTGGAAATATATAAATTATTTATCAAATTGGATTTACTTTCTGTTAGAGAATAAAATACATTGTAAAGAGTCTTGCAAAAATGTTTTATTAACTTTGTAATTTGATTTTTAATACATAATACAAGGTAATAGCATATGCGTAACATTAACAATAACACTATTTATTCGTTATTTTATTAAAAAAAGAATTAACAACTTGCAGTAAATTCTCAAAAATAATAATAGTAAAAATAATGTAATATAAATATATTTTTTCTAAATAAAAAATGCTTTCAAATATTAATATTACGCAAATTGCACTGGAATCAATGGGAAATGTTAAATTGGAGCTTATTACTCTTTAGTTGTTCGTTCCTTTCAATTACTGATAATTGCCAATTGGATATGAGATCAGATTAAAATGTAGATTCTACACCCGTAATTTGATAAAAGTAATGACATATTCGAAAATATACCAATAAAAATACATTCGAACAGGTATTCCTGATATAGTTGGGAAGAGAATATAAAAATAACAGATCCTCTATTTAAACATATCGACTGAGGCGTAATGATATTTACTTGAATGTATTATTATTATTTTTATCAAGTTAGTTGAGTAGAATCTATTTTTAAACTTATATTGACGACAGACGTTAAATTTCGTAACTGTAAACGAAATATCTTTAGATGTGGGCAAATCAATTTCCAATGACTCAAGTAACCCAGCTTAGAATCAATGAATAAATGAGAAAAGTCAGATTCATTGATACACTTTTTCCATAGCTTGTTGAACACGACCGTGTCTACTTGATTGCGATATGATTTGGGTTAAACAACCAAGTAAGGTAAGAGTACTCTTTTTTGAGCTGTATTATTAAAGAAATGGTATTTTAGAGAAAGGTTGTGAAAAATATTATGATTGATTTTTTTTCTTAAAGAAATTTTATCGACAGTTTATATAATTATATCAAAATTATAAATTATCAAAATAATTACGTCATTTGGCATTTATGGAACATGTGTATATTCTTTTTATGCCTAAATACAACATGTTGTACTATATTTAGGAAATGCAGTTACATTTTTGGGTGGGCCCGGTAGCCGAGTGGTCAGCGCGCTCGGCTGCGGTTTGGAGGTCGCGGGTTCGATTCCCGGCCTCGGCGGAGGCCGGGAATTTTTCCACGCTTCTTTCACCTCCAAACGGGTCTAGGGTCTACCCCGCCCTCTATGAAATGGGTACCGGGTTTCTTTCCCGGGAGTTGAAGGTGGGCGGGCGTCGGGCTGACCACCCGACCTCAACTTCGTCTCGATGGTCACGAAACGCTGGGAGCCTGACCTCCCGCGCACCAAAGGCCAGCCCAGGCCTGTAGAGTACTTTAATTTTAAGTTACATTTTTTGATGAGAAGCCGTAAATTTCAATGTAAATTCTTCATCTATATTAATTTATGAAGATTATGTTTACTTTATGTTTAGCTATATCTTAAGGTTCATTAACCATTTATTTTACAGATTACCTAGAAATTATGTTCGAGTAAGTATAAGGTAATATAGAAAAAAATAGAAATGGTTAGAAAAAAATTTGATGGTAGGAAATTCTGAAGCCTCTGCCAATTCAATGAAGGTTTTTACAGACTTGAGAAGGGATACGTCTGAAGGCAGTGCCCGCTTCTCTCGGATGTCGAGAAAATGAAGAAAAACTATCGGCCTTAAACAAAAAATTTCCAACTACTCCAATATTGACCATTTTTTCAATAAGTTAAAAAGAAGCAACATGATACGACTGGCGTTCATAAGGCAATTCAGACATAGCGCTACTAAAAGCTTAAAATATATCCTTGTCTCGAGTTCTCGGAATGAAGTCGGAGAATTCTTTCGGCTGCTACACCAGAACCTCTCAGATTGCGTCCTCGTGAACAAATCCAACCACACCTTCAATATTGATGAAATCGGAGTGGAAATGAACAGTGAGGAAGGGTTCTAACAACCAAAGTAGCCAGAGGTGTTCAGCACCTAGCTTCGAAGAATTACGTGGAAATGTTATGACACATTATCATCAGCCGATGGAAGCAGTTCCTTTAAACCACTGAAGATCTGCTGCCAGTAAGCTGTTGCAAATTTCAAAACAGGTCCATAAGAGTTCACTGAAAAAGAAAGACTTCGGAAAGACACTATTTGCTTATCCTGGGCAACTGTGTCCAATGGTTCTGGCTGATTGAGGGAATATGGGATTTACCAGTAGAACTAAACTCACAAGAAAATTGGAAATGGCCATTTTTAATAAAACTTAGTAGGATTAATGTGCATATTGACTTACTGAAGTATCAACATTTTCGGTGTGGAATCGAAACGGAAGAGAAGAAAAAAATAAAGCACAGCGCGACGGCTGTTCTCTTATGCTACCGTTTTCCCTACGAATTTCTGTAACAGTTGTCTACGTGAATATGTGGCTTCATTCAGAAGATTTTCATTCGTACTTCTGTGATGTTAATATATCAATTCATTACCGATTATTTCATTAGATAATTCATAATATTTTTAAAACTTATATACAGCATTTATTTCTGAAGTTTGAATTCACAGCACACAGTGAATTTACACAATAAAAATAAAACACAAATAAAGGAAATATTTATGATTATCAAAGAAATATTAAATATTATTATCAAATTATTGAAATAAAAATAAAATATAAACTACAAATAACTAGAAAAAAAATAAAGCTTTTAGAAAATAAAAATCATTCCTTGATTTGTTAAGATATCATTTAAGACTGAAAATTTGTCGAACTGAGTTAATTTAATTACCAAAATTTTAGGTTGATAATTTAAGTGATATAGGGAAAACATAGCAATTCAAAATTTGAATTTCAATGAAATAACTTTTTATGATATGTCTTACTGAAACGTTATAATAGTAACAAAATTATTATGGAAATAATTGGAATTAATCAAAAATGAGTACGATATGCTCTAAAAAGTAATAAAAGCATTTGATTCTTAATAAATTGGAGACGAAAATTTTCATCTTTAGATATTACGGGTTATCAGCTACGGCGAGTTATACCTGATAATGACTGAGCCAGTGATTCTACAGATTTGCAACCTCTGTAAGTTAATATCCTTCTGGACGGAAATGCTTTCTTAAAGTCAGATTGATGGTCTTAAAAACTTAATCATCTTTATTTTTTTTTTCATCTTCTAATTTTCTACAAATGGATTAAAGAAATAACTTTGATTCATGTTCAATATTTGACTTCTCTTAAGAATATTTTTTTGAGTGACAAGATTCATAATTTTTGGTGAGACATTGCGATTCTTTTTTTTTATTAAAATTTAATAAATTTAATTAATATATTAACGAGTGTCATATTAAAATTTAAAATTGGTTCAAGAACACACTTAAAAATAAAGATATTTACAATATTTTTAAAGTTTGTTTAAAATTTTTTTCCAATATTCTCTTCCTATAATTTTCAATTTTATGTTTAATGTTAGAGTTGTTGATATATGCGGGAATATTAATATTGGGAATTTTACTGTTATAAGGATTTAGCACTTTAATGAAATATGATTCTACAGCTTCACGAGCTGTCAAATTGGTTTGTTGTCCTAAAATAATCGTCTGTTCAAAATTTGGTTTATGATTATAATTTATACAATGTTGGCAAATTAATGATGCATCTTTATCTTTTGTTTGTATCGCATATTTATGGTTATATAAGCGATCTTTTAGTTTCCTTCCAGAATTTCCAATGTAAAAACAGCTATTGTTGGTGCATGGAACTAAGTACACACATCCTTTTTTTTCCTCTGTTGGTTGTTTTTTTCTATAATACGGTTTTGGAAATGTTATTTTATTGGTGAGTTTGAATGCTATATTTATATCTATATCTTTAAATATTTCCTTTACTTGTTTTTTTAAATTAGGATGGTAAGGAAATACAGCATACAACGTATTTTTTTCTTTAATTTTTAATTTTGGATTATAAATTTTTTGGAGGCTGTTTTTTATATTCTTATTTATATAAGATCTTGAGTATCCATATTGGATAAATTAATTCGTGATTAGTTGTATTTCTTTGTTGAATATTGTTTCAGAATCGCTTAATTTAAAGGCTCTATATAACATTGTATATAACAAATTCTCTTTATAATGTTCAGGAACGGACGAATTATAAGGAATGACTAACATAGAAGCTGTAGGTTTTCTATAAGGTTCAGTGATTATTTTACTTTCAATTTTAATTTTGACATCTAAAAACGTTATCATGTTATCTTTTTGTTCTTCTACAGTAAATACAATATTTGAGTGAATAGAATTGAACTCTTTGACTATCATCTGTTGATTACCTTGTTTTGTGATGAAAAACAAATCATCAACATACCTTTGATAAAATAAAATCGGAATTTGAGTGGTCAGAAAAAAAGAATTTTCGACGAATTGCATGACTTAATTGTAAACAAAAAATAAAATTACAGCCAATTTTAAATTAAAATTTAATATAAGATAATTTAATTTCAAAGTTGAAACTTAATCTTCTATTCGTTTAATGAGCCCATTTTTTTAAATAGCTTAATGACCATAAACTGCATCCTCGAACCTTTCCATCATTTCTTTTATAATCTCCTGAATTATCTCTCTACTATTTTCAGGTTGATTAATTCTTTTTTCAATTTTTAATTATTGAGATAAACTTGACAATTTTCTAAACTTTGATTTAACACAAGCAAACGATCTGCTTCCTATTTCTTGAGAAGCAATATTCTAGGGCTTGCTTTAGATACTAATGTTTCTACTTTCTAATTGGAGAAGGATTGTACTCACGTGCACACGAACTTTATTGTGATTCAATTTCCATTTTCTCCGTTTTTTCGGATTCTTCTTCATCAACTTCGTCTTTTACATAAGTATATGAATTCCTCAAAATCTTTAAAAGGGTGAGATTGTGTTTACAAGTGACATCCCAAAACAGCTGTTTCTCGCTTGATTGGCGATCATCAATTGGAAGTAGTTGTAGTGAATTTCTGAAAACGAATCAGTTGTTTTTCCATGATTTCCTTTCTTTCATAAAGATTTTTTTTTTTTTTTTTTGTCAAATGAAGGTAAGTAAATTTAGTAAAGTGTTATGAAGTTTTTTTTTTTGCGATGCTTGACTAATAGGTGTCTCTGATGTGGCAATTGTCATGTTGCCTCAGATACCACGGTAAACTCGTAAATAACTGACCTGGTATGTTTGCTGCATTCGGAGAGATGATCTAATAGTTAGTCTGTTAGTTGACGGAGATGATATTAGTTGACGGAGTCGTGATGCAGGGGATCCAACGAAATGATTCGAGATTGAACTTCAATCTTCGGTGGTGAATTTCTATGCGTTGTGCTGCATCAAGGTAGGACAGATATTTTATTTAAATACGTATCCAGGGTTAAAGACAAACAGCGAACGAATCGTCACTTAAGAAGAAATAGAACTTTTGGACATTATATGTATCGTCGTTGGCATTTGAGTAATATGTGTCGTAGTGAGGCAATATATTGGTAGTGAAGACGCTAAAATTAATTTTATTCTTGTTGTTTAAAGCAATTGATTTAAAGGGCTTTGTATATCAATATAGAACTGGATTTATTTTTAGCAAATGTGAACAATTGTTTAGGTTGATATATTAATGAATACAGATTAACTGTTCTGTGTAATTGGATGTACGATATTTGTACAATCTATATTACTAAAATCTTTTATTCTTTGTCCGGCGTAATTTCCTGTGAGAATGGAAAATATAAGTAATTTTTACAATGAAACGACGGGAAACGAACCTGCAACCTTCTGATCCGAAGTCAGACGTCTTATACATTAGGCCACCGGGACTACAACTCACTTTATTTTGTTTTTTTTTACTTATGTGTCCTTCCCATTCGCCCCATTAAATAATGAATGTATTCAACCTCTTTTTTGAATCTCAGGATTGTTTATTTCTTTCCGATCCATCTATTTATTTGTAATTCGAAACTGACAATTAAAACTATAATTGCCGAAACGTTGCAATATTTTAAATATAATATTCTTACTTAACCAAATCTATGTGATATAGAAAAACAAGCGCATGTACACGGGAGATGGCCTAGTTTATTTATATGAAGTTAAGTAATTTAGGATATATATGAATTAACGGTTCCAATAGATTGAAATTACAGTTAGTCGACTGTTATTCGTAATAGTACGAAATGCTAATGCAATTTATCTTTCATATTTATTGGTAAGATAATGAAAGATTGTTTTATTTAGATTTACTAAAGTTACAACTGTTATTTCACTATATGTTTTGTTTAAACTTCAGGAATGTGATTTTCCTAGTTAGTTATGTTTAGATATATATAGCGTGAATGTTTTGTACTATTAAATGAAGATTGTTACATAAAGTTTTCTATGCTGTTTCATCGTTCAACGTCATTTTAATTAATCGAGGCATTACTCTATATTTATATATAAACTGTTGTGCAGTTTTCACTGTTAACACAATAGATCTCATTTGGTGAATCAAGCGAGAAGCAGCTGTTTTGGGATGTCACTTGTAAACACGATCTCGCCTTTTTAATGTGTTAATGCACTTTTTAGGCGCTTTTTTTATTTTAATTGAGCACAGAAAATTCTTTGAGGCTGCCGGAGGGTAGCACAAGAATTTTATTTATTTTATTTATAATGTGTATTTTGTTTTTAGTTTAGTTTTTCTGGAGGTGCCATTCCCATGCCCCCTCAAAATCTTCATCAAACATTCATCCATAATCTGTTCCGATATGACATTCAGAGGATTCCATACAAAAATTCCCGAAAGTTATTTCTGAATTTATTTATTAAGAAAGTTATAACAAATATTCATTCATAAGTCAACAATGAAGCTGGGAAAATACTTAAAAGTCATGAATATAAAAATAAAGAAGAAAGTGCAAAGAAATAGTTTGGACATGCAATTTTGAGGAAGGAAGTTTGTCTGGAAAAGTAGAATCTGGGGAAGAACAATCAAAAACATGGAAGTAAAACTAAGATATTAGAACCCCCAAGAAATTATGATTCAGTCGAAGATATAAGGATTGATATAGCAAAAAAATCAAAACATTGAATAAACTAATAATTATATGATGGAATGGCAAATAAAAATATTCAAGAAAGTCATGGAGAATTCTTGTAGAATTCGAAATGCAACGTATAGGACATCCCAGGAACAGAATATTTGTTTAATTTGAACTACTTTACAGATATCAAGCGTTGACGGAAAAGAGAACAATATTAATGAAGATAATGATAAAAGTATACAATACCGTACCAGGCGATGTTGGACTATTTTTCGGAAATAAGAGATAGGATCTCCATCCTTTTTACCCGAGCTATGCCATCGGATTAAATTACCGTTAAGGAAAAATGTTCAATAATCCTGAAGTAAAGAATATTTCGTTATTATTAGAAGATAAATTCGCTTATGATAGGAAAATTTGATGAAGAAAGTGGTAAAATACTTAGTGGAGCATAGATAGTGGAGCAAATACATAAGTTCTTTATCAGAGAACATGACATAGGTCTATACTTCCCGAGGAAATGTAAAGTATCAAAAAATGATACAGAAAATTGATTTGGGGAAATGCACATTGCAACAAGAAATACATAGTAGGTGCTCGAGAATCCTCAAATTATAGCGATCTCGGGATCTAACTTTCTGGAGAAGCACAATGCTCAAATCAATTATAAAGATAGCTTGTTCATATTGCAATTAAATGAAAACTGTACTTACAGTAATTACATTATATAAAACATTTCATTAGGGAATTGTTGGTAGGAGAATCTGAGGTAGGCTAAATGTTTCTTACAACATCATGTAATGAAGTATTAAATGAGAATGTAAAAAATTTCTTATTTCATCCCAATTTTTACTCGTTTTATTTTTCAATAATATTTTCTTTATTATTTCACTGGTTTTAACTCTCATCAATGGATTCTTCTTCTGAATTAAGTTATTTTCTTATTTATTTAATTTTTTTTAACTTACAAATAATTTCCCTTAATCACTTTTAAGGAGTTTAGTATTATAAATGCGCAGTGTATCCTCATATAATATCTCTGGCAGTATCTTCCATCATGTGCCATTAACTATAGGATAAATGACGGAGTTACTGCTCACACAGAATTCAACCTACAATCTTGTGAGCAGTTAGATTATACCATTTAAAACTGTTGGTAACCTTTGTAAGAATGGTATTGTACTTGGTCGAAATAAAGTAAAAAAAATAAATATTTATTAATAATAATAATTTTTACTTGTGGTTTTAAAACTGCTTAAATTTCCATGTTGTAAAATAATTTAAATGTTACATGGATTTTGCTTTATGTTTTTCGGTTAGGTCACTTACATAATTTGGCATAGGATTAGAAAATAATAATAATAATAATAATAATAATTTATTGCCTATAGGTTTTTCTTACAATATACAGCAGTTTACAGATGTGACACTCAGTTGCCTTAAGGGTGATCCCGTCATGAAGGCAGACAGAGTGTCCTCACAGGGGAAGAATAGTTAAATAGATACATACACTCATGGACAAAAAAATTAGCACACCAAGAAGGAGTTGTCAAAATGAAACGAAAATTTACATACGTAATGACTACTTTGATATAAGTAAATGATTAGAAAATCAAAGAAAAATGATAATTTATTTCAGAGAAAAAGGCAAAAGAACGGAGGAGTTAATACTCCGTTGGACCCCCTCTAGCACGAATGCACGATGCGATACGATCGGGCATTGAGTCATACAAGTTCTGTATCTTGTTTTGAGACATTTCGTTCCATATTTGCTGTAACCTTGCCTCTAGTTCGTTCAAACTCGTGGGATGCCCAACTCGTCGTCCCAAATGATCCCAGATATGCTCGATTGGAGACAAATCTGGGGATCGGGCAGGCTAAGGAAGGGTAGTAACAGTGCGGAGACAGTCTTGTGACACCCTTGCCGTATGAGGCCGAGCATTGTCTTGTTGAAAAATGGCTCCTGGGAGCCGTTACATGAGTGGCAACACATGTGGTTGCAGGATTTCATGAACATACCGCTGGGCTGTCATGGTGCCACGGAACAATACTAGGGGTGACCGTGTATTGTAGGCAATGGCACCCCATACCATCACACCAGTTATGGGAGCGGTGTGTCGCTGTATAGCAAAGACAGGATTGAAGCGTTCACCACGGGCTCTCCACACACGAACACGATTGTCATCACTGCCGAGATTGAATCTGGATTCGTCGCTAAAGACGACCTGGTTCCATTCCGCTGCAGTCCAGTTTCCTTGTGCGCGGCAAAACTCCAAACGGAGGCGTCGATGGGTGGGCGTCAAGGGCAGCACACGTAATGGACGCCGCGATACCAACTGTCCTTCAGCCAGGCGCCTTCGTATGGTTCGAGAAGACACAGCCGCCCCTAGTGAAGGTGCTACCTGTGCCTGGATGGCGGCCGATGAAGCAGTTGGCTGTACGCGTGCATTTCTGACTATGTGGCGGTCTTCTCGACGACTGGTCTGTCGAGGGCGTCCTGAGCCTGGTCTTCGTGTACATGACATCTCTCGGGTCCACTGGTCCCCAACACCTCCTCACAACACAATCAGAGCGGCCTAATTGACGAGCTACTCGCCTAGCTGACCACCCAGCTTCCAGCAACCCGACGATTCTCCCTCTCTCAAACTGCGACAACTGCGTATACTGTCTTCGAACACGGCGTAATGGCATGTCTACTTCAGCTCTTCCTTTGTAAATGATTCAGCACACTCAAACAAGCTTTGGTTATCTGTTTTATACTCCACAGAGTACGATGTTCAACGCCCTCTACCTGCTATACGTAATGCGCAATCACGCTGCATTTCTAATCATTTGCATATCTCCCCGACATGTACCTTCATTGCAAGTTTCGTTACGATCCCGCAATTATTTCTTGGTGCGCTAATTTTTTTGTCCATGAGTATATTTCGGAACATAAAAATAGAAGAAACATAAGAAAAAGTTCTATACATAATAATTCAATTAAAATATTTACATTTAAAAATAAGTCGATAATTTGATATTAAATTTGTATGTTCATTTAGTTCAGACCGAGGAAACAGAGGAGAGGGGTAGAGAAGAATATAGGGAAGGAGGGGTGGAAAGCTGATTCAAGTGTTGATAACTTAGGTTGGGGAATTACTTGGTGTGGAGAAGTGATTCTTTAGTGTTCTCTTGAGCTGAGACAGACTACGACAGTTCCCAATATCTTGGGGAACTTTGTTCCAAAGATTGGGAGCTGTGTAGCTGACTGCTCTTCTTTCGTAGTTGGATCTGGTTTTAGGTATTAGTAGGACCGGAGTAGTTCTTGTGTTATAAGAGTGAGAGAGTGAAGTGGTTTCTAGCATAACAGATGAGGAGAGATTCTTATGTAATAGTTTATAAGTGAAAAGGGTTAACTGTATTTTATAGATTTGATAGAACGGGATGATTTTGTATTTTGTCCAAAGGAAGTGGGGTAGAGTAGTGTCTTGGTTTCTTATCCACAAATCTTAGAAAATATTTTTGCACCTTAAGAATCATATTTTCATAGAATTTGGAGGGGCAGACCAAACCGCTACACCGTAACTGAGATTGGAATGGATTAGTGACCAGTACAGATTCTGAAGTACCTGGGTTGGTAGAAAACCCAGTTTCCTAATGATACCAACGTTTTTAGAGATTTTGTAGGCAATTTGTTGTGCGTGTAAATTCGACGATAGGTCTTGAGAGAGGGTGATGCCTAAGTATTTAAAAGAGTAGACCTCCTGAAAAGCGGATTCATTGTAAGTAACAGAGAAGTTTTTATTGTTAATTATTTTATTCTTTTGATAAAAAAACATGTAGGCAGTTTTGGTGGTATTTAAAGTTAGACCATTTGATGATAGCCAGGTTTCAAGATGGAGAAGTGATTGTTATTTCATCACAGCCTACCACCGTTTGATTTCCAATTAATCGACAGATTGTAAAGGCACTCCAGTTGCTTTGTTGGTCTCTTTGATTGGGATAAAATAAAAATTTTAGATATTTTCAATAATTATCAAAAAAATTACAAGTATAAGTATATTAAAAAAATTTCTATTAAATTAATGAACTCAAAAAGTGAAATTCCTGATGTTACCGATTTATTTCAATGTTAATTATATTATGTTGTCTTTATTGATTAATGTATATATTTTTAAAGCTTTTGTTATCTTTTAATTTAAGTTCATAAAAGTTTTTTGTTATTACTCGGTTGCAGTTTCATCTTGTTATATAGTTTCTTAACCCTCCGTCTGTCGCAACTCCTGGACTCCCGAGTTCGGGCGCAGTGCGCCTGACAGGCGCCTGTTAGAAAACCACCTTTAGCAATTAATTGATGCAATTCTAATGCTCTTAAAGTGATTAGTGACCTTTATTAGGCTATACAAAGAAAGACTATTTCAAATTTGAATGAAAAAACCTTGTTTATTGCACTCAAAATAAGTATTACAAAAAAGACTGAAATTTCAGACGAAGTACCAAATTGTCTTCAGTTTTCATTACTAAAACAATCGTAAATCCTTACAATTATTGATAAAACTCAAAATACAGGTAAAATAAGCCTTATTCGGATTCACTGTTGGAATATTGAGCAGTGGAGATGCATTGACCCACTAAGTGCAGCCTTGGCAGATCATATTTGCATGGGATAGGCAGATCGCTTGATGACATCTGTAGCATTGGTACTTCGACATTCATCTGTGGTCCGTTTCTGCAGTGCAGATGATGCATCTACGTCTTCGTGGATGGGGGGAGGGAGGGATTTCTCCCGATCATCGATGGGACGATACCTTTTCAGAAGAATTGCAGGCTGCTTGGAATTCCAGTCATCTTCAAACTTCTTCATCTTCTTCAATCTTCTTCAAATGAAAATACACGAAAACGAATTCAACATATTTCCACAAAATATACTCAACTTTAGTATTTTTCGTTGATGAAATGAGCAAAATAAACAACTGTGATGATAAACAATGCAAAATACGAACCTTCAAAAAACGGACGAGTTCGGGCGCAATTGGCCTGAGAGGCCACAAAGGTTAGATCTCTGCTCCGAGCGAAAGGCTTTGAAACTGACTAAGTGCCTCACAAACACCGTTGAAATAGACGCGAGTATCTGGAAGGACGGAGCCCTGCGGCGCAGAGGAGAACAAAAATAATTGTGCTGTGCCTGTCAGGCCTACTGCGACCGACGGAGGGTTAAGAAACTATATTGAAGTTAATTGTTTTAAAATTTGATGTAATATATTCTAGTATTATTTTAATGTTATTCACTTGAAAATTCAGTTCATTACTGTGAAACATGTAGTATACATAATTAAATATTTCTATCAAAACCTTTTTTATGAAGTTCTCTATCTAATATTAATGGATCTTTTTACAGTATTACTGGTCTCTTTTATTAACTCATCGTTACTATCTGCATCGTCTTTTCGTTAAATAGTTGAAAACATTAAAAATAATTATTCTAGTTTGACTTTTTAGTGTTTTCTTTTGAAAAACATATAGCTACTGCCATTTACTCACAGATAAAACCAGACCTGCATGAATACTACGAATGCATTAGTTTCCTCTTTCTTTCGTGTCGGGGATTGTAAGTGTAGTTTAAAGTATTTAAATACATTAAATACATTCTTTATAAAATAGTGGTAGGAATTTTATCTCAGCCAAAATTGATTATATTTCTGTATGATAAAATATGGTTCAATTTCGCTGCCTTCATATCCTTGAGATTTCCTTAAACTCATCTGTTACGTTATCTTCTTGTATGGAATTGGATATTTTAATTTGGTCAAAATCGATGTCTTTGTACGTATGTTTCCAACGTTACTTTCTACATTTTAAAATAAATTGCATAATCTTAAATTTTTCGTTTTTATTAAAAACAAGTACATATATGCCACGTCAACAATGACGGGATAACAATGTTACGGCTTTTCGTTGAGATAGAGTAAACGGCTTTTAGTTGAAATAAGCTAAAAAAATGAACATTGAAATTTCAACTTTACTTTCTATATTTAAAAAAAAATTGCATAATCTTAAATTTTTCGTTTTATTAAAAATTAACAATGGAGAAGACAGGACAATTAAGAATAAAGAAATAACAATTTCCCCTAACTACGTCTGATAAAACGATGCCAAAACACATAATTAAGTTAAAAATAAGCATATATATATATATATATATATATATATATATATATATATATATATATATATATATATATATATATAATTAAAAAAAAACCGATCGGTTTCACTAGCGAATGTAGTCGTCTATCATCATCAGGTGATGGTATCAAAATGATCCATGAATTTAAAACCTCAAGAATAAAACATCATTAACATAAAGATTTATGACGTGGCCGCCAGTTCCATCAGGCTTTGGCAAAGCACAGTTTGATATCAATAAACGGGAGTGTAGTAAACCAGTAGTTGAAGCAATATATCAGTGATACTACCTATTTCTCATTGAAATAATTCTTTATTTGAACATAGCCGAAATGCCCTAAGCAAATACATTCTTATATGGGTAATCTTATAGTTGATAGACGTGCAGGAAATAAAGTTCACTGTGATGAAGGCTTTATATGTACCTTAGTAATAATGTTGTCATTATCTCAAATAAGCAGAACATCTAAAAACGCAATTTCCCCTTTCTCTTCTTTTTTAATGTCAAACTTAATGTCGTCATGCACCATATTAAAGATATCAAGGAAACCGTTCTGGATATCACTTGCCAGGATGAGGTCATCAACATATCTAAAATACAAAGCAAACCGACTTCACCAACTTCAAGAACATTCATTTCTTCAATTAAAGTCATTACAAGCTCAGCAATTAAAGCTGAGCTAGGGAGAACCATAAAAAAACGTTTACTTTGCATGAAGTAAGTGCCATTAAATTGAAATAATTGCATCTTCATTAGAAATTGAACAAAATTAAAAATTTGTATTTTATTTTATCTTCATTTTCCAAATCCAAAATTTTCATTTTCAAATAATAGGAAAGCGCCTCATTAATGACAATTAATGATAATTAAAAGCTAACTCTTTTACAAGAAAATATAAGGAGTTCTTATGCATCATTGTTCACTCAAGATGTTATAATAATACACTCTCGGTGCACACAATTGCACAATATGGAATCAAGAAGCATGACGATAAGAAGGAAAGTAACTCATTGCCATAACTGATGGAAGAAGAATAAGTAGAAAAGAAAAAAGAAAAGAAAAAGAAAAAAAATAAGAAAGAGAGGAAAAGATTTTTTTTTCCCTAGAAAGTTTTGTTTTTAACTGTTTACTTTTCATTAGGTTTTTATTATTATTACTAGCCGGGTACCGTCGCTTCACTCCGGAACCCTTGCATCTATAGCATTAAAAAAAGAAAAACGTTATTTATTTAGCAAATTAATATTGAGATCGGAGAATATACGACTTCCCAGCCCGTTGTGGCCTTCTCCACTTAACTCAGGTGTATTGCGGGTTGGCGCCAAACATCTGGGGTTGCCTTCATACACTTCATCGTCAGTTTGCCAGATTATTCTCTACCCCGTAAGAATTTCGAAATTTCCGGCCTTATTCCTTGTCTACATCATAAAGGAAACCTCTGTGCAAAATTCAGCTTTCTAGGTCCAAGGGTTTGGGGTCAGTCAGTCAGTGAGTCAGGACTTTTCTTTTCATATATGTAGATTTTCATGAATTTTGTTTTGTCAAACTCATTGATTAGTTCTTTATAGATTATATTTGGATCTGCTATTTTCTCATTTTCAACTCTTATCCGATTCGTTCTTTACATATTATTCCTGGTGTTTTTAAATCATGTTTATTTATGAAAATATGATCTATATTTGTTTTCGTATTTCCATGAATTGTACAGTTGTTTCTTGTTGTTCCGTAAAGACGATTTTTGAAACCATTATTGCACAGAAGTTTTATGTATTTCTGTACTGCATTGTTTTTATTCAATTTGAAAATATTTATATTTAGATCGCCAATCAGTATAGTTGGACAGTTGTTTAATATATTTTTATTTTTTATGAATAGATTCTCTATTTTAGTAACATTTTAGTAATTGTAATTTAACATTTTGGTTACAGAATGACAGACAGAATAACGTTTTTATAATACACGTTTTTATAATATATATATATATATATATCGATACATCGCTCGATAGAACTTTCAAATACTGACATTATCTCAATATAATGTTCTCTTCCATCTTTTATACTTTTCCTTTAAATTGAGAAAAAGTCAAAATTTTACCTTTAAAAGGCGCCATCTTGGAAACCAAAAACTTTTTTCGAAAGATTTTTGTAGCATTTTGTTTGTCTTAAAAAGATCTACATTTTATCCATTTACATGACCAATCTATCTCTTATAGTTTGGTCACAAAATTGGAAAAACGTAAAATCTTATGACAGACAGAATAACGCTTTTATAATATAAGATTTTTTATTATTTAATTTTTCGTTATTTTATTTTTTTTTAATTCACCCCCCCACCATTACGGGTATCCTTGCTGTTGTATACAAAATTAATACAATACTTAGTGTTCCTGTGCTGTGCTGTCACCTGGTTCAATGAGTAAACCTCATCTCAAATGTAGCTGCTTGGCAGTGTACAACTAACGGTTTATTACACCTATGTTAATGATATTCAACAGTGTTTTTCCAAAGCCTGATGGGATTAGCGGCCACGTCATTAATCTTTATGTTAATGATGTTTTTATTCCTGAGGCTTTAAATCATGGACCATTTTGATACCATAGCCAGATGATGCTAGAAGATTACATTAGCTACTGAAACCGATTTGTTTTTTAATTTTATTTATATGCTTATTTTTAACTTAATTATGTGTTTTGGCATCATTTTATCAAACTTATCTAATTTTACACGTTAATAAATTGTCAGTAAATTTCCCTTAATTGTCGAAATCAAACTCCATGTATAAAATTATTATAGTTAGAATCATATTATTAATAGGCAAAAAATGTACGGATGTTTGTATGTCATCACAGTGAAGAGAGCGGAGTGAGTCGGAGAGAGAATATTTTTAAGACCAGCAGTAGCCCAGTGGTTAGACTGCGAGGACGCAAGACGAAAACAAAGAAAAACGATAATTTGCTATTTTCAGCAAGGGAAAAAGCAAATAGATCGAATGCAGTAGGGTTTATAGATTTTATTCGTTTAAAAAAATGAGCTTAAAACATTTTTTTTCAATCTTGTGTTTTTGAAATCTTCTGATATGAGGATCTACGATGTAAGATTTTGTCTTATTATTTGAATAGAGTATAGGAAAAGAATGAATAAATTATTATCATCCTGGTCAATAGAAAAAGTGTGTAACAATTCTTTCTAAGATCTAATGAATTTATGCAGTGATATTTCTTGATTCTCAAGATTTGTTTCTATTGGATTGACTTTGGATACATTTCACTTTTTCTTTGGCCTATTTTACAGAATTAGAATAAAGTTACGATGGCCGCAGACAGCTAAGATAAAGATAGAATAAAACATTCTTAAATAACTGTTATGTTCTTTTATATCAAGTTTTTATTATCCAATTAATTGAGACCCAAATTTGTTTATGAAGCAAGTTGAATGATGCATTTATTACTCCAATCACTCCAATTAATCATACTAAAATCAATATTACTTCTTCATATTATTGGATTTTTCATTGAATCATAAATTGCCAGGCTGTGCTTAAATGTTACTTTTTATGGTTTTTTTCATTGACCTTAAGGTATTTAAGTATTTTTAAGTTTAAGTATTTCTTGAAGGTTATCTAAATAACTTATCTAAAGAACATTTTCTTCTTCGTTTTCTTCTTCATCTTTGTTGCTGTAAACCGTTGGCTTATTCATTGATTTCATATTTAAAGAATCTTTCATCTCTTTTCTTATCTTCTTCTATCTTCCTTTCCCTTTCGGAATTCAACCTGTAGCCAGTTTCATCTACCTTCAAGATGTTCACTCTATTTGTAGTTTTCTATTCAATTGTTCATTGGTTCGGTGTCAATTTTTTCTCTGATAATAATAATTCTACTTTTTTCCGTATTTTTACTTTGAGGTTTTCATATCTATTATTTCATATGGAATTAAAATTTTCATTTGACTGTTTCAGCAACACTTTCAAAGTCGTAGATCAATATTTGTCTAACTTTTCACTTTCAAATAAATAAAAGTTTTTTATGTGTACTGATGATACTTTGATGTCAGAAATAAAGCCGGTACACCTGATAAATAAAGAAGAAATTATTTAATACGGAAGAAAGAATATGCTCGACCTAGAAATTCACTAACTTATTGAAAGGTATATTAAGTTTTTTTGTTACTTACGTATTATCATGACCCATTTTTTATAACCGATTTCTGGTGGGTTTTTTTTTTTCATTTATTTTCTGTTTTATTGTTTTCTTTTAAAAAACTTGCTGTTGTAATTAAGATGCCGCAATTCATTTTGAAATGGAAAGTATATTTTTTTCATAGTCTTTTTCAAACGAAATATCCTGAAAAGGAGCCCATTTAACCTACCGTAGGTTAATTAAAAGTAACATTTGTTTTTTGTTTTTTTTTCCAAACGATATCATATAATATGTAAGTGTATATTTTTATTATACATTTGGAAGGGGTTATTGATTTAAAATATACACCAGAAATTGATTATAAAAAAGATGGGTCCCAATAGTACGAAAGTACCATTTTTTTATTTAAAATCCATGCTTAGGTCCATATTTCCTATACCGCAGTGTAATAAACAGGATATTCTTCATAGATCTTTAATACTTGGTGTTTTTTCTTGAAGTATGGTATCACAAATTTTACTTGTAGATTTTATTTTCTTTATTCATTTCGTTGATCGTCTTCATAATGTTCTTTTCTATATTTATTAACTCTTCAATTATTTTTTAAAACATTTTCTATATCAACAAAGCTTGTAACTATCGGTTTATTAAATTCTAAGGTCTATTTAATTAAAAACATTAAATTGTACCTTACTTTGATGTCAATTATTATTGACATTGACCTTATTATTGTTTTTATTGTTTTTCGGTAAATTTGTTGTGCTTTTTATTCAAATTATTGAAAATGTTTGAAGTTGTGCTTTATTAAATTTATAAATATTCAATTCATTGCTGTCTCTTTTTTGTTTCATTAATTGACATAATGTTAGTTTTCTTATAATTCTTACCTTTCAAATACTGTTTGACTTATCATTTGAATATTTCGTTTCTATAGAAAAATTTATTAATATGCTGTGTTTATTCTTTCTTTATTTTATTAAATTTCCAATCTGTTGCTGCATGGCATAAAAACAGATTCAAGTTGAAGTGAAAAAATTTGTTCTATTTGTTCTCACAACACATCAATGATCTGAATTCTTCTTTCTTGTACCATCTTAAAGGTTGGAAGATTAGAGCGATCCTGAAAGTCTAGCACCGTAATTAAAGATCTAAGTAAATGTTAGTTCTAAAATGATATCTTCGTATCCAAAATTTAATATACTTTTTCTGATTTACAGATTTAATTCACAACAAATTTCTTAATAAAAATAAAATTGTCATCATTGCTTAGTTATTTCTGACTTAATCGCTTTCTTGTGTAGTAGAATAAATGTCGGACTATTTCTTGATAAAACTTTCAATTTACTTGAGATTTACTTTTCATCAACTTCTTCTCTTAGTCCCTTGAAATTCCTTTTCTTTTTTTTTTTAGAGTTTCTTAAAGTTCAGAGACAATTGTACTCATTCACGTTAATAACTTTATTTTGTTTTCTTACAGATCATCTTACTGATTTAGCTGACTATCGTGTATGGAGTTATATATCCCATTCAGACAGTTATATATCACACTTTACCTTTATGGTAATTTAATCATTCATTTACTTTACTGATAATGTCACTATATGTTTTGCTGCCGAATTAATACAAAAAAGTTTTCGTATCTATGTGGCTATTTTTTAGATTATTAGTAAACAAGAAGTTTCTGAAAGAAATTGAAATATACTTTCGTTAAGAATTGAGACTGAGAGTTAAGAATCTTAACTTCAATATCAAATAACAATATAGAATGTAGAATTCCATAATAAAAGTCAATAATATAGAAGTACCTGAAAATAAAATAAATGAGAGATTAGATATAGTCAATGAGAAAATAGCTTAAGTTTCGGCGCATATAATATGATGATATAATACTGCGAAAGAGTTGTCTGTGTTGAAATTTGTTTGTGTTGATCGAACATCTGTCTGCAAGCCGATGAAAACGTTCAGTGACTTCGCACTTCTTACCATCACCAAAGGCAACAGCATCAAAAAAGCAAAAAAGGAAAATGTTGATAATCTTTTCACTAAGCATTATGGAGCAGATTGGCGAAATGACGAAAAGCTACAATTTTACAAGTTTCATCATTGATGCAAGTGTAGATCAAGATTTGAACCAAAATGACACTATGTGCGAAGCTACTGAAGATGCTGCACTTTCTAAATATTTGAATGTTTCTATTGAATGCTGCATTCAGTTTTAAGATGCAAATTTTGTAATTTTAATAATAAAACTTTTTTTTCAAAATGCACATTATCCATCATTTCCATTCAAAAGGTACATTATCCAATTTAAAATACTGTTTTCATTAACTTCTGATGATTTTTCTAACTGGAAATTGTAGGCTTCACCTTTATCATCAAATGTTCATGAGTTAGTGAACAGAAATCAGCAATTGTACAACTATATAAGTAATTATAAGATTCTTTGTTGCTGTAGTTTTTTAAAAAGTGGATAATGTCCCTTTTGCATCTATACACCTCATTTATTGAATGGAAATAAAGAACGGACTTGGTCTTCACATGATAGCAGTGTCTTGTCTTGCTTTTGTTGTATGTGTATTTTGTCATTGAAAATGAAGAATCAATCCCCGTAAAGCTGTAGAATTTTCAAATATATTTGTTGAATGACATGAGTGTTAGTCTCCCTTCATTATATACAGCATTAGTCCGAGTTTTAGTTTAACGACATACCGCCAATATCAGACTTTAAGATGGGCATTTATGGAAAGTACCTAAAGCATTGACAGAGATGTATGTACGAACCATAAAAGTATTCCAAATGTAGAATTATAATGCTACTAAAAATATCTGTATCTGATGTACATGGATGAATAGTCGTTGTCGTTATAATTCAATTACAACAATTGTAAATATGAAATGTACCACAGAACTCGTCTAAAAATTCAAATTTCGCAGTAGAGAAGACTTTATTTTTATAATTAGTGACTGTTGAAATTGCTTTTCATTACAATGCAAAGTGATTGCTTATAGTGTCTCTACATAGTTGAAGAGCTTCCCTCTAGGGCAACAACTTGTGGTTGCATAACAACGACAATTGCTGTTTCACTTTTACTGCTGTTATTGTGTGTATCGAATAGTGCTAAGTAAAATAATACATAACTCAAGTTCATGTAGTCCCTGTAGTCATCCATTCAAAATATAACAACAGGTTTTGGGTTCAGCAATGTTAAAACGATTTTCCAAGTAATTATTTTTCAAGAAAAGCCATATTAAAACAAAACAAAATGAACTTTTTATGGTGAACTGCTGACCGCGTCGTTTTGATTTAAAAGTGACATCATATTCAACTGAAGATAAAGGCGAAAGATTACAATATTTTATAAAATGGCGAATGAAAGTAGAAATTCTGTAACAAATACGAGAATAAAAGTTCTGAAAAAGAACAACTTTGATACTTGGAAGATACAGATGGAGGCAAATTTAATCAAAAATGATTTATGGTTCTACGTTAATGTAACTAAACAAAGGCCAACAGAAAATCCTGAAAGTCAAGCTACTGTAAAAGCTGTAGAAAAATGGAATAAAGGTGACTTCAAGGCAAAAGCTTGTAAATGTGGTGATAACGGGACAAAAACTTACAACTTTAACTACATTCTATTGTAATTTGCCATTAAATTGAACGAAAGTTATCACTGCATTAATTATCTAGAAACCATTTCAATATGATATGCCTTAATACACGAAAATTAAAGTTAAAATCTTTTTACATGTATTAAATTAAAATGCATTTTAATCATTAAGTCTAAAAACACCTAACAACTTTTTTTAAATTAAAAATACAGTAAAACCCGCTTAAGACGCTCCCGCATAAGACGCTTTCCCGTTTAAGACGCTGTTTTCCGTCGGTCCCTGGACATTCAATTCGCTTACGACGCTCCCGCTTAAGACGCTCCATTGCATAAAAACGGACCACTCCCTCGACACGAAAATGTACAAATCCTTGGTCGAAGGAAAGATAGATATCTACGAGAGTTCTATGAATCTGCAATGATTAGAACCAAAGCCAGTTATAATCAAGATCTGTCCACAATAAATGTCCTGGAATATGGCTTTTAAGTTAATAAATAATATAATAAAAATAAAAAAAAAATTAGTAATCGAATTTTTAAGCGCCGTGGATTTTCCCTAGCAGAAAGCTAGTTCTGTTTGTTAAGGAAGGCCATTAGGGGTCACCTCCTTTTCATAAACTGCGCCATGGAGTCCCCTGGCTATTTCCGTTTGCTGTAATGAGCCACCAGGGGTAAATTCTTGTATGTAAGGTACTACTAGAATCTTGCCATTTCTCCCTTTGGAATGATCATTTATACTTTTAGGGGTTAGGGGTTAACAGGTTTGATAATGGAATCCAGTACGTAGGGATTCGGAAACGTACGTTGCCAAATATTTTTAAATTAATATTTTAAAACGTGTCAATATAGCTGGCATTTTTTAATTTAGTTCTCTTTTATTGGTGTCTATGGTCCTCTAATAATTAATTTATTCAAAAATCTCCGTAAATTTCTTCCTGAATTAATTCCTTAAGAATGAAAAATAGTACTCGTTTCCACACCACCCAGGAGGTAGAGTACAGTGGCGCGTTTTGTTTTTACGTGGTTTCCCCAAAATAGGCCTAATCCACGCTAATCTTTTCATTTTTCCAATCATTTGCAGTTATCTAAGTGATACTTGTTAAAAGAAAACACACTGATACAAAGAGCTTTTATATACTTTTATTTCTACTACTTAAATAATATGGAGAACAAATTGTACGTAAAATAGAAACAAATACAGTATCAATACTTAACAATCTTTCGATCTCGATGTTTCTCAAATGTAAGTAGCTACAGAAATACTCTATTGTGACGCGGTTGTATTGACTTGGTTACTCCAAAGTAAGTCGATATTTACCATAGCAAATTTTTTTTACCTTCTCTAAGTAATCGCACAGACTATGTAATACTTTACTTTGTTAAAAATAAAAACACACTGAGACAAAGAGTTTTTTATATACTTTTATTTCTACTACTTAAGTAATATGGATAACAAATAAATTGTATGTATAATAAAAACAAATATATTATCGATATTTACCAATCTTTCGATCTCGATGTTTTTCAAAAGTAAGTGGCTACTCTATTGTGACGCGTTGTTATTGAACTGGTTACTCCAAAGGAGGCCTAATCCAAGCAAATTTCTACCTTCTCTAAACAATCGCACAGACTGTGTAATACTTTACTTTGTTAAAAATAAAAACACACTGAGACAAAGAGTTTCATAGAACTTTATTTCATACCATTTAATTATAATCGAAGACAATAACAACCATTTTACACTGAAATCCATACCTATGTCTTATTAAATCCTACTTGTAAATATTCTCCGTGTCGTTCAATAGGCCTAATCAATATCTATCTAATTCAATAGATTGAGCCCTTTTCAAATTGATAAAATTGTCGAAAAAAAAGTAGGAGGCTGATTAAAAAATGTATTGATTGTCACGAAATTTCTTTAATAGCCTTTTTTTTAGACAAGAAATTTAACGTGCGTTAGAAACATTTTACAGTAAAATAAAACAAAGAATCCACTTAACTAAACAAAAACACAAATTCACTGAGCTATTTTTTGATATTTGCGCTGGGAATAGGAGACAGAGGATTGGACTGATGAGAGGCCAATTAGCTTTGAAACAGTACTGTCTCCGATTTCCAGCACAAATATCAAAAAATAGCTCAGTGAATTTGTGTTTTGTTTAGTTATGTGAGTTCTTTGTTTTATTTTACTTAATGTTATTTTAAAAAAAAGCTTTTTTTTTTTTTATTTACGAGTTTTCAGTTTGTTTTGACATTTTGTGTTTAGTTGCTTTCTTAAAGAACAAATTGTTGAAGTGGAAAACCTTTTACTAAACAAAATATATTTCCTTGTATTTTCGAAGATTTGTAATTTAAAAGTTAGATATAATGCTAGAAGATATAATGGCGAATTTGGTTCAACTGGTCTAGAATAATTCAAATATGATGTTTCTCGAAATTTAGCAATTCTATAACTCTTAATAATTTTTTAATGAATCATTGATTATCGGAAAAATTATTTCGATATTTCTATCTACTGTAGTTGTTTTATTATTTTTTTTAAAAAATTGATACAAAATGATTTTTATTGAAGAGTTTAAGCTAGTGTTTTATCATATTTAAATTGTTAATCATTTAAAATGGTTTTTGTGTTGAAAAACTGTAAAAGAGATGATGTAAATTCTAATATAAATTAATTATGAATGACTAGACATATTTTGTAAATGTTTTGTTTAAATTTCGAGAATATTCACTTCAAAAATAACGATGATAATAACTTCACAATAAATAAAATAAAAACAAACAAAAATATACGTAAATAAGGATTCACTGAGCTGTTTTTCATATTTTTGATACCGGAAATCCAGAACAACTGTTTTGGGTTTTTTTTGTGATACGTTAAATTTGTTATTATAAAAGTGATAACTTTATAACTTATTTGATTCGCTTTTGTTAAACTTACCTTACGAATGTTGCAGAAGATCTGAAGTAATTTCTATTCAAAATAAAACACATCCTTTGTTTCTGAATTATTAGTTTTTAGTAATTTGCTGATGAGAAACAATATTTTAAGCTACATTCATTATACTTATCTCAATTATGTTCCCTCCAAAGTTGTTAGAATTGTTGGAATAGAACGTGAAAAAAAGGTAAATTTATTCATACTTTCCCTTCAAATGAATACTTACGAGTTTGGCAGAGGATATTTCCAATGTTTGCGACACCAGTTTCAATGTTGCCGATAACAGGTACCATTCCGACGACAGCGTTTTCAATTCCCTCGGCACTCTTTGCAATCTTTTTGAGATTATCGTCTGCCTCATTTTTGGCATTGGCCACAGACAAGATCATCACCAACAACAGGCAACTTGCTAGTACAATACGATTCATCTTCGACTTGATTTCAAACTTCGAATCTAAAAAGTTAAATATATGGATTTCAAAAATAATTGATGACAGAAAAGGGAAAATAAAATGCAACAATATTGTTTTAACAAAGTTTTTTACATCATTTCAATTTACATCAATTTCCATCATACCAATCTGTCCATAGATGGGTGTGTTTTCACAAGTTAGTGGTAGAAGGGGAGAAAAAGTCCCATAGAAAAATATTACAACCTAAAGAATGACGTCTATAGACGATTACATTAGATTGGCAATAATCTATTTTCTAATCCATTACTTTGCGCGTAGTTGATACGAGTAAAATTAATCGACTTTAGACAAATTAAGTACGAATTTAATTTTTCCTATTTTATAAGGAAATGGAAAATGCTTTAAGAGTTTAATGTGATGAATAATTTTACAATTTTGAAAGTAATTTTTTCATTTGTATCGTTTTCAGGACTAGTACTCTGAACAAAAATTAAGAATGATATTCTAAAAAAAGTAAGCCCGAAGTCCTTTGAGGAATTTCTCGTTAAAATTAAAATTTTGGTTTTCAAACTTAATTTTCTCGGCTTTCGGATTACTAGTCGCCAATATATATTTGTAGTTTTTGCTACTTTATTCTTAATTTTTAAAATTGTGTGCAGCTACTTTAACAGAATTGTTGAATAATATATTTATGATATAATATATATTTGTATATTATATTTACTGGGTTTTAGCAGAGTGCTACAAATATAATGAGCTGAAACAAAAGAAATAAGAGTGGGATTTTTTTTTTTTTTTATAGCACTTATAGCGCTGTTATACAATCTCCGATCGTAATGGTTTGGATACTTCCAAAAGTTCTAACAGCTAATAAGTTCTATCTTCTCAATTAAAAATATTAAAACTGATAGAGTTCATAATAACCTCTCGGATAAGCTTATAGCTTTCTTCTAGATAAAGTCTTCCCTTTATCTTTTCAATTAACTTAGGGAAATGGCTCTTCACTTTGTGTGAATTAATTTATGACTTTTCACCTAGTGTGAAACAATAAGCTTTTCACAATGTGTGAATTAATTAGACCTTTCACTATGTGTGAAATAATAAGGTTTTTCACCATGTATGATATAATAAGGTTTTTCACCATGTATGATATAATTGCCTAATTCCTTTGCATCACTGTCTATTGTAATGTCACTAATCACTGACATAATTTGTAATAAAATTATTGATGCACTATAATCACTGATAGTAAATTTTCACTATTTATTTCTGGCACTGCAATAGTTCAATTATCACTGCTTGCATTCTTTCCATTACTTGATTCACAAATAAGAATATAATCACATTCTCGCTACTCGCGGAATAGTTCATTTACAAAGCTTCCCTAATTTTCCTATTACTTGGGTAACTTCAGTAAAATTACAAGTAGCTTTCCTAATAACCAAAATAATTCTTCTTATAATATTCTTTTAATTCAACAGTTTATTTAATTATCTGCTCAACACGATATTCCTCACAGTCTTGTGATATTAATAACTCGTGATTTCTCCGGCTTGTGAAATCATCTCGCCAATCATAATTCCTGTTCCACATATAATCTTCAATGGGAATGCTTGAGTAAAGTTTTCTACTTACAGTATTTTGAGTGCGTTGAAACTTAACTACACATCTAGTCATAGTTTTATCTGCGAAGCCCATTTGAAATAACCGCCATAACCATCCTGAGTTACACTGTTCTCAACTCGTAGTGACGTCGAATGAGTCAGCGGCTGTCTTCTCTTGATGTCAGAATCTCTCGCAATTAGCACCCTCTGACCTCTCATTAACGCAACACAAAATAACTAATTCTTACTGGTTTAATGATCTATTAATTTAGTTGTCCTTCTAGTATCAAAGTGAAGTGCAGTTTAGGCTCGGCTTAGGATCGACCCACGGGTGACGCTGCAATCACATTTATATGTTTCCGTTGATGACGTAATCATTACGTTACAACATTTAAATCTTGCTTAATAATAAACTTAAATACATTTTAAACCTTTTAAAAATACTAATAATATTTATTTTATACGAAGTAAAATAAAATCTCCTACAAGAATTACTGATTTTAAACCACAAGAAGACACCGGTGCAAAAAGCAGAAAGCAAACAGTTAAAACGAAAGTACCAGATTCATCAATGTGATGTACGGAGCGCCTATCTCAACGGAGACAGAGATAGCGACATATATCTGGAAATACCACAAGGTGTAAAAGTCAAAAGCAGTAGCTGCAATGGTCTAAAGCTATTACGTTCTTTATACGGTTTAAAGCAAGCCGGAGAAATTGATTTGAAACCATGAGAACTAAGCTAATAGAAAAAGGATTTAAAACCTTGAAAAGTGATTCATGCATACTCAAATACCCAAAGGATGGTGTCATGAACTATCTGATCATCTACGTGGATGACATGATCATCATTGGTAAACGAACTCATTATAGTCAAGAAATTAAGCAGATTCTGAATAAGATGTTCTTCATCAAGGATCAAGGTGAAATTCATGAATTTCTAGGTAAGAAAATAAACTATCAACGAAGCAAAGGTTCAATGATTATATCACAAAAACACTTCATTAAAGATCTGTTAACGAAACATGGAATGGAAAATAGCAAAGCTGTATCCACCCCATTTTATCCCGAAGGAAGAGATGGAAAAACAAACGACGAAATTCAACTGTTAAATAAAGATGAACACCTCAAATATAGAAGCCGAATAGGAAGTCTATCTTACAGCTGCAATTTAACAAGACCAGATATTCAGTGAATAGGTGTGCAGAAAAAAGCAATTCACCCTGCACCAGTGATATGCGTAAGGCAAAACGCATCCTCCGATATCTAAAAGGAACTATGTCAAACATTATGAATTTCTCCAATGAAGATGACAATGTGAAGTTTCGCAGATCGAGCAAAAGGACATTCAACTTCAGGTTATGTAAATTATGTAGGAAAGTCGCCTATAACCTGGAAAGCTTAAACAAAGTTTAGTTGCTCATTCAACACAAGAAAGCGAACTGGTTGCAGCATGCGAATGCGCTACGGCAATCATAAGCTTAAAGAGCTTCTTAAAAGAACTTAAAATACATGATGAAGCAACATCACCAATCGTATTATACTGTGACAATCAAGCGACTTTGAAATTGATTGAAGCCAAATACAATCAAACCAAAAGCCACCACATAGACCTAAATTTTAATATAGTAAAAGATTATGTGAACCGAAAGGATATCACAGTGAGATACATCCCAAGTGAAGACAATATAGCAGACATTTTCACTATAGCCCTAAGTGCAGTGAAACATGAAAAGTGCGCAAAAGAACTCGGAATAAAATAGACACATTTCATTCCAGGGGGGAAAAATTAAGAAATTACAAAAGTGTTGTGCGATTTTAACATTGTGGGATACTAAAAGTGCTACGATTAGTGAACTTTTTGTTGAAATGAAATTGTGTTAGTGTGTGATATATATATATATATATATATATATATTAAGTGCTTCGTGAATTAAGTTTAAATACCAACAAGTGTCATTTGAAGGGGGGGATTGTGGTGAAAGAATTTAAGTGTTAAAAGAATCTCCTAATTCAAAGGGTACAAAAGACACTGGTTTGGTGAAAGAGGATAAATTAAATATTTATTCTCATAAAGAACTTGCCATAAGAAATTGGCAAAGATCGCTAATAGCCAACAATCAAAAGGCACGCGCCTTGCGACTTGCAGAAGTGGTCTCGTGCTGATTGTTGGAAGCGAGCGAGCAGTAGTTTCTCCCCAGACAGCGAAGAAGCAAGAAGTGTTTTGCTGTTAATAAGTGCGAACGTTTACGCAAAATAAGAACTTATCGTGAGTATGTAGTTATGGTTATTGCTAACTCTGCGAACAGTGAAGAAAGACTTTATCTGTTGAAGCTTAACTGTAATATTTTCCTCACAGAAAGACGCAAGGATCGGCCAGGGGACTAGTTCAGCTCAACTTCCCGAGAGGGCGC
This sequence comes from Thereuonema tuberculata, assembly GCA_023159025.1. Taxonomy (NCBI): domain Eukaryota; kingdom Metazoa; phylum Arthropoda; class Chilopoda; order Scutigeromorpha; family Scutigeridae; genus Thereuonema; species Thereuonema tuberculata. Next base: position 23,584,520 of record JAFIDM010000001.1, read on the forward strand.
TAGAAGAAAATTCAAAATACAGTGGCTTGAGAGTAAAGTGCGACCAACCACCAGCGTCCGCCATGTTTTTCCCAACTGAACACAAGGTTATATAAGCCACAGAAGGAATTTTCACATTTTAACTAAACTTTTTTGACTCAATTGTTCTGCTGCCTTTGATTGTATTTAATATGAATTACAGAAAAACAAAAACAATTTTTTTCCATTTTGCACCCTATAAAAATCACTAAAATATACATATATTTTTTCGTAAAAACAAGAATTTAAGTTGTTACCAATCCAAAAAAACATATCTTTTAATCCTTTTTTTTGTTTGTTTATATTTCTTTTATTGACACCATTACAAAATCCTATCATTTATTATCAATTATTTGTTATGTAAAGACATTAAAATAAAGTAAATATCTCTTTGATATTGTTGAATTTTAATAGCGAAAATGGTTGAAATAAATAAAGGGATATAAAGTCCTAAAAAACGGATTTCAGAAAAAAATTTAATCATTTATTAAAAAATATCTAAAAGTATATAAAATATCTTTTAATCCTTTTTTATTGCAAAAATTAAATAAAAAATATAAGACATAAAATAAAAATCAATTGAAGAAAAAAAATAAAACAAGCCTTATATTTTGTCTGTTAATAAAACAAGCCTGATAGTATCTTGCACTGGTGTCAATAAAAGAAATATGAATGACACAAAAACAAAAAAAAATTAAAAATAAAAGACTTTGCTCACAAAATATAAGGCTTGTTTTATTTTTTTCTTAAATTGATTATTATTTTTTGTCTTATATTTTTTATTTAATTTTTGCAAAAAAAAAAAAAAAAAGGATTAAAAGATATTTTATATATTTTCAGATATTTTTTAGTAAATGATTAAATTTTTTTCTGAAATCCGTTTTTTTAGGACTTTATATCCCTTTATTTATTTCAACCATTTCCCCTATTAAAATTCAACAATATCAAAGAGATATTTACTTTATTTTAATGTATTTATATAACAAATAACTAATAATAACTGATAGGATTTTGTACTGGTGTCAATAAAAGAAATATGAATGACATAAAAAAAAAGTAAGAGGCTTTGCTAACAAATATAAGGCTTGTTTTATTTTTTCTTTAATCGGTTTTTATTTTGTCTCATATTTTTTATTTAATTTTTGCAAAAAATAAAGGATTAAAAGATATGTCTTTTTTGGATTGGTAACAACTTAAATTCTTGTTTTTATGAAAAAATATATGTATATTTTAGTGATTTTTTAGGGTGCAAAATGGGAAGGAAAATGTTTTTGTGTTTCTATAATTCATATTAAATACAATCAAAGGCAGTAGAACAATTATGAGTCAAAAAAATTTAGTTAAAATGTGAAAATCCCTTCTGTGGCTTATATAAGTGTGCTCCAGTTGGGAAAAACATGGCGGCGGAAGCGTTAGCCAATAGAAAAAAAGACGTCCGTTGGCCACACTGTCTCTCAAGCCACTGTAATTCAAAAATAAGGGAGCAACGAAAGCCAATAAAAGAACAACAATTAGAACACAGAGGGGGAGGAGAGCGAAGGAATATAAACAATGACGAGAAAGAGCAAGGAGGATGACATTTGACAAAGAGGGCTGCAAAAGCACTTGAAAAGCTTCCTTAGCACCGTAAAATCATGTAATTATATATTTTTTGTAATTTTTTAGCTTTATATATAAACGTATGTGCTTTTAACAGTTGTTCTATTTATTTTTATAATTCATGATTTATAATAAAGTATGGGTTAAACTACAGATTCCGGCGCTGTTTCCAAGATGGCGGACATGATTTTCGAAATTTACCTAAAGATACATCCTGCAGCTATGTAGACCTAACTTGGCTAACCTACAGCTAATCGTGGGCGACGATTCGTTCCTCCGGAACTCAATAGCATGTAAGTTGTTTCTTAGGCTAATTCGCTCCGCCACGTATCCTTCACCCAATCACAGACGTGTGCCGTAAACTAGGATCTACCCGCGCACCGAATCACAACAGCGCCGGATTCTGTAGTCTAGCCAAAGTATGTTAAAGTTCTTATTTATTCTAATAAGATAGATAAAAGTCAAGATTTTTGAATGAACTCAAACTTCAAAAATAATTTCACCTAAAAGGAATTGAGGTCTTTTATAAGGATTTGAAGATAAAACCGCAAGGTTAAAGAGAATGATGCTATTGAAGTAATATCTCTTTGACTTTCAGCAAAACATGCCGTTGCGTGCAGTATCTAATGGAGATGCTTCTTATAAGAGACAAGTGTAAGTGTACAACTTTGCTATATGCTACGGAAAGAAAGGCAAGTCGTATTGTTGCATGTACGACGAAACAATAGGAAAGAAAAGCCAAAACGAAGTTATCAGTGTGATTAACCATTTTGGCTTGAACGAGATAAATGACAGGGCGTAGCCTTGTCCCCCCTTGTGCTGGGGACGGTCGGGGTGGTTTTACTTTTTGGGGCCAGCTAAATTCCACAATAAATAATAATAATAATATCTTGTAATCTGAACTTAAAATTTAAACCATTTCTTTGCACCTACAATTCGGACCGATTAAAATGAGCACTGAACTTTTGCATTGCGGTAATTCCCCGTGTTTTATTTTGTGCTCGGATTGTTCACGACGAATATTCAGCGAGAATTAATTCTTTCATATACTGACTAGAGTTGAATGTTGTCTAATAACATTTGCAACATCAGTCGTCCAATTCACATTGATTCAATTAACCTGCTACAATTCATGATTTTCTTTCCGGACGGCATTTTTTGGGGGCAGCAAAATTTAAATACCTAAATAAGGGGGCGGGGAATTTGACCTACACCCCGAGCGGCTGAAACCCACGCTACTCCTCTGTTAAATGAAACTGAAAAGAAACTCTACATCTTCCTCAGACAGCGATTCAGCACTGAATAAGGACTATGCATTAATCCAGTACATTTACAGTCTTGTGAAAGCCTATAAGAGATTTGATATAATACTTCACAGATACCCGGAACCTGTCCACAACCTCTTGTGATCGCACTTTTGGTGTTACGAGAAGGAAAGGCGGAAGAGGGAGCGAATATATTTGCCAAAAAATTAAGAAGATATGGTTACAAAGGCTTCCAAAAAATTTGTTGTTGTAAATGCTGGGCAGAATATGTTTTTTAGGTTTTTCATTGCAATTCGATAAAATATTTTTAAAATCAAATACGATCCATGCCAAAATAAATGAGAGTACTGTTGGAGAAGCAAGTAAACAAAGAAAGACCAGCATGGTTGGGAAGGGTCTCGGATTTACTCGAAGTATAGATGTATCGAATACCACCAAAATGAACTGCTATGTAGTAGATTATCATCTTCGTTGATTCAAGATGGATTTCTGCTGGAGAAGAGGGTTCGCACTTTTCACTAACAGAACCAGATAATGTATTGTACAGTGAAACATTAGTACTAAGCAAAAACAAGTTCGAAGATGTCCTTGAGCTTGCATTGAAGTACATTCCTCCAGATTGCAAATGTTTCTAAAACACACTGAAATCAGATACACCAGCCAATGATGATGTATATGCAAGTGATGAAGCAATCGCCAGTGATAATGAACATGATTGTTGATAACTAAAGACTTTCGGAGAAGGACCTGTAAACGGTTTTTTGCAACATAATGGAAATGCATTTGGTGAAAATTGATTCTTATGGCCAGTTTGTTTGTATATTTTGGCAATAAAGTGCGTTTCTACTAAAAGTATTTTATTATTTCTTATTAAGCCCTAAAAATATAGATGCCGGGTGCAAAACTTAGACAGCTCCATATTTGAATAGCTACTTATACACTTATAGCTACTTATTAATAATATTTCTTTTACAAGATAAATAAAAACTTATATTTTAAGTTAAGGCTGGTTCAATCCCAGTCGGAGGATGGGGATTTTTCATTAGGCATTTCTTCTCTACACGTGTCCATGGGGTCATCCAGCCTTCTATAAAGTGGGGACCAAATTTCTTTCTAGGGATTAAACGCAAAACAGCGTCAAACTAATTACTCAATCTCAGTTTTATCTCGATGGTCCTGAAATGCTGACACCTATATCGCTAAAGCCCAGTTAAGGCCAACATTTGTGGCACCACAAATTGGATCCTCTAAAATAAATATATCAGTTTCTAAAAGCTTCATATTTGTCCACCTTTCTTTTTTGTGCTAAGAGGATTATGTGTATGTAACAGTTTTTCATTTATCATAAGCTCAAAAATATATTTTCGGCTTCAAATGCATTACAATACATGTTTATTAGAAATCAAGCACTGTTGAGTTTACTATTCTGCTTGAAATCTTTCTGATGATTTCTGTGTGCTCATTTTATCGTTTATTTACAGTAATGTAGCTTAAAGTATGCAATACTAATTTCGATTAATAATAAAAGTCATTATATCTCAGATTTATCAACTGTCAAGAGCTTATAATATTTAATAGAGTTAACCTGCAGTATCATTTTTGGAGCATAGAAAAATCATGTACGCCCCTAACAGGATTATATTGTAGTGTCATAAAATAAAATCGTAAACTAGTTAAGAAGGAACGATGTAAACATTACAAATGATTTATGTTATTTTTGATTCGTACTTTTAGATTACTGAATCAAAAAGATACTCCTTAGGAATGATATTGAAAAGAATAATGAATTGTGCCATTACAATCGCATTGCATTCCTTAGAGAGAATACATTGTATACAATAAAAACGTTAAAGATCCCGCTTTATAGACCATTCAGAGTCATATGCAATTGAAGATGTAAGCCCAACGATTCTAAATCATCGAGAAGAATTTAAGGTTCAGAGACTATCAGAAAAACACCTTGGGAAAACTTCATATCCCAATCTGTAATTGAACCTGATTCATCCTTAGCCAGGAATCCAGTATTTAACACACCTAGCTCAAGATGATTTACTACACTTTTAGAATTTTAAGTCTAAATTATTTCGTATTGCAAAAAACATACCATGTCATTTTGTTTTTCCAGCTGAAGTCAGTTTAAAGTTTTATCCTTTCTTTAATCTAGTAATAATTGTAATCTAGTTTGAGTAGTAAGTTACATCTTATCAAAAAATTGTTGTGCAGATCCACACATTCAAAAGAAATAAATTCAGTAAAATAATCTGCTATTGTCATATTTTTGAAAGTGTTTCAATTCTTATTTAATTTTGAAATTTTAAACAAAATTAGAAAATGATCTTTCTACAAAATCGAATTCATCAGAAAATGATTTTTCTACAAAACCATCTTCATTTTCGCACTTCACAAAACCTGAACCCTCGGAAAAGTAATGACAAGATGAGTAAATACGGTGTAATTACGACACTTTATAACTTCAAAGGGGCCAATTAGGGTTGGTCAACGGACTCTAGTAAGTGATCTAGATTATTAAAATATTTATTCTTAAGATCTACATAATTATGGCTGTGAATCTAAACTGCAATAACGATACGCAAATTAGTTCTACTGAACGGAGCTGAACACTAATAATACACCATAGATAACTGAAAGAAAGGCAAGGAGAGAGATTTAGGAGAAAGATAGAAAACGTCCAAGTCAATTCTGGGAATGAAATCCAGTTTCAAATTTAACAAATGAGCTACTGAGCTATCACCGAAATCATTGTTGTGATATGGTGGATCTAGACAAGATGCAGAAATAATAACCTATAATAACCTATAATCAAAGCCATATTAAAACCCATTATAAAATCAATAAAAATAATCCTGTTTATACTTTTAAAATAATAGTACATTGATTTGTAGATAGCCAGTAGTCTAGTTTCTTATTTAAGAAAGTACTTAAATAGAAAATGAGAAATATTATTATGAATTTTGTGTTACCTGATGTTCAGTTAGTTTTTGAAGATCTGAAGCTGAGCTTGAAGTGTGTCAAAATCGAATTCGCAGGGTTCTTTTTATAGTTTTTAAAAGCTATAACTACGACAGTCCAGTTCTAATTTTCACGTGGGAGCTTAGGCAGCATTTTATAAATTCAACAATAGTCGTTTTCAGAATTCTCAGGAAGTTTGAAAAAACGCAAAAAATGATGTTTCTGTTTATTTAGATGATGAAGCAATCAAACAGGAATCAAACAGGACGTTAGGACAGGAAGGCTTGAGAACAAACACGGAAGTTTAACTAAAAATATATTTTCTGATGAAAATCGCAGTTGCAGCAAAAACGCTCATGCTAAATTAAAAACGCAATATTCTGTTAAAATTTGAAATTAATATTACTTTTAAAACTTCTCTCTCGCTTTAAATATGAAAATGAAGACTATTACCATTTACGATCTTCATTGTCTAGATTCAGAATTTAGTAAACGATTCAATGCCTACCAAGCATTGGGAATTTCAGATCTATTAAATTATCCACAGAAAATATCTGTTTTCAAATATCACATATCATCATCTGAGATGGTTTATAACAGTGGTGCCCAATCTACGGCCTGCGGGCCTTATCCGGCCTGCGAAGGTGTTACATGTGGCCCGCTGTTTCAATCCGGTTTTTTTTTTTTGGTTATTGAATAGGAGATTTCGTTTTTTTTTTTTTGGTTGTGGCCCCGAGATTTACAGCAAAGTCAATTTTGGCCCCCATATTACGAAAGGTTGGGCACCACTGGTTTATAAGATTATTCTCTTCCTGATGTTATTATAATGTGAAACTACTCAATTGTTCCAAATCTGAAGTTGTTATTCCTAAGTAACGCTACATTTTACCACTCTTTAATTCCTTAACTGTTGGAAATCAAGAAAAGATTTAATCGCATTGGAATGATGATTAAATGAATAGAGTTGCGAAGTCTCCAATAAATCATTTACTTTTCGTTAAGGAAAAAAAGCTAGTTATTAAACTTCTTTATTTTACATTAAAAAGTCTCCATTACTTACAATATTTCAGAGTCCTCATCGGTCTCCTTTCTCAAGTTTTACACAAAAAAGGGAAAAGAAATTCACCATATCTACTTCCCAAACAACTAAAAATAAATAAATAAACAACAATCATGAATTTAGAATTTTAATACAACAAACACAAAACGTAACATGCTCCGTGCAATACATGTTACACGAAGCATTATTGCATTTCACCAAAGTAAATAACAAAGTAAATAAACAAATAAAATGTTCTTTGAAGTTCTTTGAAGTCCAAATCGAAGTAAGTAAACAAATAAAATGTCCAAATTGTCCAAAATAATGAACAAAATGATCCAATATACTGAATAATTTATATTTATTTTGTTATTTTCTTTGGTGAAATGTAATAATGCTTCGTGTATCATGTATTACACGGAGCATGTTACCTTTAATGTTTGTTGTATTAGAATTCTAAATTCATGATTGTTGTTTATTTATTTCTTTTTAGTTGTTTGGGAAGTAGATATGGTGAATTTCTTTTCCCCTTTTTTGTCTAAAACTTGAGAAAGGAGACCGATGAGACCTCCGAAATATTGTAAGTAATGGAGAATTTGTGATGTAAAATAAAGGAGTTTAATAATATATGTTTACTGTATTCATGATGAATTTTGAAATCAGCTAGAGTTTTAATTTTTAAAATTAGATAGGACTATCAATCTATCATGAACCTACTTTAAAACTTTCAATCCTGAAATTCATCTGGGACTAGTAACAGTCCGCAAAAAAAAAGGACGTTTTGACTGATTCGATCACGACATTCCCTTGAAAAAAGAAGTTTGCCGAAATTGTTACAATTAAAAAATAATATAAAACAAATATATATAACTATTTATTTGTCTTTATTGGATTTGCTGTATGTTAGAGAATAAAATACATCGTGAAGAATTTTGCAGAAGTATTATATTAACTTCGTAATTTGATTTCGTTATATATACTATGAGATAATAGCATATCACAGTTAAATTAAAAATATAATATTGTAATAGTTTATATGTAAATACTTTTAGAAATTATTTACTTGTATTTATCTGTACATATCTGCAATTTATTCAGCCTAATCTTAATCTTTATTTATTTTAAATCATTCGTTATTTATTTCCTAATTATTGCTGTTCTGTTTATTTTTAAATTCTTTTCCATTACAGCCGTTTAATTAGTTAAATAATTTAAATTCGCTATGTTAAATTCGTTATGTTATGTTATGCTAATTAAATTCGTTATACCCACAATCACTATGTATATTTTTAATTAATCTTCCAATGAAATCCAACTTTGTAAAATCTATAAAATTTTATGTTTAATAAATTAATCCTGTTCAATTCCAAATTTGACTCATTGCTTCTTCGTTCTTATAAGACTTTCCCACAAACACCATTACAATTTTGGCACCAAAACCCTGCTTCAAACTGAGGAAACCTCATCATTTCCCGCTACATTCGAAGACTCTGTGGACTCCCGCCACCGACAGATATGCACACCTAAGCTCAACCCACCGTGAGCTACGCTTCCGTCGCAGCCAACCCCGTACACCACCAACGGTACGGGGAACCGACAGTTTTTTACGCCAAACTTCACCCCTAACATACGAAATTATTCTAGGTCCTGGATGCTTCATTAATCGAACCCACAAATAATTCACATTGCCCGTATGAAGCCAAACCTGACAGACCAGCCATGTGCACCTGTTTCATCCACTTACCTGACAGACGAACCTTCTACACCTGTTCCACCTATCTGCCCGACATCCCCCTGACGAAAACAGAGAACCGACAACTGCCGGCCGAAAGTGACGAAAGAAAGGACAACCGCAAACATGCATAGGGACATGGCCTAAAAGTGAAAGTGTCCATTTGAAGTCAGAAATAGATCAAGGGGGTCTTAATAAGGAATAATTTCTATGAGCCCAATTCTCCAGCTCTTACCGTTTAGTAGTTAACTCCCATGTCTCATTGATTGCAAATTGCTCGGCCATCGTGGTAGGTAGAGCTCTGGTTTTTGTTGCATTCATCTGCCCTGGGGATACTGGTTCTAACTGTATGCCACATAATCCTGCAACTACTCCAGAACCACGTGACCTGGATATGGGCAACTGGTTATGGGCCCATAAGTCAAGATTTTGGGGTAGGTACATCTTAGGTTTATACATAGTATAATGATATATATTGAGGTGTTTATGCATGCCAAGTTTGAAGTTCTTAGCGTTTTCCTAAGTAGGTATAGAGAAACCGATAGTCTGCATAGGGACATGGCCTAATAGTGAAAGTGACCTAATAGTGGGGAGACAAAATAAATAGTAACGATAGTAAATAAATCCATCAACAAATATTTCCTTGCGAAAATCTTTTACACCATGACAACGATATTTCGAATGGTTTTCTCAACCATCTTCTTCAGGTTACAAAATAAAGGTAAATGAGGAAATAAACATTCCTCTTTTTACAAATCATAAACAATGTTTATTTTCCTATTTTATCTTTATTTTGTAACCTGAATAAGATAGTTGAGAAAACCATTCGAAATATCGTTGTCATAGAGTAAAAGATTTTCGCAAGGAGTTATTTGTTGGTTGATTTATTTATATCAAGACAGATAAGTTTATATTAATAGTACCGATAGTATTCTAAGAAAGGATCATTTTATCCTCTAGCATCCATATTCGGAAACATGGGTTTCACTCTTAAATTCGACTTCAAAGTTAAAACTTCACTTCACAAATAAATCAACTTAGAAAAACGCTACGAACTTCAGACTTGTCATGCATATACATCTCAATATGTACCATTATACCATGTATAAAAGTAAGAGGTATCTACCCCAAAATCTTGAGTTATGGGCCCCGAAATCTTGAGTTACGGGCAGAGCTCTACCTGCTACGATGGCCGAGCAATTTGCAATCAAAGTTATAACTTGACATGGGCGTTATCTACGAAACGGTAAGAGCTGGAGATGTGGGCTCATAGACATTATTCCTTATTAAGACCCTCTTAATCTATTTCTGACCTCAAATGGGTCACTTTCAGTATTAGGCCATGTTCCTATGCAGGCTTGCAGTTGAGCGGGAACCTTAATTTACGCTCAAGTCGCAGAATTCCCAGACGTTAAAATGTGCTCCTCAAGTGTTATTAGTGGAAAGAAAGTGTTATTAATTTGAATTCAGCACTTACCAGGATAACTACAGTCTGTTGTTATTTTATTCAGTGCCAAACGATTCATCTCTGGGAACCACTGAACTTTCCATCAGTAGATCCAACAAGTCAAAGAAAAAATAAAATAATTTAAATTCAAAGTTGACGCTTAATCTTCCTTTCATTTGATGAGCCTATTTTTTTAAGTCTTCGTCTTTAGTAGCTTAATGACCATAAACTGCATCCTCGAACCTTTCCATCATTTCTTTTATAATCTCCTGAATTATCTCTCTACTATTTTCAGTCTGATTCATTTGTTTTTCTAATTTTAATTATTGAACTTGCCAATTTTCTAAACTTTGATTTAGCACAAGTAAACGATCTGATTCATTTTTATTGAGAAGCAATAATATTCTAGGGCTTGCTTTAGATACTCATTATATACTAATGTTTTTACTATTAGAGAAGGATTGTACTCACTTTACACGAACTTTATTGTGATTCAATTTGCATTTTCTCTGTTTCTTCTGATTCTTTTTCATCATCTTCGTCTTTCACTTGAATCCCTCAAAATCTTCATCAAACATTCATCCATAATCTGTTCCTATACGACATACAGACGATTCCATATAGAAATTTCCCGATTATAAGTTTTCTGTCATTAAAATTTTTGGCGTTTTTTTTTCATTTAAATGCACATTAGAAATTCATTGAGGCTGACAGAGCCCAGGACATGAATTTTCTTTTTCTTTATTTTTAATGTGTATTATTGTTTTTAGTTTATATTTGTGGAGTGTCCATTTGTCTTCCATTTTGATAAGTTAATTCTGAATTTATTTATTAAGAAAGTTATAACAAATATTCATTCATAAGTAAACAATGAAGCTTGAAAGTTACTTAAAAAGTCATGAATAAAGAAGACAGAGCAAAGAGATAGTTTGGACGTGCAATTTTGCGG
>JAFIDM010000001.1:23599462-23612600 GCA_023159025.1 Thereuonema tuberculata
GGGTTAGAACTCATCAGCCAGATTTACCCTGAATGATAAGCCCAGAAAGGCGCGATAGTCTATGGATTTCTCCCCTACTCCCGGAAGTGGAACCCCACAATAGCAAACAACAATAAATTACTGTAACCAGAACCAGATTGAAAAACTTAGCCTGCTAACTGCTAGGCACCTAAGGCAGTTAATTATAAGGGACAAAACAAGGACTAAATAGTCTTAAACAGAACATGTGCATGAATATAACATAAAAAAGGGGAATTGAAAGAATACATATTGAGTTTGCTTTCAGGTCTTGTAAGTATTAGTACAGATTTTTCAATCTGTACTGATTACAGTAATGTTGTTGTTGTTTGCTTTTGTAGGTTTCCACTTCCGGGAGCGGGCGAGGAATCCATAAGCTTTGCCTTTCTGGGCTTATCATCGAGGGTATATCTGGCTGATAAGTCCTAATAAGGACGAAGCAGCTGTTCCAAATTCCCGTCGATGATAACCCAAGGCGTGAAAACAAACTCAACCTGTATTAGGGAACTTAATTCCCCTAATTACGTTCTGCACGTTAAATTATCCTTTATTTATTTAGAATTTCAAATTTCACAGAATTTGTTCTAAATTGAGCCATTTCAGGAAAATGAGTAATTTGCACAGTAATTTGCTTCGACTAACTTAAGGCTTAAAGAAATTAATTAAAAAAAACTGCATAGGCCTAACAGTGACCTGTTAGGTGTACGATATGCTTATGAGAATTTAATTTGCTATACACAAATGTTTAAAGAGAGCCTAGAATAATCCCATTAGCTAACGTGTCTGTATTCTGGCCCTGCTAGTATTTGGTTTATAGTGGGTCTCGCGCCAGTAATAAGACACGAGATGCCAGTTTTAGGTCAACACATGCCAGTATTAGGTCATTTTACCATGCCACAATGTTTTTCGTTTTTTTGTTAGAATAAATATAAACTGTACAAAATACAGCTTGAAATAGTAAACTTTAAAACATTAATTACGTACCCCCCCTTTTTTTTTTTTTTTTTTTTTGCTTCTCAGTACTCGGTATTTGTTAATTTTCAAAGTCTTCACAGCAAACTTCTAACTCTCCCCGAGTGAAACCTGAACCATAGCATGAACCATAATACATCATTACCTATTGAGCGGTATTTATTATAAAACGCTTCCTCATCAAAAAACAAAAGTTGATTAAAAGTGAAACTGAAACCTATCAGCATTTACTGAGTGCATTAAAACAACAATTCAGCCAATGGAATTGGAGCAGAACAAGTTATTACAGTATTTGGTCAGGTGCCAGGGTTTGGTCACTTTACCCTAAAAGAAAAAGAAATTTCAATTAAAAGTAACATCGAAATCGTTATCTAATCGTTTTTAATTGAAAATTATAGCATTTTTAGTAAATACAAAAGTTGGACAATTGATACAAAAAATAGAATATATAAAAACCTACTGTGTTGGATCAGCTGGGATGGCAGCGAGTATGAGCGATCAGCAGCAGCAATGGGAAGATCTTCCGAAGGAAGAGGAGGAGTATTGGAGGTTCGCCAATTGACAAGGGAGCCGCGGCCCGAAAGAATTTGTATATAATCTTAGATTTTAATATATATTTTTAAACGAAATTTTGAGTGTTGTGATTTTCATTTAATCTAAACACAAAATTTTGTTAAAAAGTTTATATTTTGTGTAAGGAGGCGATAAATAGATCAATTTCTTAATAATTATTTTAAATATTCTAAAATAGACGCCAATGCAGGGAAATAGTACGGAGATCAACAATCACGGAATTTTAAAAAAATTGTAAATATTGGTGCTTCAGTAACGTAAGGGCTTATTTTATATTCAGGGTAAGATTATATACTTAAGTTCAGAAATACTTTCGAGCTGGACCTGACTTTGTACCAGATATAAATATTAAATAAAATTTTGATAAAAAAAAAACCCTTCTTCAAAGACCAATAAGTAATCATTAATCAAAAATGTAGATATAATTACATTTATAACTATGATTACATTTACAAATAAAGGCTGTTATTAGAATATTAAATATGATTAATTAATTTAGATTAAATCGAATTTTACAAGCATGAAGACTTTCAAAAAATAGCAAGTGTCCATAAATTAAAACTCTTATTTCAAAAAATCAAAAATAATTCTTATTTTATTATAAGAATATTTGAAATTGTGAATTTATTATTTATTTAAAATTTATAATTGATATTAAAAATTCCAAATTTAAAATAAATTTATGAATTATTTTAAATTTTAAATTTTTTTCACATAGAATTATTTAAAAACACATTAAATAAAAAAGAAAATACTAACAAAAACAAGTCCAGTTGGAACGTGGAAGAATTTTATATTTTTGTTATTATTTATTTACTAAAATGCCTGTGTATTGTTTTTATTTACTTTTGTTTTACTGACTTACTTCCTCCTGAATCTTTTTCCTTTCTTTTACTTTATGTTAGTAGAGAATTTAGAATAATAATGGAATCCAGTTCAAACTGTGCCTAATAAAAACATTATTTTATTGTAATAGAAGGGCTGTAAAAAGAATTTTCTTCAATAAAGAACTTTCCGGAAACGAATTTTAATAGAAAAAAAAAATGCTTTAAACTTGGTCTAATTCGGAATTACTTTTTCCTGTTGAAGAAAAAAAGGCTTCAATTCTTCTCTGCAATAATACACGAAAAATATGATAGTCATAAAATTTAACTAAATAATAATATCCCTGCCCTACATTTCAGTGAAGGATGAACATATGAAAGAAATGAACAAAATAATTTTAATATTACTTTTGAATTGTTATTATAGTTTTTTTAATCGTAGGATTTTTCTGGGATGTTTGAAATTAAGAGTTAAGAAAAAAACAAAAACAAAAATAAACTTAACATTAAAAGCTCGAATACTAAATAACTGAGCATAGTAACGGAAAAAAAAAAATATTGTAACGGAATTGAATATCCTATGTACATCTTTTTTAGTAAGATCAATTTGAAAGAAATGTCTATGTAGGATTTAGAAATACAAATATATTGTTACGGTTATAAGAAAAGGTTTCTTAGCTTGCTGTTCGGTTTTGCTTACGAGAGCCTTCAACGCTTTTGCGCATGCGTCAGGTCTCCTTCGATTTCATCAAAATAGGAGAAACAAAGAGGGGATATTTACTTTTTATAATGTTAGTTTACTAGTAGCTGCTTTCTATTTGCGCTTTTCAGGAAAGAATTATGGAAAGAATAAATACTATTGCAAAAATGACAGGTACTAAAAGAAAAACAGGTCTTAGGAAAGTGCCCATCTCAGCGTATCACCCCTTTGCGGAGTAGAATCGTTGTGGTTCTCGCTTTCTTAAACGAACAGTATTAGTAATCGCTAACTGAATATGGATTTGTGTTGTTAATATACTGCATTGTCTAGTAAATAAACGAGCACTATTCTGACTCGTCATTAGACAAATATAATATATTCTAATTATCTTATTCATATATATCTAAAAATAAATTGCTATTTATACATTCCATAGTCTTCCTTTTTATCGTAGGCGTCCTTCAAACGAACAAAGAAAGTTTACAGAATTTATTTGAGTCTTCTGCATCACGACACTTTTGGATCAATCATACGAGAATTTATCTTGACTTGCATAATACGTTGATTTAGTGTTTTCTTTGATTCTTTCTGTGAATTGTTTTCCTTTTTCTAAGTTAGGGATCTGGAATGTACTTTATCAGTAAGATCAGTAAATGCCTTTCTAACGAACTATTCAGCGATTGTATTTTTATCAATAAATATTATTCATGCATTCCTATGAATTATCTTCAAATCCAGAAATGGAATTTTGGACTTCTTCTATAGGATTAATGGGATATGCATTATGGATATACGTATATAGCTAACTTGCCATATAGAAATTTATCCACACTTTTCTTTAATTTATGTTCTCTTTTCGTCCCATTTCTTTCTTTGTTTCTTCTTCATTCTGCAGTCGTAACAATGTCAAGTCCAAAAGCTCGTGTAGTTGCAACTAATAACTAGGGATGGACGGGATTGGATTTTTAGGTCGGGACGGGACGGGACGGGATTTTTTTTTTCCCTCCCAAAAATCGGGACGGGATCGGGACGGGATTGTCCTTCCTTCAGTAAATGGGAAATAGTTGTTCGGGTTTTGAAACTTGATATGAATGACAATAATAATAACATCACGAAGGCCGTCGTCTGTTGTTTATTGGTTTCGCCGGTCGATCGCTAACGCCATGACGAAAACACTTTGTTGTTGATATAATATTGGGAGGTAGAAGGAAAATAAATAGTCCAGAGTATTTCTCAATGATTTGTTGTAGTCTTCAGTTGCCAGGGTTAATAATCCCAGCATTATTAAGCCTTTTGTTGAATTTAAATAAATCGCGAAATCCCGTACCGAAGAAATCCCGAAGTAAAGCAAATCCCGCCCGATAAACGGGATTATAATTTTCCCGAAAATTTCCCGAAATATCGGGTCCCGTCCATCCCTACTAATAACAATACTTAGTTCATATATTGTTATCACGTGTTTGAAATTAATTCTTTTGCATTTAACAAGATAGATCAACTACCATAGCACATTCGAAAGAAATGCTAGTGTAGAATTTACAAATACAAATACGTTATGTAGAAATAGTGTATAATAAGACAGCACACTTTAATGATAATGTAGACTTTATCAGTCTGATGAAGAACAGTCAATGCTCGAAACTATCACTTAAATATATTAATTTCAATCTTAGTTTCAATATTTTAATGTTATAAAAGTGGGCTGGCTTATTTTGTACTATAGCAAATAATCACGCATTAAATGAAGACCTTACAATTATGTAGGAAACTACGTATTTTCCATAAGACCCTCCGTTGGCTCATGGGTCGGCGAAGATATAGGCTCACTGATCAACTGGACCAACTGGGATTGGGTGATCAGTTCACTTCTCATCAGCAGGAAAATTCCATTTTATAAAGGGCTGTCCGGAACTCTGGGGCCTGTCCGGATGAGAAATAATTAAAGAACCCCCCTCCCCCACCTTCGCCGAGAAGGGCACTTCTAATCAGTTGCCCACTGCTTACACCACTGAACTAGCGGACCCTTGTAGACTTATACATTTTCATTATTTACACTAAATAAAATTTTGCTTGTTGATATTTACTATTTTTTTCTAGTCGAAAGGTCATTTGATACCTTCTTGTGTGCTTTTAAGAAGTAGTTAGAATAACTTAAGCAGTAAGACAGCTTTGGAGTTATTTGTTTTCTTTCATCTTTTCATAAAATAGAAACATGATTTTTTTTTAAGTTTTTTACTTTTTGCCCATTATTCTTTGTCAATCCTTATTTATTTGTAATGAAAGGTTCAGTATCCGTGGTGCGGGTAGAGGGTACGCTGGTTTAGAAATATAAATAAAAAATGAAAAATTAAATTCACTGTAAAACCGTCAGGTACAAAGGAATTTGAATATAAAGAACCGAGGCTGAATCCAACCTGGTTTAATATAACGATATATGGTTTAATAGTTCTTGATCCCTAATATTTCGCAGGCCAGGATTTGAAGTTTTTACCTGTTTTGGTTCTTTTTTAAATGTCTTTTCTTTTGGAGAGGACCACAGCCGGTTGCGGCAGTGGTGTCCCTTATCACTTTTGCACTATCTGAGCCTTTCATCTGATGAGTCCCTAAAGAGGACGAAACGATCCGTCCCAACTCTCACCGATGAAAGCTCAGATATATTTTTAGTTCTGTGTTATTTCTTTATGCTTTATATTAATTCTGTCTCGTTAAATCTTTTGTTTAACAAATAAAAGGTATCAATAAATGAAGTATTACGAAAGCATTTTCAAATTTACGTCATGTAGTGTTCAAAATCTATTTCTGGCATTTCTCAGAATCTGAAAACGTTTTGAATTTATTTGTTTATGCGAATACGTTATCTAGGATTAAGTTAAATACTTTTAGAACCTATTTGTCTAAAATGTTTATATTTTAAACAATGCATATTTAAATAACTTATGTTATTCTGTTTTCTTTCAGATTTTTGTGGTTCTTTTTTTTATAAGCATTGCTACCATGAGTTTGATGGTTGAAGGCTATAAAAGGAAAGGAAGCAAAGGAGGTAGTAGAAAAGGATACAGCCGTGGTAAAGGACATAGTAAAGGTTAAAGATGACGTCACATCCTCCAAGAATCTCTATCAATTGAGACAAGGAAGAGTCGTTCAAAAGCAAAACCTCAATTTTATCTCCTACCAACTTTAATTCCACTTATCTTTTATTGACTTTTAATGTTAAATAAATTATTTATAAATCTAATTTTTTTTTCTATTAGCTCTTTGAAATGAATCAAATCTGAATAATTAAAATATTTTTTTTTATTAAAACTATATTCAACTTTATTCTTTAAAAAAAATCACACCTTTACAGACTTTCGTGAAACTTCATATGGGAAACCATATGTCGTAATTTCATCATGATATACAACTAAAATGTCTTCTTAAAATTCCTTCTTTATTCACGATATTTCGTTTTCTTCAATAGAAAACTTCTTCAGATTACATTGAGAACAAGAAATCTCTTTCTTCTTCCTTCAGAATTCATTAGATACATTTAAAATAATACAACCCATACAAACAATACATGGACTTTCCGTCCGTGTTTACAATACAATACAACACATACCAACAATAAATGAATCGTCCCGTTTTTACAATACTATTTACTAACAATTTCCTGACAATTCATATTCAATTTGTAAGTTACTCCAAATTTACATTATAAAAAATCGTTTTTTATTTTTAAAATAAATTTTAGACTATCCAAATGTTACATCGCTGACTTTTAAAAATTTATGTTTATTAATTATGGGAAATTGATTAATGATACAAGATGCTATCATTAATCTTTTTTTTTTCTTCTGGTAGGTGATACAAGATTTCTACTTTTGGGTCCGGATTATGCTTCAAATCTCTACAGTGATCAGCCCAATCTGATATTTTGGCTCTATCATTCTTAAAAGCCCTTACGGGTTCTAATACCCGTTCTTTAAGAGTTCTCCCTGTGCTTCCGTATTAGATTTTATCACAATCTCTACATTTGAGTTTATAAACTATCCCCATAGTATTCATTTTATTTCCTTTCATTAGATCTCTGTTTTTCTTTTAATAAAAAAAATATATTGAATATTACGGTTGTGGCTGATACAAGTTTCCGATAACAGTAATTAAAACAATAGGTAAGAATTTGATTTAATTAATGAACTGTAATTAAAGAATAACGACAAAGATACACCGTATAAATTATTAATAAGCAATATGCTATATTTTGTACGTGTCAGTCCACCCCTAACAACTCCCCTTTTGGAAGGTCGGATCGACAAACGAACTTCCCCATCGTGTCAGAGGCGCAGACACTGTAGGATTGGGATATTTTGAGGGGCCAGCGCCTCCCCCCCCCCCCATGTTCGAGATAGGAATAGGATATTTACAGAAATTGTTTGAGATATTTGGCATTGTTTAAATGGGATTTCGCTATGAGCTTAAATGTCAGAAATGCAACCATCTCATTTCAGTTATCAATTGTAACGTGATCTGTAAGTTCTCGGAATCATACGCTGAACGTTGTTGGATCCGTGTATCTACTGTTTTTCTTCTCTTAATCTTTTTTCTCAATGTCCGGGAGGGTTTTTTTTTATTGCTTTTCTTATTTTCCTAACTTTTTTTATATTTTCTTACGTTAATGTACTTCCTTTTTTTATTATAATTTTTAATTTCTTTCATTATTATTGCCCTTAAATTTATGCTTTAGCACAAAAATACATTCACACTATTGGTGTGAGGGGTAAAAGATATTTTTTTAAGCAACTTCTTCTAATATCTAAAAAAACACAGTTTTAGAACCAAACACTACTTTGGTTGATAGTATATTTCTTAGATCTTTAACTGCCGGTTTCTCGAAATAGTATTAGTATTAGTTTGTTCTATAGGTTCCATCTCTATAAATTCCAACCCGGCCTTTTTGGGACATTCTCTGGATATGCTTGATATGGATAAGCCTGAACTGAATATCCTGGAAGTTTAAATAACAGAGCAGCATCTTCTCGTTCTGAATAAAGTTGGATAACTTTTATTAAAACATAAGTTAAATTGTATTAACTTATCAAATCATAACGAATGGTGTGATGGCAGTCTTCCTATCGAGTTTTACTTCACCATTTGGAAAATATTTAGTTCTATGACTTCTAAGTTATCTGTGTGTCAAGGTTTCTTAACTATACATTTTTTATTATTTGTGCTCTACATTATTTTGTTTGTTTCTATTTGTAACACTTTATCAGCTAAAGATTTCACAAAGTTTATTTGGATTTGAATATGAATTAATTTTCAGTAACATTTCTCAATTATCGTGAAGCTGTGAGGACTAACTTAATTGTCATTTGATGGAAATATTGTATTTCCTATGTATTTACTCCACTGCATTCAAATGATCTTCTTTTTTGATTAATAATATTGATCAGCAACATTGTCTTGTAATTTATAAGATTCTAAGCCTTCAGTGTGATTAACTAAGATGGTGGATCAACAGGAGTTAGATGCTTCCTTCTCAGTTTAATTATTGTTTTTCATTGCTATTTTTCTGATAGTCTTTTTTTCGTCAAAGATAACTTTTTAGTAACTTTTTAATATCTCTGTCGTTCATCTACCGAGGGAAGTGTATTTTCCAAAGGTCAACCACCTTAAGATTTGTGAGTAGTTTTTGTTAATAATATCAATATTTTAATAATAAAATTTGATATTCAGTCATCCGAAGTCAAGCTTAGTTTTAACTGAAAAACCCAAAATTTAAGGAAGTTATCCAAACCACAACTTTGAGTTCAAGTCCCATTTCCCTCTGCCCCCTAAAAACCCTTGAACAGATGTCGACTTTGTTGTTACTTATTTGTAGTTACACCAATGCCCTACAAAGTTTGTGGCAAAAGCTGTAAAAGTACCGTCAGTTTAAGGGTTTGAAGATAGGAAAAACGTCAAACAGTTGAAATTTCCAATGGCCGCCATTTTGAAATGAGTGATGCGATTTTGCTGAAATACAATACCAGCCGAATCCTGAAGGATATCTAGCACCCATAAAAGTTATAGCTCAAAAGCTCAAAATTTTCGGCAGTTTTCCATATCACAACTTTGAGGCCATGCCCAATTCTAAGGCCCGCCCCCTACAAACCCGGGAACAGATTTCGAATTTTTTGATGCTTATTTGTAGTTCTACTGATGCCCTAAAAGCTCTGAAAAGTTTGTGGCAAAAACTCTAAAAACAACTATAGTTAAAGTTGCGATCAGGCCCAGAGGACCGCGCAATGCAGCTGGAGGGTAGGCTCCAGTGTTCAGAACCTACGGGACAAAGTTGAGGACGGGGAATGTCGCTCGCCCGCCTTTAACTCCCGGGAAAGAAACCCGGTACCCATTCTATAGAGGGCTGCGTAGACCCTAGGGCCCGTTTGGAGGAGAAAGAAGCGTGGAAAAATTCCCATCCTCCGCCGAGGCCGGGAATCGAACCCGTCACCTCCAATCCGCAGCCAAGCGCCCTTACCCACTCGGCTACCGGGCCCACCTAAAAACAACTATAAGGTTTTCAAATAGAAAAGTCGTCAAAAACTAGAAATAATATATATGAAAGTGATAGATATATAACATTTCCACTTTTTGAAGATTTTTCCTATTTTGAAAACCTTTTAGTAACGTTCTTTTTAGAGTTTGTATATATAGTGGGAAGAAGAATTTGAATGTCATATGTATTCGTGATCTAAGACCCTTGATCGGCATTTATCGCAAAGTCCTGGGTCATCTGTTCAGGTAGAAGAGAATGCAATAGTAGATTTTCCATTGGAAAATACACAAAAGAAAAAGATTCAAAACAGTTGAAATAATTTTCCAGATAATTAATGTGTCGTATTGTTTTTATATTCACATAGATAAATCAAGTTACCAGAAAGTATTAAGATTTTGTCTGAGATTTGTAAAATATTTTAATATGTATAGTAAAAAAAAAAAGACTAGACAGAAAATTAAAAAAAATCTACTCTATTTAATTTTAAATCAAAATACTGATGTTTATTTTACACATCAAAACTTTTAGGAAGCTAAAAATTATACTTACTATTACACTTGTACATTTTTCTCCTTGGTTTGTCGGTTTATCTTTACGACTACAATTGAAACATAGACAATTGCCTTTCTTTGCTCAAAAAGGTGACCCTTCGCTGAAATGGATGAGCTGAAATTTAATAATTTCTTATTAAAGCTCCAATTTAAAAAATATGTGCAGAGTTATTTTGTTCTCTATCAGTGCAAATTTAAATTGACTCCCAAAATTTAAATTTTCTCCCAAAGAAGAATGGACAGATCTGCCCCACCCCTGAATAGCGATAAGATATATATATAAGGAAATATCTCCATCAATAGAACATTTTTTATCATTACGACTTGCCTCAATTATTAGACCGTTCGGAGTTATGTACCTCTAAAAATGACGTTTGAGTCATTGATTTGTGGTGAATTTGATTTCAGGAAAGCCAACCACCTACAGGCGGGAGGAGCTTGGCTATGGGTGGTTGGCTTCCCTGCATTCACCACAATCAATATATCACACTCTTAATAAGTATTATACGTAATTAAAAATTAATATTATCATTTATTTCAAGTAAATAATAATTATTTACATGTAATAAATGAAAATAATATTTACTGTTACTGAAAATAATTATTAAATGATAATTAATTAATCATCCGGGAAGTAAGATATTAACGAGATAAGTCATATCTAGACGTATATAACTCCGAAACGGACTAATAATTCTGACGAGTCCTAATAATAAAATATGTTCTATGTAAGGAGATCTTTCTATAGGTATATATTGTATCACCGTATAGGGTGGGGCAAATTCCCATAGAGTTTGTCCATTCTCCTCTAAATTGACTATCAGCGCTGCTTACTCAGTCCACATTTCGCGATGAATATCTGAGTGTACACCTAGTGACAGGTTTTGTTTTCTTTTCTTCAGCCTTTTTTTATAGCCATTTTTGTTTGTAGGCCTCCCTCTGGAGGGTGTCTAACCTCCCAGATGCATTGGAAATATATTTTATTCCAAATGTCAGAGTGACAGGTTTATATCAGCTTTATTTCACAACAGAATAATCTCTGGCTTATGAGCTCAAAAACCGCCACAAATAGATTCATCTTTACATTGTTTTCCTTTATTTACTTCCAACTTCATATCCTTAAGTATTAAAAGCTCCATTTTCCTTTACAGGATGTTCTTTTGAAGTCCTAGTGACAAGAAATTAAATACAAAAATTTGCTTTGTGATTGGACAGATGTCGTGAGCGGATTTAGCTTTGACATCATTTTAAATTCCCCTTTACTGTCTTCAAAGTTGTTTCGTCCATTCGAGGAAAAAATGGATAGTAGATGAATAGGAATCAGCCTCTGATTGTTAAAGAATCAGGATCTACTGAGGAAACAGATGAATTGTCTAAAAATTCTATCATTTTCACGAAATTGAAATCACTATAGCTTTTTTTTTAAAGAGAACCAAAAAGAAAAAAGGAAAAAAAAGAAAACAGATATTAAATTAATAAAAAATTGTTATTAAAAATATTAGGATAATGATTTTGTGGTAATTATTTATATTTAAACTTACTAGTTTATATTTAAACTTTATTTCGAAGTGTAAGTAGTGGAAGTTATGATTGCACAGAATTTAATAGAACTTCAAACGTTCTTCTAACAAATCTTTCTTTTTAGTCTTCTGATCAGCAGACTAAATATTCCCGTTTTGTCTGTCCTGTGAACAAATATCATTAAAATATGATTAAAAATCTCATTAAATTATCATTAAGCACAACAATCCCAACAATCGCAACAATTGCGCCTTTTGCATTCGCAACAATCACATTTATAATAATAAGAAATTAAAGCAAGGTCAATGATATTTTCTTATCAGAAGACGTTGCGAAGCATTGTGATTGGTTTACTAATCGCCATACCTATCTTTTTTTTTTATTCTTTGAATATGTACGTGTAATCATTTTTTTTAATGATTAAAATTGTTTTTATCATGGCTTCGATTTAAAGGTCTATCTATAGCAACATTTGTTTCTTTCTGCTGCTTATTTCTCGACAAGGACCCACACGAGAAAAATTTCTCAATATAAAAGTTAGATTTATCCTTAAATTTGCAAGTCAAGTTTCAAGAAAATAGATGAAGCCATAAAAATGTTATTAGATGGGAAACCACATACACACAAACAGACTGAGTGACTGGAAGAGCCTCATTTTCCTATTGGAAAGTTGAAAAAAAACCTAAATAATAAAATGAAATATTAGCTTAAGTTTTTATAATGAAGAAATATTAGAGAAAAACAAGCCCGAACATGTTTAAGCTTTGACTTCGGTTTAATGTAAAAGACAATTGAATAAAAAAAAAAGACTTTTCAGCTATTTCTTGTAGGAAATGCGAATGTTTTCCTTTTCTCATTTCATTACTAGGAACTTAATCGACAATTGTATTTATAAGACTGAAAGTTTATTGTTTTTTCATCTTGTTACATAATGTTCACAATTATTTATTGTTTTTATGAAAGCAGTACGGCAAATGTTTTTGTCATTCGGTCGATAAGTTTTTGATAAAAACAAGATCTTAGAAAAGAAAAGGAAAAAATTCTAACAAACATCGAGCACACACACATACAATCCATTGAATCCTTTCCCTGTAATGGATCAACCATTTTTAATTTTTTTTAAAAATATATCAACTTCATAATCTGCAACTTTGAAAGTTTGACTGATTTATATTAAAATAAGACTAAAACTAAAAATTTGTTGAATTGAACGTTTGCATGAATTTTCCAATGTGTCCTTTTTTTCAACTAACACATGTATTAAATTCCTTTAGTTGTGCTTTAATTCAGTGGTCCATCTATTGGAACCCTATCAATTTTATACAACATTTAGCTACTGACAGTCTCCGATTTACGAACATTACAAATACGACTGACAACAACTTGGTCGTAAGGGGACGTCCATTAATTACGTGAGGTCAAAAGGGGGAAGGGGGGGGGGGTCCGGCAAAATCTCACC
>JAFIDM010000001.1:23617202-23627271 GCA_023159025.1 Thereuonema tuberculata
CTTTACACAAATAACGCAGAAAGGTGTAGAATCTTTCAGCTGTTCCGAATTTTGCTAAAAAAGCAATGGTTTTTAGGAGGTCGTTCAGAGCAGCTCGCTTCAAGCGTGACATCATCTGCCAACTGTGCATCAGCTTCTTCAAGACGTGTAGCTCCATCACATTTCAAGATATACGCTCTCTAACAGGACTTGCGTTAGAGATTCAATGCTAACATCTGGTGCTTTTGATAGAATACTGTCCTGGAGACAATAGACGTTTTCAGAATTTTCTTCCTGCCCTTAACATCACTGTAAGTATGTTAGGGTTAGGGTTCACTATGAAGGTAAGGCTCCCTACGATTCAGTAATCTGGGACTGAGATGAGGCTAGGTGGTCAGCCCTGAGCTCGGTAACCCTTAGGGCTGGGTAGACCCTAAGACCCGTTTGAAGGGGAAAGGAGCGTGGTAAAATCCGAGCCTCCTCCAACCCGGAGCCAACAATTTTTCAGCCACCAGACACATAACGTTACCAAATTTATCTGGCAGGTGATACACAATAATAAATCATGCTTCTTTTTTTTTTATTTATTAATTTCTGAATTTAAAATTACAGTCCTGCTAGGTATTCAAATTGAAATCCTGTAGTGCAGGTACTGAAAGTATAAATAAGTCAGAGAACATTAATTATATAAAAATTATATAATCAGGTAATTGTGCAAATTATACTTAAATTATATTTAATTATATCTTATATTATAAAAGCGTTTTTCTGTCTGTCATAAGACTTTATGTTTTTCCAATTTTATGACCAAACTATAAGAGATAGATTGATCATGTAAATGGATAAAATGTAGATCTTTTTAAGACAAACAAAATGCTACAAAAATCTTTCGAAAAACTTTTTGGTTTCCAAGATGTCGCTTTTTAAAGGGTCAAATTTTGACTTTTTCATAATTTAAACGATAAGTATTAAAGTTGGAAGAGAACATTATATTGAGAAAATGTTGGTATTTGAAAGTTCTATCGAACGATATATCACTCATTCATAAACGTTTCTGCGTTTGGAAGATATATGCAAAAATGTGATTTTTCGCTTTAAATTTTTGGTGTGTGGCGCCAACCCGCAATACATCTGAGTTATCCGGAGAAGCCACAACGGGCTGGGAAGTCGTATATTCTCCAACGATCTCAATATTAATTTACTAAATAAATAAATTGTTTTTTTAATGCTATATATGCAAGAGTTCCGGGGCGAAGTGACGATAACCGGCTATTATTATTATATATTATAAAAACATATATTATAAAAAGTTATTCTGTCTGTCATTCAATAAGCAAAATGTTAAATTACAAATTACTAAAATGTTGGAGCAAGGCAATCTTTTGGAAAATGATTCAAGAATTTTAACAAAACATGTTATTTATTATGAAGTTTTGTAATAAAATCTAATATGTTTCATTAGCAAAAATGTGTTTGTGCTATCAAACACAAAATATTAACATTTTAGCCATATATAAGCCACCAAAACACAAAGAAAGGTAAATTTACTGAAGAATTAGAGAATCTGTTCATAAAAAATGAAAACATATTAAACAACTGTCCAACTATTCTAATTGGCGACGTAAATATAGATCTTTTCAAAATGAATAAAAACAATGCAGTACAGAAATACCTTATGTGCAATAATGTTTTCAAAAATTGTCTTTACGGAACAAGAAACAGCTGTACAGGTTCCCTTTATGATGTAGACAAGAAATAAGGCTTCCCTATTCCCACGGGATAGGGAATAATCTGGCAAACTGACCATGAAGTTTGTGGCAGCAACTCCAGGTGTGTGGTGCCAACCCGCAATCCACCTGACTTAAGCGGAGAAGGCCATAACGGCTGGGAAGTCGTATATTCTCCGATCTCAATATTAATTCGCTAAATAAATAAAGTTATTTTTTTAATGCTATATATGCAAGGGTTCCGGAGCGAAGCGACGGTACCCGGCTAGTAATTATATAAAAATCAATCTTCGTCTTAACATCTTTTAAATGAACCGATAAAAAAAGATAATTATGATTTTTCTTCGAAAAATACGTTTTAGACTGATATTATATGTAGTTAACAATGTTTCCAGTTTCCAGAGTTTCCAGAGCTCTTCACAGCCTAAAACAAATCCCTTCTCTGTCGCGTTATTAGAAATGACTGTAGATTCGGTTTCATTTCAAAAACAACATCGCTTTCATCTTTTAAAAAGAACTTTTCAGGAAAACTAAAAGCTTTACAGAAAATGTTAAAAGTTGTGGAATCGAAATCCCTGAGTGAAGAAAAGAAAAAAATGCATATTGATAAAATTCAAAGAATGAAGATTGCCTTCAGTGAATTGTTAAATAAATAAAAGAAAGCAAGACCTTAAATGGTGGACAGTTAAGTTTTATTTAAAACTTTATAATTTAAGAATACTCTCAGGCTGATAAATGTTATCAGTAGGGCAAGGCATTTAATGACCTATAAATGACAAATAAAAAAAAATTAATGACCTAAAAATAGTAAAAAAAATGACAGAAAAATAAAAAAAAATGACCAATAAAAAAACATTTGAATTTATTACATTAAACCTTTTTTTTACCTTTTTTAACTTTGACAACCAAAAAAAAAAGTCTACTTGTTTTCTGGAAAAAATTTGTTGACTTGAATGAGGACAAGCAAAGATACTGAATAATAAATAAAATCTCAAAGTATAAAAATAAGTGACATTGCCTTCCAAAAAACTACTAAAAATGCTCAAAATGACCTAAAAATTGCCAAAAAAATGACCTATCCCTAAAAAATGCCGAAAAATGCCAAAAAATGCCCTAACAAATTGTCTTAAACCAATTATTTAATCTTGTACATTTTCGTATATGCGAACCATGTTTCAACTTTCATAGAAAAAAGATGCAAAATCATCAAATGCCTTGCCCTAGTTTTCAGATTTCAGATACGTTAGTAAAGGTCATTTAAAACGGAACTTTACCAGATGTTGATATTTACTAATAAACAGAAGAATATTCTACAAGACATTTTGAGAAATATGTCATATTATTTTCACGTTTTTAAAATATTTTTGAAGTGAAACTTTCATAGATAACTTCTATTAAATAAGATGAAACTATTGTAAATACTTGCAATGAACTTAAGAAAAACCTTAAATGATGATTCAAAGCGCCGATGTATTAAGGTTTTTGCTTCCAATTGTCATTTCAACTATGAAAGAATAATGCAGAAAGATATGTGGAGCTGATAATTACTGTTGTTTCCCTATAAGAGAAGCAAAAGTTCTTAGACTTTTCATTTGTAGATTTTCCAAACAATCTTTTTATCAAATTTTTACCCATCAGCCTTAAGTTAAACTGAATCTTTGTAATCTTCTAATAATCTAAACTAATCGTGCTTGCATTGTAATTAAATTGTAATGAAATATTAAAATATCAAATGCACATCGCTGTTACCACAAAGAACAGTTTTTATTCAGGCAAACAATCACTTAGGTCATGGATAAAGAGACAATGTTTAATCCTTCTTGTATTTACATGTTTTATTTATTATGCTCGACAAAACAGTAAATCCGTCTACCGTTGTAATACATATTGTGCATGTAGATAAAGGTTTCCGTGTGGCATGCAAACACATTTCACACATTGAAATACCCTCTCCTTTTCATCTCCCCTTCTCTTTTGATTTGATCACAAATACGCAATTCATCTTTGCAAAAAAAAGATGTTTGCATAAGTGTTGCTGCAATGTTTATCAGACATTAATGAACCAGTTACGTGCTTATAAAAGCAGTAATAAATCTGTTAAAAAAAGTGAAGTTCTGTTTATGATATGGTTGGACTAGAATGTCTTGAATAAATGATAGATGGGACTCAGAGGCAAAGAGTGAGAGCCAGTGGTCTAGACTGCTATGGTTTAGTTTATAGAGGTAACTTGCTGATACTCATCTTATTATGATTAGATAATAGTAAGATAATTGCAGTTTCTGATGCTAAGTCTAACCTTGATATCAATCTGTTTTATGGATTTTGACGTTATGTGGAAATATAAAACACTTATTAGCTTTATTAGTAAAAATGTTTACTTGATTTTACTTGGTCATTTCGTAATAATTGATTATGAAAGAATGATATGGAATGGAATGATCAGAGAAGTGATCCTTGTCATTTTTTTCTTCAGAATGCAAAGAAAACAACAACCGTAACCCTTATTTATAATTTTAGCACTCAATAACGGGAATTGCTTATTAGATTCATTATCTTAAAGATATTTTAAGAAATCATAATGCTTTCAATAATAGGCCTAGGAAAGCTTGTTGGCGAACTCCTCTCTATGAAGAATCTCATCAAAATATCAGCTTCAATATCTGTGCATAGAAAAAATATAGATAATATCAATCTCTATAATGAGAAATTCGTTTTTGCTTTTGGAGTGGCCACAAATAAGAGCTTTGCTTAATTTATATTTTAATAGCTCAACAAGTCAAATCTTATACGATTGAGATTTGGAATCATCTGGATATAATCTGTAATTGCTGATTGTATTTCAAAAACCTGGGATCCACGTTTTATTACAGCTGACAATTTTAAAATATATTACCTAGTAATGCATCCTGGCAAATATTTTGAAATGTTTCTAAACATTCTGTTTGCTTGACATATAATGTAAAAATGTTTGTAATAAATTTACAACAATGTCAAAAATAAACAAAATTATGTAATTTTTTTTAAAAGTAAACTCTGAATTTCATCTCAGTATTGGATTCCCTCATAAAGAGTTTTACGGCGGCTAGGAGGACAAATTCATCGAAAATGGAGAACTAATTGAGCATGGGAAGATATGATCTTAGATGAAATACGACGGACGTCTCCTCATGGAAGAAACGATTGATGGCAGGGTCACATTGAGTAGTTTAAGTAAAGTATGCTAAGTTTAAATTCATTTTCCCCGGATGCTATTAATATATCGAGAATCATCAATTGAGATTTTTCTTAAGTTCATTGGATGCATTTACAATAGTTTCATCTTATTTGATGAAAGTTATCTATGAAAGTTTCACTTCAAAAATATTTTCACGTTTTTATAATATGATATATTTCTTAAGAACACTCTTCCGCGATTAGTAAATATCAACATCTGGTGAAGTTCCGTTTTAAATTACGACCCTCACTGATTTTAAGTATCTGAAATCTGATAACATTTATCAGCCTGAGGATATTCTTCTTAAATTGTAAAGTTTTAACAAAACTTAACTGTCCACCTTTTATCTTGCTTTCTTTTGTTTATTTAACAATCCACTGAAGGCAATCTATTTTCTTTGAATTTTATCGGTATCCATTTTTTCTTTTCTTCACTTAAGGATTCCAATTCCATAACTTTTTAAGAATAACATTTTCAGTAAAGCTTTTAGTTTTCCTGAAAAGTTGTTTTTAAGAGAAGAAAGCGATGTTGTTTTTGAAATGAAACCGAATCTACAGATCTTTTGCTATTAGAATCTTTCTAATAACACAACGGAGAATGGATTTCTTTTGGTCTGCGAAGAGTCCCAATTTAAACGAAAGAAGATAGCTCATTTTTTTTTTTAAATTACGTTGACGTTGAAATTGTTCAGTTTTATAGAAATTACAAGAAGTTCCTCAATTCCTAATAGAAACTAGGAAGTCTTCACAGAAACTTTTATCTCTGAAAACCAATAAGCTCTAACTAATCAAACCTCTAAACAAAATCTCTAGATTCTAGAACTCTCCTATTCAGAAAAGAAACACTGCAAACATTGTTAACTATATGTAATATTAGCCTAAAACGTACTTTTCAAAGAAAAATCATAATTATCTTTTTTTTATCGGTTCATTTAAAAGATGTTAAAACGAAGAAACATGTTCCATTATTGTGTACCACCTGCCAGAAGAATTTGGCAACATTATGGGCCCGGTGGCCGACAATTTGTTGGCTGCTGGTTGGAGAAAGCGCGGATTTTACCACGCTCCTTTCCCCTTCAAACGGGTCATAGAGTCTACTCAGCCCTCAGTAGAATGGGTTACCGAGCTAAGGGCTGACCACCTGGCCTCATCTCAGTCCCAGGTTACTGAATCGTTGGGAGCCTTACCTCCGTAGTGGGTCCTCATGGGATACCTGTGACCCCTAAACCTAACCTACTTACAGTGATGTTAAGAGCAGGAAGAAAATTCTGAAAAACGTCTATTATTCTCCAGGACAGTATTCTATCAAAGGCACCAGAAGGCATTATTTTTTATTCTATCAATTATTCTATCTGAGAATCTTCTATCATTATTATTCTATTGAATCTCCAACGCAAGTCCTGTTAGAGAGCGTATATCTTGAAATGTGATGGAGCTACACGTCTTGAAGAAGCTGATGCACAGTTGGCCGATGATGTCACGCTTGAAGGGAGCTGCTGTGAACCACCTCCTAAAAAGCATCGCAATAGCAGAAATTCGAAACAGCTGAAAGATTCTAAGCCTTTCCATGTTATTTGTGTATGAGAGTTACAGGAAAAATAAACAATTCCAGATATACGAAGGAAACTTAAATCATTCCCTAAAACCCAAACTACCGAAATTAACAACAGTCATCTCTTTTATAGTCGTTTCTGTCGAACATAATCGTCCGAGAGTGTTTTAGAGAAGCAAAAATATGTGTAAGGTAAGAAGCTGAAATCGTTATGAATGAAAATCTTTATTCATACTTTAAAAATGATTTGATCAAGGATTTGAAAATGCATAGAACTTCCACACCCCTGCATTCCACGAGGTATGCGATAGGCTGTTTGACTGCATGTACATCAATAGAAAGGACGTGTAGAGTCAGTAAATTTAACTATAACAATAGTGTTAATGTCGAATGAAAAGTTTATTGTTGAATATTATTTTCTTCATACGGAGTTGGTGGAGCAGATAACTTGTCTGTGAGCAGTTATAGACGTTTCCAAAGGCGTTCCCCAACAACAGTGCCTAAATAAACGTGTTCCGACGTAGCGGCAAATGTTTTGTTGCACTACAAAGGGACTTTCAGAGAGACCACAAACTGTGAACACAAATGAGACGTATGCTAGAACAAGTGTTACAGTCTCCGAAATATAGAGAACGCCCAACAGCGGTAAAACTTGAGATAACTGGTCACCACAGAGAATCGTTAAAGAGCTTGATTCTTTTCCTTACGTCATTCAGTTGCGTCAGTGTTTAACAGCAACGCTGCACGGCGGGAATACTGTGCACACGTGCTGGCCAGTGTCTATGCAGATCATCCTTCCTCCAAAATGTCTGGTTCTCGGACGAGGCGCATTTCCGTCTAAGATGTAATGCAAATAGAAATAATAAATAATAGGTTTTTTTAGTTTCTCGAGACATGAATCCATCCAAGAGAAACCTCATCGCAGCGAGCTGACCACATGGTGTTCGGTTTCCGATCATGATATAATTGGATCCTGCTTCTTTAAAGAGGAATATGAATAGACCTTGAATAGCGAACTCTACATCGAGAATTTGTTGGTTCCGTTCTCCTAGGATTTGCACAGGATGTGTCGTGAAAAACAATTCCATGTCATTTAAAGGTATTCCGACAAGACAGGCCACCTTTCACATATCATGTGCTTCTAGAGCTATTTATCAAAAGACTTTCATTTCGATCATCTACTCTTCACGTAGACTTCTACCCTTCACGTTCTCCTGGTCTCATTTCGCTTGATGCCATCGTTTGGCGAATGTTGAATAATTGGGTATTCCACTGTGATCCTTCCTTCAA
This sequence comes from Thereuonema tuberculata, assembly GCA_023159025.1. Classification (NCBI taxonomy): domain Eukaryota; kingdom Metazoa; phylum Arthropoda; class Chilopoda; order Scutigeromorpha; family Scutigeridae; genus Thereuonema; species Thereuonema tuberculata. Next base: position 23,624,964 of record JAFIDM010000001.1, read on the forward strand.
ACCTTGATGAAGTAAAGGATAAATTACACTATCTGTCCAGCAAATGTCTCTACCCTTGTTCTCCAAGAAGACAGAACGACTATATTTATTTTCAAATTCTAATATCTGTTAAATACAAGTAGAAATTTTCTATTTTCTGAAAACATAAATAAATAAATCCGCATTATAAACTTAAGTTGTCCAAGCTGGTTAACTATAATCATATCTTGCAAATTAAGGAGAATGAAATAAAAACAGATAGAAATCGTTTGTTTAGATTTCTAAACTTTTCCATAAGTAATTTATCTCGCTTTCGTGTGCTAATTTCCGAACAAGGACCACTTGGAGAAGATTTTAAATATAAAAGTCAGATCATCTGCCGTCCTAAAATATGAACACTAAGTTTCAAGAAGATGCACCCAACTGTTCACAACTTGTTAAAGTGGGGGGTAAAGAAACCTCTTTACACCCTTAAAGTATTAAGGGTAAGAAATATTATAAGATTTCATGAACGCTTATATCTTTTTACTTCGGATTATTTTGAAAAGCATCTGACACTGAATTATATTCAGAATGTTTGAACCTTTTTTACTCCTGTTAATTAAACTAGTCGAAGAAGATTTCATTGATCTAAAATCAGAACTCAAAAAATGTAAAGAAACTTCTTGCATTGGTTCGGCCTTTTAAAACCAAGAACCAATCAAACAATAGATCTAAAACTTTGTAAGTTTTCGTTAAGGGTTAACGCAACCTTTATGAAACGAATTTCCATAGTATACTAAGCTGTCAATGTGTTCCAAACTACATATATATTGTATTTTTGGAGCTTATTATTTAAGTTGAAACGGAGTGCATGTGAATGCAAGTTGTTAATTTTCGAAGAGCGATAAATGTAATGTAAAGTAATGCAGAAGATGGGTGGTAAATATTCGTAGCACCTAGTGCTATTGAGATCTGTTGATCTGTTGTAAGATCTATTGTAGTGCCTCAACCTTAATCCCCAACAAGTCCTGTAGCTATGGCAAACGCCAGTAGTTTACTTATAGCGACCGTATAAAAATCCTTTGGTTAACTAAGAAAAAAAATCATCTTATTTCACTAAAGATTTTATGCCTAAGGCCTGTGAAATTCTCACAGTCGCACAGGATGTATGAGGAAGTTTCTTCCTCAGAACGACAACTCTGTACAACAGCGTTCAATCATAGATGTCCATCAATCATAGATGTCTGTTAAGTCAACAATGACCTAAAAGTAGACCAACAACAATACCCAATTCTCTTCTCTGTAGCTTTAAAAGCTCCGAAGCACAAGAGTGACAAAAATAATTTCCCAGTCCTTTTCGAACCCGGTTTGCCTCAACAAGAAATGAAAGTCACTTTTATGAAATAGATATCTGCACATTCTGATGCTAAGAATGAACTTATTTCAGTAAAAAGTATTGATTATTTTTGAAAGATAATGTCCTGACTACGTTACATAGTTCATAGTAACCTAGGATTCAATCGAAGCAGTGGCAAAAATGGCGGCCGCTGGTTTGTTGCCATTAAATATAGGAGTTCTCCGCTATTTTTTGCTGGTAGTCGCAGCTGATGAGCTATGATTAGAGCTCACTATTGACCTTTCATTAAAATTTCCTTTCCAATGATGAAACCAGTAGTGGATTAATTACCACCTGTGTCCGTAGGCTGACCTTGCCTCCCCTAGATCTTGGAATAAATAATACATGCAAAAATACTAAAATATCATCCAACATTCTCACATATATATTTAATTAAACCATTTATTTCCCTCGGGCCCCTCCTTTCTGGGCCCTACTGGTTAAACCTCCAATAGATGAAACTGATGATAAAAATGATAGCACAAGCAAATCACAAAGCATCAGTGACTATATCGTTAATTGAAAACTAACACGGAAACTATGTCCCTGTAATTATAAAGAATTATTATTCATGAAAAAATTGTTATTGCTTAAACATATTATGAGATGTTTAAAAAATTTTCGAAAGATTATTTTAAATAATAATGAACGGATTTCAATGCTAAAATTGATTTTTGAAAAAAAAAAATCTTGAAAATTTTTTTTGACTCTTGTCATTAATTTTAATCTTTGGATTATTAATTAAGTGCTCAACATGTAATTACTAATTACATTTAGTATTTACATGTAGTAATTAGTAATCGAGCCATATTTGCGATGGGAAAATATAGAAATATTAAGCAAAAATTCAAATAGAATGAATTATAAACTAACCACAAAAATCTTTTTAAATAGAAATAGGATATTCCTAATGTCAGCAAACTTATGGTTATTTATTGTAATTTGAAATAA
>JAFIDM010000001.1:23665690-23690835 GCA_023159025.1 Thereuonema tuberculata
ACATGTATTAGATAGCATTAAGTTACAACCGCTATTTATCGTTATTTCCATATATAATATAAAGTTCTCAATAGTAATTTGCTTCCAATTAGAACAGATGTAACAGTAGTAAAAAGTTTATATTGCACTATAATCGTTATTGCTCAATAACAATCAATAATATTTAACAAAGAAAACATTGCATTTTCAGATTGTTAGAAGAAGTAGTTAGAAAAAAGAATGTGTTGGGAAATTGGAAATTTTTCTGTTCAGTGCACACAAAAAGTTTAGTAATGTTGCATGTAACAGGCCTATGTATGTGTTTGTGTTAAAATAAGAGTTTTCATGCCAGTAATGATGGGATGAATTTGCAATCCACAAATCAAAATAGCAGTTACTTTTAACATCACACCAAATTTAAATGTAAAGACTACATTTAATATGAAAAAGCAAATTTCATATTAAATGTAGTCTTTACATTTAAATTTGGTGTGACGTTAGAAATATTTAATAGTAGAATATTTAGGAGAAGAGATCTACTAAAAAAATATGGGAACTTTACATATAAAGCAGTTACTTTTATTTTCTAATTGAAGATAATCTATGAGAGAATTGTTCTCTACAGAAATGAAAATACTAAATGAACTATTATGACTTGTAATTAATTATATTTCATTATTCAAAATTATATATTAAGTACAGAAGGTATTGTAAGTTTGTTTTTTCTTTCTAGTACCTCTGGGAACATGATGGAATTTGTGCCTGAGGAGACGTGTCCTGTTTTGGATCAACCAACTAACATCAGCAGTAGTGAACTGCGAAGATATGGGAGTGCATCAGTCACTCCCAAACCAAAAAGGAAACTGTACCAGGGCGAGAGGTCAGATGATGTAGCAGATGTCATTCTGCAAGAGCTTAGCTCTGCAGTAACAAAGAGGGATCAGAAGATAAGTTCCAATAACCTGGATGAATGCGAAATGTTCCTTCTATCTTTAAGACATTTCTTCACCGGAATGGAACTACAAGAAGCCACAAGACTAAAGATATCTTTAATGTATGTAGCCCAAAAAGTTAAGGAAGGAAAGAATGTTCTCCGGCTTCATGATTTCCTGGACACGGAGGAAGCAGAGATATAAATCCACATTGAAAACATCTCTTGCCATAGTTACAGTTTTTATATAAAACACAGAAACTCCTTACAAACCAACACATTGCATATGAGTAGTGTTAAGACCTTTTGTAAAATATAAGTATAATTATCATTACAAAGAGGTGACAGAAAATAAAACGCACCAACTTAAGAAAATGTTGAGGAGAGAATTGTAAACATGGTGATAAACCGACAGTTTCGGAATCATGCGTGTATTGTTTCATAAGGGATGCCACAATCATATAACACATTACAACAACATTTACGACGACATGAGGTTGGAAGGCATAGGAACAGTGAGAAGTAAGAGTATCCAGGCTTCAAGAAGTAGATGTTTGTGTTTGGTGGTGTGAGGTCTATCAGCAGGACAAGGAGGTCTACATCTTCTCCAATCACAACAACAGATGAATGAAAAGTCTTCCAGCAGCGCTATCAAATTGGTCTTGTTCGTATCATTAGTAAGGAATCTCCGGTATATTTTTTCCTGATAACCATTTTCCTCGCATCCATAACGTATCCATTAGATTTGGTAGCAGTGCATCGTGGGGGATAGGATTCAAAGTATTCCCATCCTGCACAATAACATTCGTTAATCCCGGTTTTGTAAATTTACATAACGTCTGCAGTTCCAAAACATGCAATTTTCCCATTTCAACACCAGGTGGAGCTGTTATCAGTCGTTTGATCTCATCTGATTTCGGCAGAGCGACTGCTGGTGTCACACATTTAATGCCTCCCAAACTATGAAACGTTTTGAGGCCATCCAGAGTTGATACATTAAAGTCAGCTTTATCAAACACGTATTGGCAAAAAGTTTTCCGCGGACATAGATGTCTGCTTTTTAGTATAGGGATGACATTCCAGTTGTGCTGCTTGATAGTACGTTGCACTGAAACCCAAGCTAGCAAGCAAATTTATCAAATTCCTGGACCCAAATTTCCGGTGTATGAAGTAGGCAATTCCTGTGAGGATTGGCGACATAAACGATCGTGGACGAATGGTAGAAATAATGGCAATGGTAATGCCCACTTGTTTCCTCGCAATTCCCTCTTTACCCTGTCACGAAAGCATACAACCGTTTTATGTGGAGGCACCGTACTGAAAATGATCTTGTCACCATACTTTCAAGCTTCACTCTCTTCATTTGTAGCTTTTCCCCACTTATCAACAGCACACCAATTCATGGGACGACCATCTGGAGGATGACGATGTGGCGACGGACCTGGTTGAGGATAGAGTGAAGATTTGTGGAATGTTTTTATACAGTATATTCACCCTTTTTTACCAATAAAATTTATTAAGTTCAACTTTACTACTTTATTCTCTATAATTCTCTGTGTTTCAAAACAATACATATTTTCAATTTTATTTGTTCAATACACACACACTACGTAATAAGTTTATCCAAACATATATCTAAATCATCTATATAAAGCTCTGTGGACATTTATCGCCCGCCTTCATGTCAAACAGACCTGAGAAGTTTTCTCGCAAATTCACTATTTTTGGCGACAATCTTCTCAACGCTATACCTCTTGACGTGTTCAATATAACTGTATATATGTACATATATTCTTGAAGGAAATTTCAGGCTCTACAATTTTCGTTCTAACGATGTTTCTGTGAAACGACCAAGTGATGACCTAGAAAGTTTGATGCAACGTGTTACGAAAATTCTATTTTTGTGAAAATTACGTACTTTGGATAGGATCTATCTTGGAAACCATGCGTTTTTCCGTAAGTATGTATAGGAACAAAGTTGTGGGAAATTTACTAAGCTTTAATTTTAACTACGTAAGTATTGTCGCTAAGGCGCACTGTTTTCGAGTTATGAGCGAAACTATGAAAAACGGGACATTTAACCCCCCTTCCCATCCCCCGCGGCGCTTGTAATCGAGGGGACTTTATTGGACGTTGTTCAGGGGACCTACCCCTACACAATCCTGCTAATTTTAGAACTAAACAGGTTTATTCCGCGTTTTTTCCTATTCTGCCTGGGCTACAAGCACATGTTAAATATTTTAAGCCTAATATACTATTCATAGTGCATTTATTTCATGTTGTTTCGTCTTGAGATCCAACAAAGTTAATATTTAATTTAATAAGGGGAATTTTTTTTTGCATCAATATAATTTTTTAAATATCTTCATAATCTTCAACGTTTATTAATATGAACTCAAATTTTATCTTTAGTTATTCATTTTTCAATTAAAGCAAAATTACTTTTGCTTTTCTTTTCATATTTGATCGTGTATCGGAATTTCAGCTTATCGCACAGATAGATTGATTTTGTGACTATGAATTCTTAGGAAAGCAGGTTAAAAAAAAGGATATTTTAAAGCTTACATCGCACTCAAGTTGATTGAAAAGTACTTATCATTCGAAACTTCTTAACTAGCAGGAATATCATATTCTACTTTATATATATTACTGAAGTTTCTCTATTTACTAGTTTTTAGGTTTCTTTTTTTTTTTAATTTTTCTTCGTGGAAATAAGATAACACTAAAACAAAAATTAATATAAACTGAATATCCTTGTGCTTGTATTATTTAAATATATTACGAAGGAAAATCTACACATTTATTAATTAATGTCATCATCTCTTTTATTTGTTTTACTGCAAATAAAGCAAGATGTATTAATATATATAAGATGTAGTCCAATAGGAAAAAGAGAAATATCCCATCATTGCATCAATACTTTTCTCAAAGTTGATTCTTAACTTAGAATGAAGCATTGAATGAGTCCTTGAATTTCTTTTCAACTATAAGCTCTGTTATAAGAATTTCTGCATCCATCAACAACCTATGATCTTTCACTAATTCACCAGTATAATTTGTAATAAATGAATCAAAAATATAGATGAATTATTTAAAGGTCACAGGCTGAAAAAAATTTAACTTCTAATCTGATCTCGATTAATTACTCAATCTTAGAATTTGTGCGGGAGGCTGTAATCATTAGGAATTCCATTCAAATAAGAATCAGGTTGATATAAAAAAATGTCAGTTCTTAAAGATATATAAAAATTCTTGTCTCTAATTTATAGAGTGACAATATAGTTTAAATTTTACTATTTTCTAACAGAGCAAATAATTTCTTTAATTACTCCAGTTATAATTCTTTATAAGTTAATTAAGGAAATAACAAACCATAATATTCCATTATAAAGATTTTTTTTATTATTAATATTTTTTTATTATTTCAAATTTATTTTAACAAAAGTTAAAAGTTCTTATGACAGATTTTTAACAATAAATAATAAAGTCTTAGAATTCAGCAAAATACATGACTTTCTTATTTAATTGTGGTGAGGTTTTACTTAGAAAAGCCATTTTTTTTTTGTGTTGGAGTCATTTTTGCCACTTAGAGAAGATTTCAGATTTATTATCAGTTCCGAATAATGCAAACTCCATTCTCCTCGAAATGGGTCCTAGTGTCTACCCAGTCCTCTGTTGAATGGAGATCGGGTTTACTTCCCCGGAGTTAAAGGCGGGCGAACGTCGGACTGACCACCTGACCTCGACTTAGTCCTGTTGGTCATGAAGCGTCGGAAGCCTTAGCTCCCACGACACCAAGGGCCTGCATAGGCCTACACTGGGACACTCTAACATGATTATTTGATTGTGTTAAGTTTTTGCATAGAAAAGTCGATTTTTTTTTTTTTTTTTGAGTTGGAGCCATTTTTGCTATTAAGAGAAAGTTTCAGAATTGTTTTAAGTTCAGAATAATGCAATTGGAGAGAAACTGGTTTTCTTCACTTCTTTATTGACATCGTCTTTATCTTGAATGGCCTTTATAGCCACCGCCTTTATGATATCCACCTCCTTTATAATATCCACCTTTATAATTTCCACCTTTATATCCTCCGCCTTTGTAATATCCACCTCCATAATGGCCACCGTCATAATGGCCAATACCATGATGGCCACCACCTCTACCGCCTTCCACCTGAACTATGCTGAAGGTAGCGATGCATACAAGCAGCAGAAGAAAAACCTAGAATAAAAGAAACAAAATATTATCATAATAAGAATAGTTAAGCTGGACAGTTTTCTGAAATTTAAAACCCAATACAAATTTTAAAAAACCGTTTCTATGAATGCAAAAGTTCGAATAACATTCACTTCATCAGCAGCATCATAATAAGAATATATATATATATATATATATACACTCATGGACAAAAAAATTAGCGCACCAAGAAGGAGTCGTAAAAATGAAACGAAAATTTACATACGTAATGACTACTTTGATATAAGTAAATGATTAGAAAATCAAAGAAAAAGAATAATTTATTTCAGAGAAAAAGGCAAAAGAACGGAGGAGTCAATACTCCGTTGGACCCCCTCTAGCGCGAATGCACGATGCGATACGATCGGGCATTGAGTCATACAAGTTCTGTATGATGTCTTGAGACATTTCGTTCCATATTTGCTGTAACCTTGCCTCTAGTTCGTTCAAACTCGTGGGATGCCCAACTCGTCGTCCCAAATGATCCCAGATATGCTCGATTGGAGACAAATCTGGGGATCGGGCAGGCCAAGGAAGGGTAGTAACAGTGCGGAGACAGTCTTGTGACACCCTTGCCGTATGAGGCCGAGCATTGTCTTGTTGAAAAATGGCTCCTGGGAGCTGTTGCATGAGTGGCAACACATGTGGTTGAAGGATTTCATGAACATACCGCTGGGCTGTCATGGTGCCACGGAACAATACTAGGGGTGACCGTGTATTGTAGGCAATAGCACCCCATACCATCACACCAGCTGTGGGAGCGGTGTGTCGCTGTACAGCAAAGGCAGGATTGAAGCGTTCACTACGGGCTCTCCACACACGAACACGATTGTCATCACTGCCGAGATTGAATCTGGATTCGTCGCTAAAGACGACCTGGTTCCATTCCGCTGCAGTCCAGTTTCCTCGTGCGCGGCAAAACTCCAAACGGAGGCGTCGATGGGTGGGCGTCAAGGGCAGCACACGTAATGGGCGCCCCGATACCAACTGTCCTTCAGCCAGGCGCCTTCGTATGGTTCGAGAAGACACAGCGGCCCCTAGTGAAGGTGCTACCTGTGCCTGGATGGCGGCCGATGAAGCAGTTGGCTGTACACGTGCATTTCTGACTATGTGGCAGTCTTCTCGACGACTGGTCTGTCGAGGGCGTCCTGAGCCTGGTCTTCGTGTACATGACATCTCTCGGGTCCACTGGTCCCAATACCTTCTCACAACACAATCAGAGCGGCCTAATTGACGAGCTACTCGCCTAGCTGACCACCCAGCTTCTATCATCCCGACGATTCTCCCTCTCTCAAACTGCGACAACTGCGTATACTGTCTTCGAACACGGCGCAATGGCATGTCTACCTCAGCTCTTCCTTTGTAAATGATTCAGCACACTCAAACAAGCTTTGGTTACCTGTTTTATACTCCGCAGAGTACGATGGTCAATGCCCTCTACCGGCTATACGTAATGCACAATCACGCTGCATTTCTAATCATTTGCATATCTCCCCGACATGTACCTTCATTGCAAGTTTCGTTACGATCCCGCAATTATTTCTTGGTGCGCTAATTTTTTTGTCCATGAGTATATATATAGTTGTAGAATTTGGAAATTGTAATTATATATATTATAATTACAAATTATTTGAAAGAAGTATTTTAATTTCCTTACAGGTATAGTTAAGATACTGAGGAATCCCACTAAAGGCCTAAGTGGCCCTTGGATCGCGCTGAGGGGTTTGGGGAAAGTGAAGGCTAGAAAATAAGACTCCTTCATTTCTGTTTTTAAAGTCTAATTAAAAGTAAAGTCAAACCTGAGTTGTAAGTAATTCTCAGTTATGCGTAATTTAAAATTCTGCCCTTCAGATATGTACAAACCAGTGTTTATTGTAATACAATATAGATGAAATTACTTTTTTAAAGTATCTTGTAAGTTGCCTTAGCTTAAATAAAGACCTCCAAAAAAAAAAAAAAAATCAAAGAACAATAATTTTTATTTAATGTTTTTTTTTTTTTTTTTTTTTGTATTTTTTCGCCAAGTTTGAATTGTTTTCTGTAATATGTAATTACGCTTAGAAAGGAAAAAAAAAAAAAAAAAAAAAAAAAACCCCAAAAAAAGAGTCGAAAAACTGTTTTATGTAATGAACGCTCTAGGACAGAAACCTAAAGAAGCACAGAAGTTTGACCCTGGAAATCCCCAACGCGAACTTCTGATCAAGGGCGTTCAATCTCCTTCGTATTCTTAGTAGAACTTGATTACAGAAGGGACCAGTGGCTCACTCAGGATTACGGTTTGGGGAGGTTATTTGAACTGTATTTGACCGAGGAGTTACAAATGAAAGATATCATAAGGTAGCATTTAGAGCTATATCCTCTGTTTCAAAGATCACTTTCCAAAATAATAAGATACAGACACGTTAGCGCTTTAATATAGGTTTTTTTCTTGTTCTTTCTTTAGTTTTGGGGTTTGGGAGACTTCAGCCCCGTTAGCTCCTTCCTTGGCTACGGCACTCGAAGTCACCAAGAATTGACTTTTCCAGTGTCTTATAAACTTCATTTTTTTTATTTTAATTACATTATTAATTAACAATGGTATTACCAATTTAACAAATGTTTATTTCTATCAGATTGCTATAAAGTATCGAATTACTTAATTTAAAAAAACAAAATATTATTAAACTAAATTTAAAAGTATCTTAAGAAAATGTATTTTCTTTTTTTTTTTATTCATTTACTTTTTCAAAAAATAAAATAGTTTGATTTTAGTGAGGGAATGATTTTTAACTTATTTTCCGCAGGAAAGAAAGGCTTATCCAATCACTGTGTGGATGTGTGTGTGTGTGTATGTGCCTGCTTATGTGTTTCACTCACTCCAATTAGTTTTTGAACCGTGGATCTTCTTGAAACGTAGTATGCATAATCGTGGACGATGTAAATTTCATATTTGAAATCTTATCCAAAGGACTCATTATTGAGAGATTAGAATAAGAAGGAGTTAGCATAGGATTACAAATAAAGGATTTCTATCCTATTTCAATTAACATCATTGTCTTAATGTTTTAATATTTAATCTTTAATCCATTGCACGAGAGTTGATACTCTTGAAATTAATCCTATTTACACAAATGAAGTAATTAATGGGAACTTAATTCATTTTCTTTTTCAGGTAACGAAACATTTGGATTTTGTCAAATCAGGAGATATTAGAATTGGAATATAAATGTACACTTTACGTTTTTGTCGTTTTCAGGCTTTAAAAAAAAATAATAATAAAAATTAATTTTAAGAAGTGACTTTTAAAGAAAGTAAGCTTCAAGTTCTTTATTATTTCTGTTGATTCAAATGTTAGGTCTTTTTCCATCCATTTTGTTTTCGAATAAAAGGTCAGGAAGAAAATTTTACAAAATAACTTTCTATCTGAATTTCTCCAGTACTTGAAATAATCAAACACTTTACCTCTGATTAATACTGGAGATTGGATTTTATTTTTTCTACGACTATAGAATTCGGCAAATCAAAGTAATAAAATAAAATGTATTTAAAAATGTTAAGACATATTAAAAATTTCAAGATAAGAAATTTGTATTGGCAAAAAAAAAAAAAAAAAAAAAACAGAAAGAAAATGTTATGCTTAATATGTAAGTTTTAAGATTAAGCTAAATTTATAAAATATTAAAATCTTTTAAGAAAATCATTGTCTCATTAATTTTCGGGAATTTTTGACAACTTCCTTTGTCACAGAAATTTAGTTTTCTCATAAGAACTTCACGAAACTTATTCCTAACTTTATTCATAATTTATTTTATTTAAATTTGATTTCGTAAGATTTATCCAAATAGTGATAAAGGAATATTTGGAGAAGTCATCACGGAAAAGATTTAAGTTTCTGAATTAACATACAGCTTTTAACTTTTAATTTTAATTTTTATAATTTCACTTAAGTTTTTTTTTTTTTTTTTTTTTTTTTTTTTTTTTTTAAGAGATTTTCTTCTCTTTTTCTGAATCTTCACAAAACATATAATTTTCTTTTTAATTAATTTTAATGAAATCCTGACAGTATTATAATATAAAAGTAATTTAGAATATTGGAATGAACATAAAAATGCATGTAAAAAAAAATTCAAACTCTCTAACAGTCTCTTTGGAGGCTATTAGGAAATTTGCATTGTTTTCTTTATTTGCATTGTTTATTATTAATATTAAGGTGTTTTCTTTTTATCTGTTAATTAATTAATAACTTAAATATATCTTGAAAAATATCCACTTCGATACTAAACCAAATGAGTGAGTTACAAGAGCACAGAAAATTAAGACTGAAAATATTTTATCTTATCTTAGTCTCTCCAATCGTTTACAAATAATGCATTTAAACCATTTACTAAAATTTTTTTTAATGAATAATTTCTTAAAAAATATATATTTAAAAATAACATTAATTCTATTTATAAGTGAATGTACTTAGAAAAGGAAAAAAGTAACATCAATTCTAATAATAGAAAACAATGATATACAGAGTAGAAATACGTACCAGCGTTGTTGATCGAAACATGGTGATGGTCAGTGGTAATCTAGTGCCTAACGGGGGCAGTTTATATAATATTTACAGCTCTAGAGGTCAACAAAAGGAGGAGCTTCAAATTTGCTTAAAACATCATCGCACTTCTACCGTTATTTTATATACGTCACTTCCGGCATTATAAGGAGGTTGTTTGACTATTTTTTTGACATAATTTAAATTTAGGGAATTCCCTTCCTGTAAAAACCCTTAAGTAATGATTCAAGAACATGTTTTTCTTTGGCTCAACGCGATTCCTTCCGTCCCAGATTTGTTTAAAGCTATTATACAAGTATTTAGAAAATTCTCACAATCCATGGCATTGCAATTTTTGTTGTCTAAGATAATTTTTTTAATTTTTTGTTTTAAATTAACGTGTGTTTGTGTATTCTAACTTTCTAATTGTGTAACATCAGTATTAGCTAAGTGTTTAACAAATATTTTTTACAACATTAGATCACAATTAAACTTATTTAAAGAGTTTACGTTATATAGTCAAGTCTGAATATCAATCATCTATACAACATGTAACGCATCAGTAGCTAAAAAGCCTTATTTACAGAACGAAAGAAATAAAATAAACGAATGAATAAATAAATAAATAAATAAATAACATAAGTTTAAAGTGCGGATATAACTTTGAGTCAAAAAACAGACACATACTTAAAAAATTTTTAAAAATTACTATTATAAAATTAACACAATCGACTTCAGCAAACAAGTCGATTGCTTTCTTCAGGTATACACCTAAATAAAAATACTCCAATATACAGGGAGTTTAGAAAATGGTAGACAGAGCGAAGAGATATGAGTTCCAAAGGTCATTTGGAGTCGAAAATATTCAATGACATTTTGTTGTAGGGCCGTAGTTTTAGAGTTAGAAAATGGATGCTTTGGGAATGGTACCAAAGAAAGCTCAGTTCACATTAAGAAGTGTAAGTAAATAAGGTAAAGGTTTATTACAAAAAGCAATCCGGATAACAAATGTCAAGACTGAAAACAGGTATGATATTAAAGAGAATGCTGAGAATATGAAGTTTGAGATTTTTCTTTTTGGATAACCTAGTCCAGATGGTATTTTGCATTATTTAGATAGGAGTCGATGAATGCATAGTACAAAATCATTCTATATTTAATTGGTAATACATTTCTTGCATGATAAAAGATAAACGTCGTTCTATTTAGTTTGTTATAAATTTCTTTGATTTGTAGATTCCAGGTGAATGTATTGCTTATTGTAATACCCAGATATTTTAGGGTTTTTTCAGTTATTATTTTTTGACAGTTGATACAATTGTGGGTCGTATTGTATAAACAATCATGTGTATGAAAGTACACATTCGGCTGATAAATGGGTTTTTCTGTTTTTTGTATGTATCGTAAGAATATTTGATTTTTTTTCATTAATCATTAATTTATTATCGTGTATCCAGAATAATTGTATATTGTTGAAATTTAAGTCTAGCAAGGAATTAGAACCTCATATAATAAGAAATTTGAATTGGATTTAATTCCCATTATTTATTTGAAACAACTTCGGGGCAAAATCATCACAAACAAACAATTAGGCCTAGTCCATTTTGTCAATTTGTAACTTAATGGGGGGGGGGGGGGGGTTCCCCCCAACTTTAATTGCATTTTTTGGGTATTAATTTTCTAGAAGAAATGATTTTTTTTTTTTCAGAATAAGCCGTTACAAACCATTACAAATGAACCCCGTTGTCTGTTTTGTCATTTTCTAATTTCAGGGGGCTAGCACTACTTTAATTAGATTTTTTAGATATTAACTTTCCGGAACCAGCGAATTTTTTTTTTTCGGAACAAGCCCATCACGAATGATCCCCTTTGTTTTTTTGTTTTGTTTTCTGGGGAGGGGGGACTAGTGTGAAGTGTTAGTGTGAACTTTAATTGGATTTTTTTTGGTATTAATTTTCCGAAACAAACGGAAAACAAACGATTTTAATTTTGGAACAAACAGGAACAAATTCATTACAAAGAACCCCGTTATTCGTTTTGTCAATTTCTATCTTAGGTACGGCTAGCGTGAAGTCAGCACCCACAAATTTAATTGGATTTTTTTGGTATTAATTTTCGGAACAAACGATTTTATTTTCGGAATTTTATTTATTTAATTCCGGAACAAGCCCATCACAAACGAGCCATGTTGTCCGTTGTCTTAATTTGTGACTTGGAAGGGGAGGGGGGCAACTTCACAGACATTGGGTAGGCTATTTGAACTGTACATGACAGACATATAAAAGTGAGTTAACATATAAAAGTGAGTTAACATATAAAAGATGTCATAAGATAGCAATTAGAGCTACGCATTATCCCGTTTTTATTTTGCAGACGGCTTAAGGCCTGAGCGCACACAAACGTCTGACCCGTTCCGTCACTACTACGTTCCGACTACGATAACGTCAAAACAAGGCGCACTGGTCCGTCTGGCAATCCGCTTCTCCGATCCGTTTACCGCCAACATAAGTTAGTAATATCCCTTACAAAATAGCGCCAATTTCACATCTGATGTAAATGGTTTCAGTGTTTTCTTTTCATCATTGGTTTGTTCTACGTTTAAAGAAACATTCCACAGGACACAATAGAAGAGATTTCGAATATAAAGAAAAGGAGAGTTAATTCTGAATATCGCCTAGAGTTAATAGCCTACCTACTTTTCTATAAGTTTTATAAATTAGAAAACGATATTTTTATAATAATTAATAAAAAAATATTTTTTCCTTTATTACAAATATAAAACCATATTATGTTCTTTAAAAATTAAAACTGGTCTAGTAAGAGGTTAATTTTATTAATATTGATAACTTTTAGTGATTTTTTTTTCAGTATGGATATAATAACTAGGAGACCTTTATGAAATACTCTATTTAAACTATCTTATTGTTTTGGGTAAAATATTAGTCTAATTTTAATGCCTTTAAATCGCTTTACCAACCATATGCTTGAAGCATTTATTTTATTATTAAATTGAGTAGACGCATTTTTCTTATTAATTACTTATTATATTATTATTTTAGATGTGCATTTACAGAAATTTAGATGAAGAGATCATAAGTTCAAGTTTACCTACTTTTTATCTACTTAATAATGTGTTTTCTAATCGTGGACGATCTAAATTTAATATTTGAAATCTTTTTTTAAAGGACTCATTATTGAGAGATTAGAATAAGAAAGAGTTAGCATAGGAGTACAAACAAAGGATTTCTATTCTATTTCAATTAACATATCATTGTCTTAATGTTTTATTATTTAATTATGGATGTACCTCATTTACATCTGAATGTTCATTGGTTTGGAACTGTGTCTTCGCCTGTAAAGACTGGATCTTGTGTTATTTTCTTCACCAGATGATGTTTGGCTAAGTCCAAAGGAAATCAATTGTGATTTTTTTAATATGTAATATTATTGGTAATAGAATGAAAACGCGAATTTCCATCTCTCAAAAATTGTCTGTAATCAAATGAGGTTGGTGTGAAATTGCTTGGTGTGAAAACTCTACGTTTTGAATGTTTTTTTGACGAAATACCATTCAGCAAAGTGTACTGTATTTAAAAGTGTTACATGAATGTTTAATAAATGTTAAAGTTAAAGTGAAAGTGAAAGTCTTTTCATTTGTTATCTCTTTGCCGTTTTTCTCGTCACTTCCTGTTTTCGGAGATTTTTAAAAGCTTGTAACTTTTGGCCTAGAGGTCAACCGGTAAAATTTTTGATGTCATTGTTTTTATTTTTTTAGCTGAACATTTTGATACATAATTGATGTTAATCTGTTTTTGACAATATAAAGTGTCTACAAGTAAGTTATACTGAACTCTCGGTGACATACATGACGACATTCAATTTAAAATTGAAAAAGAAACGAAATATGGAATGTATGTCCTTGATGTTTACGTCCCATTTCTTTCAAAGTCAGCATCATCCTAATGGCCGTTAAAAGTTGCTTTTCAGTTGTCCAATACTTTACGTAATTTCCATAGTGAGATCTAAAATGTCCACAATATGTTGTTAACTAATTACTATCCACTTCAATTTTTTAGCAGGAAATATTGCTATTATTTTCAAGAAAATTTATAATTGTTTGAATCCTCGTCTTGACAATCATTTACAATTTATATCAATACCATTTCACCCTAAAATATTATTGTCCTGACCTGTCTAAGAACCTCCGTTCATACTGCAGAAACCGATTAATAATCAATACTAGCATATTAAATTAACATAATAAATTAATTTATTAAGGGTAATTTTTTTGTATCAATATAATTTTTAAATTATTTTCATAATCTTCAACGTTTATTAAAATGAAAATAAATTTTAGCTTTTGTTATTCATTTTTCAATTAAAGCAAAATTACTTTTGCTTTTCTTTTCATATTAGATCGTGTATCGGAATTTCAGCTTATCACACAGATCGATTGATTTTGTGACTATGAATTCTTAGGAAAGCAAGTTAAAAAAAAGGATATTTTAAATCTTACATCGCACTCAAGTTGATTGAAAAGTATTTATCATTCGAAACTTCTTAATTAGCGAGAATATCATATTCTATTTTATATATTACTAAAGTTTCTCTATTACTGGTTTTTAGGTTTCTTTTTTTTTTCATTTTTCTTTGTGGAAATCAGATACCTCCAAAACTAAAATTAATATGAACGGAATTTAATAATCCGAACACTATCTTTATGCTTGTATTATTTAAATACTAGACGAGTACCGTCGCTTCGCTCCGGAACCCTT
This sequence comes from Thereuonema tuberculata, assembly GCA_023159025.1. Taxonomy (NCBI): domain Eukaryota; kingdom Metazoa; phylum Arthropoda; class Chilopoda; order Scutigeromorpha; family Scutigeridae; genus Thereuonema; species Thereuonema tuberculata. The sequence goes on from JAFIDM010000001.1 coordinate 23,680,126, forward strand.
GCATGTATAGCATTAAAAAAAAACTTTATTTATTTAACAAATTAATATGGAGATCGGAGAATACGCGACTTCCCAGCTCATTGTGGGCTTCTCCGCTTAACTCAGATGTATTGCGCGTTGGCACACACACGGGTGGTTGCCGCAAAAACACTTCATTTTTGCATGTATCTTCCAAACGCAGAAACGTTTATTAATGACTGATATACCGTTCGATAGAACTTTCAAATACCAACATTTTCTCAATATAATGTTCTCTTCCAACTTATATACTTTTCGTTTAAATTGAGAAAAAGTCAAAATTTGACCCTTTAAAAGGCGCCATCTTGGAAACCAAAAACTTTTTTTCGAAAGATTTTTGTAGCATTTTGTTTGTCTTAAAAAGCTCCACATTTTATCCATTTACATGACCAATCTATCTCTTATAGTTTGTCCACAAAAATTGGAAAAACGTAAAGTCTTATGACAATTGTAAAGATGATTTTACGTGCGCTAATAACTAAAAGGTTAAGAGACTGCCGTCGCACAAGTAAAAAATTAAAACATTAAAAATATAAAAGTATAAAAACTACTAGTTTTGTCTCCGGGGAACTGGAGACTTCATCTGACTGGAGACTTCTTATGACAATGACAGATAGAATAACGCTTTTATATAATATAATAATATTACGAAGCAAAAGCTATACATTTATTAATTAACATCATCATCTCTTTTGTTTGGTTTACTGCAAATAAAGCAAGGTGTATTAATATAACTAAGATATATATATATATATATCACAATAGAAAAGAAGAAATAGCCCATCTTTGCATCAGTACTTTTCTCAAAGTTGATTTTTACCTTAGAATGAAGTATTGAATGAATCCTTGAATTTATTTTCAGCAATTAGCTCTGTTATAAGAATTTCTGCATCCATCAACAACCTATGATCTGTAAGCAATTCACCAGATTAATTTGTAATAGATGGATCAATAGTATAGATCAGGGGTTCTCAGCCTTTTTCAACCCACGTACCCTTTTTGTGTATCATTAACTATGCGTACCCCCAACAAAAACACTTTAGTTTTATTAAAATGTGTTATATTAGTTAAAGTTTAACTGTCAAACTGTTAAAGTTTAATTACGAATAGGTAATTTAAATTAAAAACAAGAAATTTTAGTTTAATGGACATTTTATTACAAGTTTTTATTAATGATACATTAAATCAAAAAAGTCTCAGAAAATAATTAGTGGGAATACTTTTTGGTAGTTAACCCGTTATAGATTTTCGCGTACCCCCCTAAAAGGGTACGCGTACCACCGGTTGAGAACCGATGGTATAGATGAATTATTATTTAATGGTTACAGATTGAAAATAATCTAACTTCTAATCTGATTTCGATTAATTACTCAATTAGAATTTGTGTGGGAGGCTGTAATCATTAGGAATTCCATTCAAATAAGAATCACGTTGATATATAAAAAGATGCATTGAAATAAAATTCCTGAAGATGCATAAAAATTCTTCTTTCTAATTTGTAGATTGACAATACAGTTTAAATTTTACTATTTTCTAACATAGCAAATAATTTCTTTATTTACTCCCATCATAATTCTTTAAGATTTAAAGATTTAAGATTTAAAGATTAAAAACACATTAGCCTAAGTAAATAACAAACCATAATATTGCATTATAAAGATTTTTTTTTATTATTATTTCTTTATTGTTTCAAGTTTTTTTTGGCAAAAGTTAAAAGTTCTTATGACTGATTTTTAACAAGAAATAATGAATTCTTAGAATTCAGCAAAATACATGAGTTTCTTATTTAATTGTGGCGAGGGTTTTCGTAGAAAAGTCGATTTTTTTTTTTTTTTTGAGTTGGAGCCATGTTTGCCACTAAGAGAAGATTTCAGATTTGTTATCAGTTCAGAATGATGCAATTGGAGAGAAACTGGTTTTCTTCACTTCTTAATTGTAATCTTCTTCATCCTGAATGGCCCTTGCCTTTATAGCCTCCGCCTTTATGATATCCACCGCCTTTATTATATCCACCACCTTTATTATATCCACCGCCTTTATGATGGCCGCCGTCATAATGGCCACCACCATGACCGCCGCCATAATGGCCTCCACCACCACGGCCTCCACCTTTACCGCCTTCCACTTCAATTACGCTGAAGGTAGCGATGCATACAAGCAGCAGAAGAAAAACCTGGAATAAAAGAAACAAAATATTAGCATACTAAGTATTTGTACATATATAATTGTAAAATTTGGAAATTGTAATTTCATATATTATTATTTTCGAAGTTTTTTAATTTCCTTTTAAATACAGTAATTAAGAAATAGAGAAAGTCACAAGTAGTTAAGTTAAATTATCCCACTAAAGGCCCAAGTGGTCTTTGGAGACGCGCGGAGGGGTTTGGGGAAGTGAGGGCTGGAAGAAAGGACTCCTTGCATTTCCTCAACAATGGTTAAGCTGGAACAACACTACCTAGATGTTCAGTATCTAGGTGTGTATCAAGGTGGTGTTGGCTGTATGCGCACTTGTTAATGTCAGCGCTGCAGAACGGACTTCTGAGTTTGGCAACGACTAGTGAATGGCGCGCATTACATGTCCGTTGTCGCCGTTTTCTAGCACGAATAATTTGGGAATGGGCGACAAGAGACAAAACATGTGTTAATGGCAAACCTTTTTATTTAAAATTAAAATTGAAATCCGCTCAAGTCCGTTGAAGTCCTCTGAAGTCCATCCTTCCAAGGATAATGCGCGCGGGCTTTACTGTCAAAAGAGTTCTTTTTCAGAACCACTAATTTAAATGAAAGACAAACTATTTTATCGATCTGTATAAATAAAGCAAAAAAAGAAAAAAAAATTCAAGTTACACAAGACAGCATATGGAAAATTTATAGTAAAAAGTGACTTTACTACCATGAATAAATTTCCTCATCAAATAAATACATATGTATGTGATAATATAATGTATAAAAAGTAATAAAATGAATTAATAATAGTAATAATAAAATGAAGGTGTGAACAGTAAAGAAACTGAAAATTGGATGAGAGCTATGAGAGAAGAAATTGGCATTATTGAAAAGCACAATTCTTCTACAGAAAAAGAAATACTAGATTATGTAACACCTCACTACCAAATGGATATTCAAAGTAAAAAACAAAAATCAATGGAAGCCCAAACAAATATAAGGTGAGGCTCGTCATAAATGTTTTCTTGCAAAAGAAAGGCATAAATTAGAACATACATACGCTCCAACTCCAAACATACACAATGTATAAAATGTATATACAATCACTGCGATGTAAGAATTACTTATCTCAATGGAGAACTTAAAGATGAAACATCATAGAAGTTCCTCAGGCAATTGTAATGGCTTGAAATTAAAGAAATCATTGTACGGTCTGAAGCAGAGTGGAAGGAATTGGTATAAGACATTACGTCGAAAATTACTTGAGAAAGGATTAAAATTCTTTTAAAAGTGATCCTTGCATATATACGTACACAAAAGATAAAGATGGAAACCTTATCCCAATCTATGTAGATCATTTTCTCATTCTTGGGAAAAAAAAAATAGTAGCATAGCCGAAATCAAGAAAATCTTTAATGATCTATTTGGTATAAAAGATCACTGTCGAGATAAATGATTTCCTTGGAATGAATATCAAACCTGATATAAGTAAGAATGTACTTACAATATCTCAATGCCATTTCATTAAGGATTTCCTCAAAAAACCAGGAATGCAAAATTGTAAACCATTGTCAACTCTTAAGAGTGCAGACAAATAGAAATACCATTTTAGAAGAAAAAGTCAGCAAACCTCTTAAGTAAAGATGATCATCTAAAATATCGAAATAGCTTTGGAAGCTTAACCTGAGTCCATATTCAAGACTCGATATATTATGTGCAGTGAGGAATGTTTAGAAAGGAACAATTCATCTAATTCTCAAGATTTAATGTGAGTAAAGCATGTGTTGAGGTAATTGAAAAGAACCTATCAGAGCAACATCAATCAGCAAAATATTAGTGATGCAAGGTGCGGTGATAGAACCAATGGCAAATAAACAAAAGGATGCCTATTATACCTAGGGAATTCATCAATCACCTGGAATAACATAAGCAAATATAAAGAATATTTCAGAAACTAAACATGTCAAACATATGTGAAATACCAATGAATTATGATAATCAACCTACAATAAAAATTAATTGTGAACAAGTACAACCAGACAAGAAGCATGCACGTTGACTTAAAATATTACATAATAAAAGATTGTAATATATTATATTATACACATAATAAAGAATAAAGATATTGAAATAAACTAAATATTCAGTGAAGAAAATCCAGCAAATATATCTACCAAGCCATTGAATAAAACAAAGCACGTAGAATAAATTTCCTCATTTGTTTCGAAGAATTTTTATTGTGATGTAGAAAAAAAATAAAAAAAATATTCTAATACTTAATCATTGCAACTATATTGGAATTATACTCAATTATTAAAGGCATGGTTAAGTTGTTACATTAAGAAACCTCAATATATAAGGTCGGTATAATTCTCCAAATATTAATTTAAATTATTTTATATCGTATAATGTTGATTTACATGGAAACATAAAAGTTAATGAAGAATTAAATGTTTCTTTAATTGCTATTCAATGTTTAAAATTAGACTAGAAAAATAATAGTAATTCTATTATCCAGAAAAAAAAAATATTAAATTAAATTAGTTCGTCAGAAACTAATCTGAATTCTTATCAGCAAACTGCTAAGCTGAGAATAAAGAGAACTGAAAAGTTATGGTCTCTTTTTGATGCGTCACAGAGGAGCTCTAAGATCTTGTTCTCCAGGTGTTCGTGCTTTTGCCCGCCTTCTCGAAGAAGAAGACTGGAACTCATTCCACAAAAGGCTGACTGGATTCTAGGAACCATTGGAGGAAAATTCAGTTGTGGAAAAACCACCGGAGATCAATGGCCTTTCCACTGAGCTATCGGGCCCACGAAAAAGACACAATATCCTAGCTACGTACTTTATATTCAATTCAAAATTGTGCAGTGTAAATGAAATCATTTTTTTAAAATATCGCTTAAGTAAATTGCTTTAAATAAAATCTTAATTTAAGCCACCTAAAACAAATACAAATCAAAGAATGATATTTGTCATTGAGTTTCAATTTGCTTTCTGTAATATTTAATTACGCTTAGAGTGGCAAAACAAAACAAGAACGGAAAACTATGTTATGTAAGTAATACTCTAGGGCAGAAACCTAAAGAAGCACGGAAGTTTGACCCTGGAAATCCCCTACGCCAACTAAATACGTATTTAGGAAATTCTGGTCAAGGACGTTCAATCTCCTTCGTATTCTTATTAGACGCAACTACAGAAAGGGCCAGTGGTTTATTCAGGATTACGGTTTGGGGAGGTTATTTGAACTTTACTTGACGAAGGAGTTACAAATGAAAGATGTCAAAAGGTAGCATTTAGAGCTATATCCTCTGTTTCAAAGATCACTTTCCAAAATAATAAGATACAGACACATTAGTGCTTTAATAAAGGTTTTCTTCTCGTTCTTTCTTTACTTTTTGGGTTTGGGAGACTTCAGCCCCGTTAGCTCCCTCCTTGGTTACGGCACTCGAAGTGATCAAGACCTTTTTTTTCCAGTATCTTAAAAACTTTATTTTTTTATTTTAATTACATGATTAATTAACAATGGTATCACCAATTTAATAAATGTCTATTTCTATCACATTGCAATAAAGTACAGTCGAACCTCCATTTTGCGAATTTCTCTATTTTGAGAACTTTTCTTTGGAACGAAGAATATTTTGCCAATTTTTTCGTAAAATAACCTCGTAATAAATAGCGAAGTGCATTTTCTATTTAACGAACTTTTTCGTGGTTTCTTTGTCAACAATGATAATTCGGCAAGTACGGAGGACGAAGATGAAAACGAAGACGATATTCCCTTAGAGGAAATGAAAGAAATGTCGATATAGCTGAGGGGAAAAAAAAGAAATTAACGATGATATGCTGATTGATGGTTATCTTTCACTTGATTTTGAAGTTGAGACCTCGGAAACACTAACTCCCTGTTTCCCAACGTGGGGCGCACGCCCCACAGGGGGGCAATTTGATTGTTGAGGGGGGGGCAATTCAAAAATGGAGCAATGTTGGTTTTTTTTTTTTTGATTGTGAAAGTTAAAAAAGTTTTTTTTTTTTTTTTTCTTTTTTTCTTTTTGAAGTTATACCTAATTTTTTATTTTGACTGTTAGGCCCAACATAAGACTAAACAAAACAAACAAATGCCTTTTCGATTAATTCTTATGAGGGGGACTAGAGTACAGCTGTTTCACAATTCTACTTGATCATCAGCTCCAGCCATTCTAATCCCCCTCATAAGAATGAATCGAAAAGGCATTTGTTTGTTTTGTTTAGTCTGTGTTGGGCCTAACAGTCATTTTTAAGTTGAATTGACGGCACGTTAAACCCAATTTTTTAGTTATACCTAATTTTGTGGGGCATAGCATACTTTAGATACTTTAGGTGGGGCACAGCACTAAAAAGGTTGGGAAACACTGCACTAACTGAATCGGATATTTTGGACAGTGTGAAAAATAAAAACAATAGAGCTATGAATTGCGATGAAGATGGAGATGATTAAAATAGAAATGATCATGATGAAGAAATCAAAAAACCTTCGTATGATGAAATGTTAAATCATTTGAAACAATCCGACGCGGATTACAATTTGAAGAAAATTCGCCTGAAGGGGTTTTTGGTGCATTGCAAAGATGCGAGACGTACTATGAGCGAAAACGCTTTTTCAAAAAAAAAAACTCAGACAAAATTAACAGACTTTATTAGTAAAATTTAAGTATGCATGTGGCAATGTATGCTTTATGTCATTAAAATTATTATTTTTTAATAATATTTATTGTTTATGTATTTTAAATCTGTTTTATGTAGTTTAAAGTAATTTTAAAAGGTGAATCTCTATTTAACGAATTTTCCATATAACGAAGGTTTTCTCGGGATTTAGCGACTTCGTTAAATAGAGGTCCGACTGTATCTGAATTAATTACTAAATTAAAAGAAAACAAAAACATTATTAAACTAAATTTAAAAGTATCTTAAGAAAGTTTATTTTCTTTTTTTTAATTGCTTTACTTTAAATCAAAAATTAAAATAGTTTGATGTTAGTGAGGGAATGATTTTTAAATTATTTTCCGCAGGAAAGTAATGCTTATCAACTCATTCTGTCTGTGTGTATGTGTTTCCCTTCATCCCAATAGTTTTTACCCATGGGTGGATCTTCCTGAAACGTAGTATGCATAATCGTGGACGATGTAAATTTAATATTTGAAATCTTGTTTAAAGGGCTCATTATTGAGGAATTAGAATTAGAAAAAATTAGCATAGGATTCTAAACAAAGGATTTCTATCCTATTTCAATTAACATATCATTGTCTTAATGTTTTAATATTTAATCCTTAATCCATTGCATACAGGTTTATACTCATCAAATTAATCCTATTTAGACGAATTAAGTAATCAATGTGAATTTATTTTCTTTTTCAGGTAACGAAACATTTGGATTGTATCAAATCAGCAGATATTAGAATTGGAATATAAATGTACGCTTTACATTTTTGTCGTTTTCAGAATTTTAAAAAAAGAAAATAAATAAAAATTTAATCAAATTTTAAGAAATGACATTTTAAGGAAAGTAAGCTTCAAGTTCTTTATTACTTCTTGTTGATTCAAATATTAGGTCTTTTTCCATCCTTTTTGTTTTGGAATAAAATGTCAGGAATAAAATTTACAAAACAACTTTGTGTCTGAATTTCTCCATTACTTGAAATAATCAAACACTTTTCCTCTTATTATTATAGTAGATTGGATTTTGTTATTTCTACGAATTTAGAATTACGCGAATCAAAGTAACTAACATAAATTTAAAGACAAAATAAAATAAAATATATTTAAAAATTTCCAAAAATATTGGAAATTTCACGAGAAGAAATTTGTATTGGAAAAAAATAAACAACAACTAAAAGAAAATGTTATATTTAATATAAAAAGAATAAACAAATGCATAAAATATTAAAATCTTTTAAGATAATCATTGTTTCATTAAGTTTCGGGAATTTTTGACAGCTCCCTTTGTCACAGAAATTTAGTTTTCTCATAAGAAATTCACGAAACTTAATGAAAAATAATTTTTATTTTGAGTAATGAATAATGACGTTTACGTGTCATTAATGGGAATCTTGGGCCAGCTGTTTCGTCTTTGTATTATGTCTTACGTTTATTCGTAACTTAATTCATAATTTATTTGATTTAAATTTGATTTCGTTTGACTTATCCAAATAGTGATAAAGAGATCTTTGGAGAAGTCATCACGAAATAGATTTAAATTACCAAATTAACCTGTAGAATTTAACTTTATTACATAATTTTAATTCAATTTATATTTTATCAATTTCCTTCTCCTCTTCTAAATCTTCGTATAAACCATATTTTTTTTTAATTAATTTTTACTGAGATCCTGACAGTATCTTTAATAAATACTAGTTTTGGCTAAGAATAAAATACAATGCATATAAAGAAAACAATTAAACACTATAATAGCCTCCACAGCTACTAAATTGAAGCCTCACATCAAAACAAAAAAAAATAATAATAAAATAGAAAAAAAATATGAGAATTTTTTTATTATTATTATTAATTAATTAATAACTTAAATATATCTTGAAAAATGTCTACTTCGATTCTAAACCTAACGAGTGAGCTACAAGAGCACAGAAAATAAAAACTGAAAATATGTTTCCTTAATTTTTTTTAATTAATAACTTTTTAGAAAATATATATTAAAAAATAACATTAATTATATTTGTAAGTAAATGTACTTACAAATACGAAGAGGAAAAAAGTAATTTCAATTCTAATAATAGAAAATAGTATATACAGATAAGAAATACGTACCAGCGTTGTTGATCGAAACATGGTGATGGTCAGTGGTGATCTGGTGCCTAACGGGGGCAGTTTATATAGTATTTACAGCTCTAGAGGTCAACAATAGGAGGAGCTTCAAATTTGCTTAAAACAACATCGCACTTCTACCGATATATTTTTTTCTAATATAAACGGCCCTTCCGGCATGATCAGGAGGTTTGGTTGTTTTTTTAACATAATTTACATTCGGGGAATTGCCTTCCTGTAAAAACCCACAATTAATAATTCAAGGAGTTTTTTTTTTTTCTTCTTCTGTTCAACTCGATTCCTTCCGTCCCAGTTTTGTTTACAGGCTAATTCAGGTACTCAGAAAATTCCCACAATGCTATGGAATGACATTAAAAGCAATACATCATCGGATTGTGCGTTTCATTCTCTTAAACATCAGATCAGAAATAAAAATAAGCTGATATACTTTTTCGCTTTTTCCTAGCCCTGGTATTAGATCACTAGTTGCTTTGCAATAGTTAATTGCATTAACGCTACCTTTATTGCTGTTATAAAACCGACAGCAGTACCATTCACTAAATAAAGTAAACTACTCATTTCCTTATTAACCCAGACGAAAATTTGAAAATAGTGCTACCGGTTTGGCTTAAACGGCCCAAGACGCAAATAGGTATATGAGAGAAATGTGTTACAACTTACCTTATATTAATATTACTTTACTCATTTCTAATCTTGGATCTGATTATTAATATTTATAAGACATCGGTAAATATTTAATTCTTTGAAAAGTCGGGAAGAAGACTGGTAAGCTACTCGCTCCACAAAAGGCTGATTGGATTCTATGAACCATCAGAGGAAAATTCATTGGACCGTTTACTAGGCCTCGACCGTTTACGAGGCCGTCACAGCTTACGTCACAGTTCAAACTGCCTGTTGCTAGGCTCGGTTGCTAGGGTTTTAGCATTGAAATTAGTTACGAGAAAAACACCCAAAAAATAATAAAAAAGATTATCAGAACGCAATTTTAAGACTTCAAGAAAGCACACCTGAGGTTTTCTTTCCCTTATTTTTGTGAATTTTAGAAGAAATATTAAGACAAAAAAAAGCTGTAGGCCTATTTTTGCGTAATTTTGAGGTTCAGTGTCATAGATATAACATTGAGAGCTTCTGATTGGTTAACTCAAAAGTCACTCTCCTGTAGCAAAATACCGATAAATCTGTCGTACTGAAACTCATTTTATAAGTAGGATTGTAGAAGAAGAAATAATTTTTTATTCGCCAATAATTTAAAATTATTTATTCTCTACAATTCTACTTCTGAAATAAGTTTCAGTACGTAAGATCGGTCCTTTGCTATTGAGAGTGGCTTTTGTGTTAGCCAACCAAAAGCTCTCAGCAGCGGATGCCACGAAATCTATTGAAGTCTGAACCTCAAAATACGCATATTTTTTAAATACCGCTTTTTTTGTCTTAATATTTCTCTTAAATTCAGGAAAATAAGGGATAAAACCTTTAAGGTGGGTTTTCTTGAAGTCTTAAAAATGCATTCTGATAATTTGTTATTATTTTTTTTTGGTCTTTGCTTAAAAGAAAAACCAAGACGAACACCTGCTTGGTCGTAACTAATTTCAATGCTACAACCCTAGCAACCGAGCCTAGCAACAGCCTCTTTGAACTGAGACGTCAGTTGTGACGACACCACTTAGGGGTCGTCCATTAATTATGTGAGGTCAAAATGGGGAGGGGGG
>JAFIDM010000001.1:23690935-23721476 GCA_023159025.1 Thereuonema tuberculata
TCACCAAGGGGGAGGGGAGGGTCCAAATTTTTTAAAAAACACCTCACGTAATTAATGGACGGCCCCTTAAATGGCCCATTGTGGAGATCAACTGGGATCCTCCAAGTACATTTCCACTTAGCTATGGTGCCCATGAAAAATATCCAACATCCTATGTACTCTATATTCTTCATTTCAAAAAAGTTCAATATAGATGAAATTACTTTTTTGAAATATCCCTTGTAAATTGCGTTAATTTAAATCAGCGGCCGACAACCTTTTGTTGTAAGAGGGCCAAATATTTTAAATTTTAAATAAAACCTTACTTTAAGCCTCAAAAAAAAAAAAAAAAGAAATCAAAGAATGATAATTGTCATTGAATGTATTTTTTTTTATTATTATTATTATTTACTTTTTTTGCCAAGTTTCAATTGCTTTATGTAATAGGTAATTATGCTGAGAGTAGTAAAAAAAAAAATAAAAATAAAAACAGCGACGGAAAACCATGTTATGTAATTAACACAAAGATGGCTCTAGGACAGAAACCTACAGAAGCACGGAAGTTTGACCCTGGAAATCCCCAACACGAACTAAATATTTAGGAAATTCTAGTCAAGGGCGTTCACTTGATTACAGAAGGGACCAGTGGCTCACTCAGGATTACAGTTTGGGGAGGATTAACGGAGTACTTGACGGAGGAGTAACATAGAAAAGATGTTATCAGGTATCATTTACACCTAAATTCTCTGTTTCAAAGATCCCTTTCCAAAATAATAAGATATAGACACGTTAGTGCTTTAATAAAGGTTTTCTTCTCGTTCTTTCTTTACTTTTTCTTTCTTTACCTTTTGCGTTTGGGTTTTAGTTCCCTCCTTGGCTACGACACTGGAAGAGACCAAGAATAGATTTTTCCAGTGTCATATTAACTTATTTTTTCATATTAATTACATGATTAATTAACAATGGTATCGCCAATTTAACAAATGTCTATTTCTATCATATCGCTAAATATAACTTATAGTATCTGAACTAATCAGTTCATTTATAACAAAAAAACAAAATAGAAAAAACATAAATTTTAAACATCTTCTACGACACAAGAAACAAATGTATAAATACCAAATTTATTTAAAAACAGCAAATTTTCAAGGAGAAATAAACGTCTCCTCTTTTTTAAGCCTTTTTACATATTAAAAGGCTTTATTATGTAAAAAGGCTTAAAAAAGGGGAGATGGTTATTTCTCCTTGAAAATTTGCTGTTTTGAAATAAATGTGGTATTTATTCATTTGTTTCTTGCGTCGTAGAAGATGTTTAATGATATACATTACAAAAGAAAGAAGTTGAAGAAGAAATATGGGACATTTATAAAAAAAAAAAATTAAAAGCATCTTCAGAAAATTTATTTTCTTTTTATTAATTGCTTTACTTTTTAAAAAAATGAATACACGTAGTTTGATTTTAGTGAGGGAATGATTTTAACTTACTTTCCGCAGGAAAGTAAGGCTTATCAAATCATTGTGTGTGTGTGCGTCCGCTTATGTGTTACCTCTCGGTTCCAACAGTTTTTGAACCCCGGATGGATCTTCTTGAAACATAGTATGCATAATCGTGGACGATCTAACTTTAATATTTGAATTCTTTTCTAAATTTCTATTCTATTTCAATTAACATATCGTTGTCTTAATATTTCAATATTTAATCCTTAATCCATTGCACGCGGGATGATACTCTTCAAATTAATCCTATTTACAGAAATTAATAATTAATGTGAATTTAATTCATTTTCTTTTTCAGGTAATTAAAATTTTGGATTGTGTCAAATCAGCAGATATTAGAATTGGAATGTAAATGTACGATTTACGTTTTTATAGTTTTCAGACTTAAAAAAAAAGCAGAAAGAAAAAAGAATTAAAAAAAATTGAGCAAATTTTAAGAAGTGACATTTTAAGGATATTAGACTTCAACTGTCTGTGTTTCCGCAAATACCAAGAGGAACCAGAACGAAAAATTTAAACAAATATGGATTACAGATGGGATTTATAAGCTCATTAAAGAAAAAGATCGCTGTATAAAAAATATAAAAGCAATAAAACGAACACTACATACGCCCTAAGATACGAAAAAGTTAGGAACTTAACAATGAACTTAATATAAAAAAACAAAAACAAAAACGAAGAAAATATTACTCTAATCATTTTGAAAAAAAAATTCAACAATAATAAAGAATACTGGAAAATAATAAATGATACAATAAATCTAAGCAATAAAAGAAAATACAGGCAGTAATTTATCTCACATCATAAATCAGCAAGATACTGATAAAACACTAGGAAATTTTGGAATACATTTCGGCAATATTGGCAACATAAAAGAATGCAAATGTAACATTATTTTTTTAAATTGTAACCTCAACACGCCTTTAGGCTCTACAGTAGGGGAGGGTAGTGTACCTTTGACCTTTTCTTTAAAATACTTTTTTTGCAACTCTAATATCTATGTTTTTACATCATTATTATAATCAAAACAAAGTCTGGTTCTTAAAGTACACGTTTAATGCTTTTAAATCTGTTACATTAACTTATCTAGGATAAATAAAGGTTAACTGAAAAACATGACAACTGGTCAAAGGTTAAACATAGGTGATGTACCTCTGACCACTGTTCGTTGTACTTTGAAAAGAATAAACACATAATAGGAAATAGAAATACATTTACAAGACGTGCTTTACATAAGCTTTGGTAAAATTTACTCTGACCTGCATTTCTGAATTTTTGCAAATTTAATATTAGAGTCGGCTTCTTCAAGTTGAAGTGCTTTACTGCTTCACCAATACTCATTTTTCTCCCTAAAATTTGTTGTACAGCTTTCTCCACATCATCTTTATTTAGGGGAGGTCTTGTCTTCCCAGTTTTACTCTTGGCATATCTAAAATAATATAATCTGAATTTAACTTTTGTAAAAATTACAATATTAAAAGAATGATAAACCGATACACATACAAGTTAAAAATGGGGTATATTTTAAGTAAAATACATAATATCTGACAGTTTCGAGCAACTTTACATTAGGTCATTATCGGCGACAAGATATCATTCTCAAAAGAACAAGTTCTTGTTTAAGAAAGTGATTAAATATTCTTAAATTTATTCTTTATGTATAACAAGATAACTCGGATGAACCGAGGGCACTACCTTTTGTCAGTCTGATGGTGATCATATGAAGCAAATTTGTAAACCTAAACAATAGTTGATATGTTTACAATTTTGATTCGTAGGATTCATATTCACCAGACTGATATAAGGCCTCGAGTTACCTTGTTTTACATAAAGAATAAATTTTAGAATATCTAATCACTTTCTGTATATCAGAGCTTGTTCATTTCAGAATGATTTCTTGACGCCGGTGATGACCTAATGTAAAGTTGCTCGAAACTGTCAGATATTATGGTTTTTAGTTAAAATTATAATAATTTTTTAATCTACATGTATCGGTTTATCATACTTTTAATGTAATAATGTTACATATGTTAAAATTTAATTCAGATTTTATTATTTTCTCATTCCTTTAATAAAATAATATAAATAAATAATAAATAAAAGGACATAAAAAAAGTTCATTTGGAATGCTGTACATTTGACCAGTCAAAGGTACAATATACTGTATATCTGTGGTCAAAGGAACAACATGCTACCATTATTCATTGGATGTTATCCATGCTTCGTAGGTTAGAAAATCTTCCAAAAACATATAAATTTATTTTTAATTAATATTTACAGAGGTTCTGACCATATCCATAACATAAAAGTAATTTAGACTAAGAATAAACAAACAATGCATATAATGAAAGCAATCAAACTTCCTAATAAACTCCAAAACTACTAAATTGAAGCAATGTCCATATTTTAGAGAATGTTCCATAGTTGCGTAAGTCTTATCAGTTCGTCTTATTTCTCTTTCGTGTTCCTGTAACCGATTCTTTAATGAACTATCCGTCTCTCCAATGTCCAATCATGAATTATTTTTCCACTGCACGGCATATATCCTACACCAATATTTTGTTTGATAACCTCTGTCTCACTGCTAGGAATTCTGGAAATAATATTTCTTAAAGTATTAAAGCCTTAGAAGTAACGATTTTATTGAATCTTTTTAAGAATCTGGAAAGTTCATCAAAATCCTGAACGAAAATCCCAGAATACGATTGTTTTCTATGAACTTTTGTATGAATAGCATCGTTGTGATGTAACAAGCATACATCAAGGAAAGATGTAGCATTATTATCTTCTAACTCCATTTCTGTAACAATATTCTCTTGAATTGAATGGAATACATCCTGGATTCCGTATTTAATACTTTGGTCGGATATAAAAACAAATCATCGACATATCTAATGTAGAATAGGATATCTACTTCGCCTTCATAGAGGTTTCGCATATCCGTCTCTTCAAGATAGATCATAAGAATTTCGTGGATTACAGCGAGTTCGCAAATCCCTGTGGAAGTTCTTTCTTCTGAATAAAGCATTTATTAATAAAAATACACATTAAAAATAAAATGACCGTGAAATAGCTATCCTGGGATATCACTCAGTAAAACAGTGGTTCTCAAGCTTCTAATGTGTTTATAAGTATTTTTTGATGCTTTTATTTAATTGCGCTTAGAAACATTTATCAAGGCTGGCGGAAGCCAGCACAGGAATTTTCTTTATTTTATTTTGAAATGTGTATTTTTTGTTTTGTTTTAAAGGAGAACGGACAGATCTGCCCTACCACTGTATAGCGATAAGATATATACCTATAGAAAGATCTCCATCAATAGAACATTTTTTATTATTACGACTTGTCTCAATTATTAGTCCGTTCGGAGTTGTACAATTCTAGATATTACTTATCTAGTTTTTGTTTTTTGTTTTTTTTTGTTTTTTTGTTTTTTTTTAATTTTAATAAGTTTACAATTTAAGTTCTACTATATCCACTATTAAAGTGATCTGTCTGTAGGTTCTGTATAATATATCGATTTTAAGTTATTACAGAATATATATACATAATTTGTTAAAAATAATTAGTTATATTACCATACATATATTGTTATTTAATAAATATGATAATCTACTACTACTACTATCTACAGTAGTATTAATATACATATATCAATATTAATGTAAATATTATAACATAAAATTGTAATTAATCTTATAAAAATATTTAACTTTTTTTTTTTAATGTTATTACTTATATTATTCTAATTTTTTGAACATCTATATTTACAGTATTCAATATTAAATAATTAATTAAGAAATATCATTTTTGATTGTACTCAATAATAATATTTCTATATTACATTAATGTTATATTAATAACTAAACAGAAATACTTCTTTTCTTTTTTAAAAAGAAGAATATTTTTTCTAAAATCTAAAGAAAATAATTTTAAATTTATTAAATAATAACAATAATATTAAATAATAATAAATAATATTTCTAAATTTCTGTTATGTTATATTAAAAACATATCATCCATAAAACAAAAATACATCTTTTTTTTTTTTTTCTCTCACTTTTTTTTTTTTAATGTTATTACTTATACCATTCTAATTTTTTGAACATCTATATTTACAGTATACAATATTAAATAATTAATTAAGAAATATCATTTTTGATTGTACTCAATAATAATATTTCTACATTCTGTAATAATATTACAATCCAACTAAACAGAAATACTTCTTTTCTTTCTTCAAAAAGAAAAAATTTTTTTTTTCTAAAATCAAAAAATATCAATTCTAGTTTTATTAAATAATAACGTAACATAAATAATAATAGTTGACATCTTAATTCCCGGATTTATTATTTAATTAACATTTAATAATTATTTTCAGTAATAGTAAATATTATTTTCATTTATTACATGTAAATAATTATTAATTACTTGAAATAAATGATAATATTAATTATTAATTACGTATAATAATATTAAAAGTTAATGAAATAATAAATTTAATTTAAATTTAATAATTAGATAATAAAATTCGAGAATTACGATGTCAACTAGATAATCACATCTAGACGTATATAACTCCGAATGGACTAATAATTGAGACAAGTCGTAATAATAAAAAACGTTCTATTGATGGAGATCTTTCTATAGGTATATATCTTATCACTATACAATGGTAGGGCAACTCTGGGAGATAGCACCTTTTTTTTTACTTCTATGATTGTATTTTATTTACGGATCAAATGTATTAAATATTTCCTTCAATTTGACTACAGCTAACTAACAATTCTTCAGTATTAACCACCTAAAATGCTTGTAACGTTACTTCTAATATATTTTTACAATACAATGGGAAAGAGTAGAATAATTACTTTTTCTTCAGGTGTAAAAAAGGTAATAGTTAAGTAACAATTTTATAAATAATCATTTCTTTAGTCATTTATTAATATTAATTGAATAACTTTCATCCAATAATCTCAAGACTGTCTTTAAAGTGTGACATATGCCGAGGTCAAATTATATTTTTTTTTATTTTTGGAGGGTTGTATTTGTTGGAATAGAGCTATTGTAATATTTGTTACATGTAATTAACTTTTTTTTTTTATTTTTTTTTCATTTTGTTTATTGTTAATAAATTTACTAACCGCTTGAAAGAAAAATGAGGATTTTTTTTTTTGTTAAAATAGAATATAAAGTTTTTATATCTACTGTACCTTATCCCTTTTTCTTGGCAACTTATTTTTATCTTTGTGTTTTTTTTTCTTTGTCGGAGCCCGCAAAGCTTAAGAAAACAATGCAATAAAATAGAAATTTTATATCCGCACATACAAAAAAAATCAGAATGCGCATGTAAATATTAATAAACATCAATGGGTGAGGCCAAGTTGTTTACTATATGACATCCTAGAACAGGTGTCTCACGCTAATACGGCGATCATCAGCTAAGAGCAGTAAACAACGAGGTCTCGATACGCAGGTTTATAGAAAATATCGTCGGAATCAATGTGGAATCTGCAATGCTTCAATAAACAATAAAAAAAAAATCACCTAAGGGAAATTTGACGAGGAAATTCATGTGCACGTGTTCCGCGGTCGCTATGAATTTTTTTAGCCCTTAAAAAATCAGAATGCGCATGTAAATATTAAATATTTAAGGAAACAAGAAATTGTTTGGGGAGAAGAGATAAGGGTCTCGGCTTTTGGAGAGAAAACATCTCGTTTTTCTGGTAGAACTCAGGCGAGTATGTTTTTTTTTTTTTTTTTTTTTTTTTTTTTGCTAACGCGCTAACTATTCCTGCGATATTTCCTTGTTGGAATACAAACATCGGGGGAAGACTAACCTGCATCCTGCCAGGGGAACTTTGGAGTTGAAACAGGCTGATAAGATTGGTGTATGAAGGTATGGGTACATAAAGAAAAACAATAAAATAGAAACAGATGTTGTTTATGTGTTGTAAGACTCAAATAAGCCTTCTCCCAGTTCATAGTTCAGCTTGGAGGGACTCTGGGCAGTCAGATTAATTTAGTGTTAAAATTTTTTAATTAATTTTTAGTGGATGTTTCCTTGATATGACGAGTTTACTGCTCGAAGCTATTGCAATGTTTTGAGTTAATTTAATTTTTTTTTTTATTTAAATTTTTGTTTTATTAATTTTGGGAATAATGTACCTATTGGAGGTCGTAACTAGAGTGTGAGCTTGTAATGCAATTCAAATACCAAAAAATTAATTTTGGAGTTCCTTTCCGGGATAGGATTGTATGTGTATGTGTATTGGGGGGGGGGGGGGGGGCAGGGAAGCCGAACACCGCGACCGTTGGTCTATTATGATTTTTATACTTATTTATTTCCGTTGGATATAAGGACAGACAGACAGAGAGAGAAAGTTGGAAAGAGAGAAAGACCTGAGAAAGAATGGCAGGGGAAATGGGAGAACCCCGAGAAAACCTGCCCAGCGCGGATCGTCCACCATCGCTAAACCCACATGAGAACCGAACCCCAGTGCTCAGAGATGAGAGGCCGATGTCTTAGCAACAACGCCAACCGCGGGGCCTCCAGGATAGGATTAGTTTAATTTTTATCGATCGAAAAAATTAAGAAAAAAAGGAATAACTGATGGGAGAGAAACTGATGGGAGTGTGTGTGTGTGTGTGTGTGTGTGTGTATGAGGGTGGGTGTGTGCGTGTGTGAGTGATTGTTTCTAATAAATTTTATGTTCATTTTCTATCCCTGTATTGATGTACATTTGTTAGA
Source organism: Thereuonema tuberculata (assembly GCA_023159025.1). Taxonomy (NCBI): domain Eukaryota; kingdom Metazoa; phylum Arthropoda; class Chilopoda; order Scutigeromorpha; family Scutigeridae; genus Thereuonema; species Thereuonema tuberculata. Next base: position 23,699,163 of record JAFIDM010000001.1, read on the forward strand.
TGAATAGTCACCATTCAAGTAGTAAACCCAGAGTAGTTAAATTAATTACTTTATAATTTTTATTTTCGTCCGCATCCAAGTGGAACTTCTAGGTCGTATTACAGAGAAAAGGAGAGTAGTTAGGTCAAGATAATCGCAGATCGACCTGGGGCGGCGAGTGATTATAAAAGAACTATCCAAACGAATTAAGAGACCTCAATTCTGAGAAAATACTTGACTGCATTAATGTCTTCTTTCGCTGTTTTTCCTGTAAACACATGTTATATTTTTAATTAATAATATGTTTATTCTGGTCTTTTCATTTTTATTTTACTCGATAACTAATTTACTGATTGGAACAAAACACTGCTGAAAACAGGACACAAAATAGTATTTTCCTGGTTAAAAATCAGGAAAATAGTCCTAAAGTGGGCCAATGGGTCAACACCTTAAAAGCACTTTTATGACCACAATAGTAATCATAATTCATCGGAACAAAGTAATATAATTAATAAAACTTACTAAACTTCTTAAACTCCTTTATTTAACAAAAATCCTCCATTACAATATTTCGGAGACCTGACCGGCCCTCCTTTTTTTCAAGCCTTACACGTTACACAAAAGGGAAAGAAACCACCATCTTCTTCCCAAATAATTAAAAAATAAAATAACAATCATGAATTTGGAATATTAGTTGAACGATTTGGACATTGATTTTTTTTTTTTATCTCGTTTTGTTTTCTTTTCCTACTATTCCCAATTCATGATTGTTATTTTATTTTTTTAATTATTTGGGAATAGGATGGTGGTTTCTCTTCCTTTTGTGTAATGTGTTCCCTTTTGTGTTCCCTTTTCTGTTTTAATCACAATAGTTTCTTTTGAGGACCACTGCGCTTCCGATGATCATAATAGTTTCTTTCGGAAAAATTACTTAGACATCAGGAAAAAAAATATCTTTTTTTCCCTCTCAAAAAAACAAAACAGAAAACAAATAAGTTCCAGAACGAACTCATCACTTATTCAATGAATCAATATTACTATAATAATTTAACAATTCTATTTTACAAGCGCATCCACAGATGCCAATAATTGGCAAACCAATCCAATTAACTACCAAATCTCTTAGACATTTTCCCAAGGCAACCAGATCAATGGAACGCGCTATTTATTAAAAGAAATTGCACGTTCCAGCAAGTGAAAAAAAATTAAATCCAAAATGCATATAAGAATTGAATGATTCACCTATGCTGAATATTCTGCATTTATTTTTCTATTATGTATGTTAAAAAATAATAATTTATTCATTTAAAAGGACACACTAGTTTTTTTTTAACACGATAAAATAAAAATTAAAACACGAGGTTTCGGCAATTATTGCACAATTGCCATTAAGTGATTACAAGTGTGGAGTATTTTTAATAATTTTTATTTACATTTTTTTTATTTAAATATTAGCAAAAAAATCAAAAAAGTATTTAAATCTTTTATTTATTTTACAGTTTTATTGTTTTATCTAGGCGAATAAAACTAAGTTTTTTAGCTTGTTCTTGCAGATAGTTGCAGATGAAATGGGAAAATAGAAAATTTCACTCCTCGCATTGCCTTCTGGGAAGGACTGCGAACGTTTGACATGTGACCAGAACGTAGACTTATTAGTGTAGATAAGCCTCTGTCCTTCACCCAAGCATCTCAGTAGAGTGTGTTCGTGTAATTGCTCTTTGTGAGTGGAAAATGGGCAGCAACGTGAACGAGGTGGCGAAGAAAATAAAAATGGCGTTTGGGGAGGGAACCACATCCAAAAGCACGGTGTACCATTGGTTCCAGAAGCTCAAGACCGGTGATTAATGTCTGAAAAATCAAGAACGCGGTGGGCCACCGTCAGTCATCAAAGACGACAAACTGAAGGCTTGTGTGGAAAAGGTTACACGATAGACCCTCCAACAGCTTGAAGAGACGTTCAGTGTCCGTTCTTCAACCATTTCTCGCCACCTGGAGACAATTACATCACTTTCCCAAACCAGAACTATGAATAGCGCAATAATTGCCGAAACGTCGTTTTGCTTTATTTTTTTTATTGTAAACTAGCTGTACCCGGCATGCGTTGCAATGCCACTCAAAGACAGAAAGGGCTCGTGAGAAGGGGCCCTAAATATAAGGTCCCGGTGTCGATCGGGGGTGGGACACTTAGGCCCTTGTGTCGCCATCCCCCCACCCAAGTGTGGTGGCCCTATCCCCGTAGGAGAGTGAAGCTTTCCCTTTTTGCAATTGACATGGGGGGGGGGCGAGAAAGGGCCCTAAATATAAGGTCCCGATGTCGATCGGGGGTGGGACACTTAGGCCCTTGTGTCGCATCCCCCCACCCAAATGTGGTGTCCCTGCCTCCCATTGGAAAGCGAATTTTTCCTTATTTGCAATTGACTTGGGGGGCTCGAGAAGGGGCCCTAAATATAAGGTCCTGGTGTCGGTCGGGGGTGGGACACTTCAGCCTTTGTGTTGGTTTCTTCCCATCCAAGTGTGGTGTCCCTGCCCCAAATAGGAGAGCGAATTTTTCCCTTTTTTGCAATTGACTTGGGGGGCCCGAGAAGGGACCCTAAATATAAGGTCCCGGTGTCCATCGGGGGTGGGACACTTACGCCCCTGTGTCGCCATCCCCCCACCCAAGTGGGGTGTCCCTGCCTCCCATTGGAAAGCGAATTTTTCCTTATTTGGAATTGACTTGGGGGCCCGAGAAGGGGCCCTAAATATAAGGTCCCGGTGTCGGTCGGGGTGGGACACTTCAGCCTTTGTGTTGGCTTCCTCCCACCCAAGTGTGGTGTCCCTGCCCCCCATAGGAGAGCGAATTTTTCACTTTACACAATATTTGTGTAGTTCTTATTTTCACCACCAGGTGGATATTGGATTTTTCAGGGCTTTTACCCCTTTTCAACCCCTTTTGGGGGGTGGGTCCGGGTTCTAAGGTAGCCTATCTTTTGCACAGGATCCTAAAGAGTAATTCTGCAAAGTTTGGTCCAGATAGGTCAAAGGGCCTAAGAGTGTATAAAGGACAGACAAAGAAAGAAAGAAAGATACATTCATTTTTATATATATATAGATAGATATAATAGCCTTTTTTTAAAAAAAAACCAAGATAGGTATAGCGATTAGTAAACCAAACACAATACTTCGCAACGGCTTCTGATATTATTGCTTTAATTTCCTTAATTTCCTTTAATTTCCATTATTATAAATGTGATTGCTGTGAATGCAAAAGGCGCAATTGTTGCGATTGTTGCGATTGTTGTGCTTTGCAGTGGGATACTTGTCCACAGACAGACGGACGAAGCGGGATTATAAGGCTTCCTTCCAGAAGCCTAAAAATAATATATTTTTACTCCTTTCAAATAATATTTAATAAAGTTAGACCAATAAATTATTGTAATAATAAGTGATTATTCGTGTCTTCTTTCTTTCTTTCTTGTTTTGGTCTTTGTCAGTTAAATACAGTAGAGCCCCGATTATCCGCGGAATTGGGTGGCAAGGGCTTCGGGGATAACGAAAATCGCGGATAACCCGAAAAAAGACTAAAAATGAGGTGTAAACACGAAAAAAAATATTTCGCCATTAAAAACTACTTTTTATTGTACAAAAAACATAATATGTAAAACTTTTAAAATATGTACAGTAAAGCTGAAACCTTTGCAATACATTTGCATCCACAATTTCCGAGAAGGCCTATAATATAACAAAGTCCGAGAAGAATAAAAGTTTTGTTATTCTCTTAATTTTAATACAAAATGTCTGAAATTGAAATGAAGTTTATCTAAAAATTCCAGTTGAAATGTACGTGAATTTAAGATGGCGTATTTTATTATTTTACTTATAAATTACTGTAAGTTTTCTTTTTTACATCAACTTTTGTTTGAAATTATGATACGTATGTTGAAGCTTTTAGTTAATGGTTGTCCTGGATTCATTCAAATGATGATGAATATCTTTATTAGGTGATACGGAAGGTTCTTCAGTCCTAGTGGTTGTCGATTCATCCACGTAGTTCCATGGTTGTACTTCAACACTTCCCATGACATTGAATACAATGAGAGAGACACCATACATAGCAGAGGCGATTAGAAAGGCTTTATTCCATTGTTGGATAGTGTTCTAAAACAATAAAAAAAAAAGACAACATAAATTTGTAATATACAGTCATCTCTCGAGTTACGTCTGTTCGGAGATACGTCCGTGATCCTGTAAGGGAATAAATAATATTTTCGAACAAACATTCGAACAAAACGTAAGCGAGCGTGAAGTAAAAAGCAACAATATATCACGGGCAGTGACAACAACGAATTCAACTCCCTCGGCAGTCGACAATCGGCACATGTGTTCAACAGTTCCTCTGTTGAATTTTGTGTTTGAGAAATAGATTATTTGTTTATTTATCGTTAATATTTCGTGGTGACATGACCAATCAAAAAATCTAGTGATGAATCATAGAAAAAGAGGCGAGCAATTAATCTTGAAACGAAGCTGCAAGTTGTAAAGCAACATGAAGCTGATCGTACACCTGAAGCCCCGCGAACGCCATGCAATTTTTCAGCAACTTAGTCGTCCGATTTTGACGTCACGAGTTGATATAGACAGTTTTGAGCCCGTTTTTATGCAACTTGGCTGCAACTTTTGTGATCCGACTCGAGTTGTTTGTACGTACACCTGCAACTCGAAAAATTGCATCGAAGTCGCTGGGAATTACCCAATCACAGGGCAGCGTTGGAACACGTCAGTCGTGACGTGGAAGATAAGGCGTCCAAAGTCATAATCGCCGATTCGATTCGAAGACAACCGCGTAAACAATTAATATGAGAGTATTGCGAGTTTCTTTCATGCAGAAATAAAGCTTATCCTGAAATGCAGTAATTATATGCGGCAGAATTTATCAGAGTGGTTTTAAAACCTCGATTTTTTCGGATTTTCCACATCGGCTGTGAGAAACGCATTGCATTATGGGATTCCTTCTATCACGGCCGACTCATTTGCGTGTTGCATGGTGTGCGGGGTTTGACAAAAGTTGGCCAACTCGAAGTCGGACGACTAAAGTTGCTGAAAAATTGCATGGTGTTCGCGTAGCTTAAAGCTATTAAGTTCAGCAACAGTCTTTGTGAATATTACGATCTCTTCTGCTCTCTTTCATCATTACTAATGTTCTTGGGTTTTTTTTTTAATCAATAATAATCCTATATCAGTGAAATATACAGCGTTTGGGACTAATTACTATACAATGTCCTAACCCGTATAACTGCTGATTTAATGTATCGACTTACGTCCGTTCGATTTACGTTCTGTCAGATGCAATCCCGACATAAGTCGAGGGATGACTGTATATCAATGACGCAATTACTTAGAAGTGAATCTTCCAATTTGAAACATGGTGGAACATATTTAATTTTTTTTCTTCAGTAAGAATTTTTTTAATGTGTCAATGATGATTTCATTAAATGACATTTATTTTTTTAGGTATAAATAAATAAATAAGTTAATCCAATAATTTTTTACTGCTTTATTAAAAAAAAATGAAGTGGATTTTTTTACAATAATGTTTTTGAGACTTTTTTGCCCAGTAACACTATTAAAAAATGTAAAAAAAAAAACGTTTGTGGGAGCATGGGTAAAATGATATGTTAATTAAATGAGAAATAAATATGAAATTCAAATAATACCAGAGTTATTTTTTTGTTTTTTTTTTGGTATTTGATTGTAAACATAAAAATTTAATTTGAACTGAGATTTTTGTCTTCTAATTATTTTGCTAATGTAACATTTTTAAATGTAAATAAATAAATAAAAAAATTGAAAAATATAAGAAAAACCTTTTTTAAATCAAACTTTCTTTCTACTGTTATTTAAATAAAATTCTTTGTCAAACAAACGCATGTTTTTTTTTAACTGTTTAAGAACAGTAACCTATTGAAAGGATGGTACTTCAGCAGAATACACATTCCGATGGATCACTGCACGGATAGAATTTGTATTTTGTCACTTTTTAGGCAAGTAATTGTCTTATTGATACACTTAAAATTGTTAATAATAAACGTTTCTACAATAAGGCAAAAGGATTGCAAGTAAACATTATTCATTGAAGTAGTTGTTTACCAAGTGATCATAAGCAGCTCTCATCAACAGAACCATTGGACTAAAAACAAAATCAGCATTTTTTTTTTAGATTGATCCGAATAAGCATCTAGGAAATGTTCTTAATTTAGTTAAATTAGATAATGTTTCATTAATCCTTTTTAATTTCATGAATTGAAAGTATCTTTTATGTATAGAACTTACGTGTGTTAATATTAATAAATTCTTTTTATGACTATTTCTCAACAGTTCAAAATAAGAGTTAATTAAATTACAAAAATTGTAAATAAGTTAAATAAATAACATAGATCCACTCACTTGCTTTTGCGTTAAAATCCCAACTACTGCCGGTGCCACAATTCCCGCCGAAGTTGCAAAGAGATTCTGAACTGCGGTAATGATTCCTAAGAAAGACATTGTAAATATAAATAAATAAATAAATAAATATTCACTGAATTAACACTAGGTTGCTGAAATGGAATTTACGAATACTCAAATTCAGCCAAAAATTAAAGAATGTATGATAATACATTCCAGTTAAGAAAATTAAATATTCGTCTAAATTTTTATTAATTAGGGATCTCCCATGACCCTGCTATAATTTTGAAGAAGACAAAAGGCAAGTTTAATAGATAAAAATATTTTCATTTGAAATGTACTTTTGTAAAGAAAATAGTTAATATCCTACAACTTTACCTAAAAAAATGCGACTTGAGATATCTCCAATGATTAAATTAGAGCAACATAAATACGGACAGCTTTTAGAACCTACATTTAATAATAGCTGTAAAGTTAAAAGCTTACATCTCAGTAGAATATTGGATGTTATTCAGAATTTGATCAAATAGTATTTGGATGTGAACTTGATGAATTTGAATTTTTGTAAGTTATAACGAAAAGAATGAAAGGCTAAGTAATCACTAAAATCTATGGAACTTAAATAAAATCAAGGTTTCCCGAATTCGGAAACCAATTGCGAATACCTGCAAACTCGGGTGAAATGTCAGCGAAATTGATGGCCTCTCCAACAGCATTTAATCCCAAAGCCCCAATGCCAACGAATAACAGAGCTAATGCAGCAATTCTATCACATCCAACATAAGTCACTGCTAATAGACACGATCCCACTGTAATAACACCTGAAACAGAAAAGGAATATTATAGAATTCTTTATAGTTATATGGAAATATTTCTACCTTAGGATTTAAGCTCGCGCAGTTTCCCAGAAATGTAGAAGCAAGAAGCATCACAAGTGTAGAAGTCGTGGTCTGTTACTTGGCGCTATTTGCAAATAAAACCAGGCTAAATGAAATTAGGGCCATTCCATCTGAAATCATCCAATTAAAATTTGATATTTTGATGACTTGTTCCCCTATATAAAGATATAACAAAACAGGTTAAAAAATGTTTTTCCCCTTTTGTTTATCCGGTCATTTTTTTTTTGGAATGTATTTCAGTGCAAAATCAAAAGTGTGATTAACTTTCTTGATGTTACAGTACTCACTAAAGGTAATATTACCAAAATTGAAACTGTTAATATTAACGAAATTAGATAATATCTAACATTTTAATTCTATATCAAAGGTAAGAGAAAATACCAAAGGTATTGTAATACTTAAAAGCGAATATATATGAAGAAAATGTAAACTATTGCGGGAACATCTTCCTTGTACTCACAGATCAAAGCAGCAATAAAATTCTAAACGTATTTGTCATCTACAGATACCTAATAACAGTAGAGCAAACTTCTCAATAGAATTAGAGCAGTTCCTAAAAAGAAACCACACTAAACTATCAAATACAGTTTTTATTGGAGACATTAATATTGATTTATTCAGAATCCAAAAAGATCTGAGTAAGATATTATGAAGCTTTATATACAAATGGCTTCAGAAACTGCATATATGGAACTAACGACATAATAAGACCATAATTAGCACTCCAAAACGGCCGTAGATCACATCTTTATAAATTGCAATAACCAAGATACCAAAAAACATGAAATGGACTGAAATAATCATATCTAAATCATGTTGTAATTGGAATACAACTATTGGATTAGCACAGATAAAAACTTCCACGATAAAGATAAATATAAATACAATACATATATAACTTACAAAATAGATGAAGAAAAACTAAACAGAAATAGCACTAACATAATAACCAAAATAAACAGTAAATATATTAAATAATCTGAACATTATTGATGACGCTAAGAAGTGCAAAGAGCTAAACAAAAAATATACGCAAATAAAAGAACTGAAATTCCGAACGACAAGAAAAAGAGACAAACAGACTGGATAACTCAAGATCTTTTAAATGAAATTAATGAAAAAGATAAACTATTTAGTAAATACAAAAATAACTCTTCTAATTCTAATATATATAACCCTTCAAAAATAACCTTTCTAATTTAAATTACTATTACTATTACAAAATAACTAAAAATAAATTAAATGTAAAAACTTAAAAAGCAAAAGCAGTTTTTATAAAAATAAATTCAACAATGAAAAATCAACATTAAAATAACAATGGAACGATTTGAATAAAGTTTTGCTAATAGAAAGAATGAAAATTCGAAAAATAAATTTATTGATTGTATGTGTAGAAAAAAATTAAGAAAGACTATTAAGCAATGACTTCTGCAAATGTTATGCTAACACATGAACTAATAAAAATAACAATAAGACTTGTAATAAGGACTTAATAGAAAACAAACAGATATTACAAATATAAAATACAAAAGTTTCTGAAGCTCCCGCAACAACTGAAATTGAGAATTTACTTAAAAATTTGAAGAAAACAAATTCAGTAAGCTATGATAACTTAAAAACAAAGGTAGTTAAAGAAAGCATGGAGATTTTGGAGAAGTTATTCATTTTCTCATTGATAGCATTATCACATCAAAAAAATATCCCGAAACTCTTAAAATTGCTAAAATTCTACCTATATATAAAAGTAAGGAGTATTAATAATATAGAAAATTACAGGTCAATTGCTATCCAACCAATCATAAACAAAATAATTGAAAGTTACATATCATTGAGAATTAATAACTTTGTCTCCAAATACAATATCATACCCAACGAGCAATATGCATACCAGAAGAAAAACAGTACAACCTAACAACTTGAAAAGTTAACAATAAAATAAATATAAATTTGAACAATCGAAATCATATCTTACTTCTCTCTACTGACCTAAGCAAATCGTTTGATGAAGTAGATCCCAACAAATTACTTAATAAATTAGAAAAAAATGGAATTCCTTTGTAAAGGAGTATTTCAAAAACTGAAAGAATTATGTTTCAATTAAAAATATCAGAAAGTAAAAATAAAAGTGTTAGAAAAGGTGTACCACAGGGCTCAAATTTAGGCCCTCTCGTTTTTATACTCCATATAAATGATATATTCAATGTCCTAAAAACATGCCATATTCACATCTATGCGGATCATATTCTCATCTACGCAATCGATAGAAATATTAAAAATGCTCAAATCAAACTTCAAAATTATCTTTTAAATATACAAAAATGGTCTCATGACAACAAAATAATAACTAATGAACACAAAACAAAATTAATAATAATTCACCGCAAAAAGCAAATTCCTGATACAATACCACAAATATATTATCATAGCCATGAATGTCTACACAGCCACAATCCGAACTGTATCACATGCACAAAAAATAACATTAGTTAATGACTTTAAATATCTAAGAATAATCATAAATAGCACTTCTACCTTTAGTAATCACATAAATCATATATACAAACGGCTTAATGTAGTTTCAGATATATTTTATCACAACAAAGACCTCTTTCCAATCAAAGTTAAAATTATTATCTATTATGTTTTCTTTGACTCTATAATTAATTATGCAGTTCAAGTGTGGGCGAATACGTCGCAGACAAATCTCAAAGAAATTAATAACCTTCAAAATAAAATATTAATATTAATATTTACCAGAAAATATTGAAATGATAAGAACTTTAGAAATAACTTACTTAAATAAAATAAATTACTCAAATACGAAATACTAAGTCCACAGCAAAGATTCATCTAATACATATTAACTCAAAATTACTGTAAAATAATAGAATTGAAAAATCTCAGAGACAACAGAAAAAATGTAATAGATTATCCTTTCATAATAACAAATATAGAGAACGGCATATTAAGAGTCATTGTCTGTAAGAGTCAGATAGGTCTGACAGTCGATATCTCAGATTTTAAAAATAAGTTGAAGGTAGTTCCTACTAGGCAAGATGGCAAGTTGCCAAATAGAGAAAATTGTCACTGAAACCGCACACATCCTTCAGAGAAAAATCCTAAAGTAGCCCTTCCCATTTTTTTAAAACTAAACACTGTGAACACTATTGTACAGTGATTTTTCACGTAAAGGCTTGCAACTGCACTACAATAAACTGTGGAAGGTATCAGAAAAAATATTTTATTGGCAAATGGTTATTAGAGAATGTTTCAATTTTACATAACAAGTAGCTATATCTACTGAAACTTTTAAATACCCAGGAAGCAATTTGCTTCTTGGAAAATGTGAGTGGCATTCGGTGATTTCTTTGGAAAAGACTGGTGGTTTACCGCTAGATGGTACTTGGATAGGTGGCATCATTTTCTTGAAGACATGTGAGAATCGTATCCACATTGTGTGAAGGTGTGTGAGCCACTGGAAGTATCTTGACCCAGAAGATTCTTCTGGTTCCAATAAAAGCGAGGGGTTCGCGAAGATCAAGAATATACCTTTGTGAAACAGCAGTGAAGGACCTGCATAAAACGAAAAAAACTTACCAAGATATGACTTAATGTTATCGGGATACAGACTAGCAACATAATCGCCCATTTTGAGACCTTCAACCTTTGACAATGTCCCCGAATTAGGATAGTCGCTTATTATAGTGGCCCACATACAATGTAGGTGCCATTCCCACATGTCTTCAAGAAAATGATCATTTGTAAAGGATTGACTTGTTCCAATCGAAATCTGGACTTATTTTAAATTGTTAATGTTTTTTTTAATTTTAAAATTGTGAGTCTGGTCTTTAATGTTTTTAATAGTTATAGCAATTTTAACACACGTAAAGCTTCTACTACGAATTAATTTCTTCACAATTCAGTCAGTATGGTAGTTTTTGTAATGCATTAACCGCATTATACGAGGTAAACCTATATAGGATAAATGATTAAAAAAACATTATTATTTAAAAGAATATCAGTTTTAGGAATAGAAGTAATTTTTCGTGATTAGATGCTACGGATATCAGAATCCCAGTCATTACTAAAGTAATTATTAATTATTTAGAAATTTACTTAATTACGAGACAATAACTAGATACCGGTATGAGATATTTCTGACAAGAGAATGAACTCCAAGTAAAATAAAATACTGCATTCTGGGATATCTTAAAAATAGCCGTACAGTTTTTCATATTGTTTGTTTGTTTTTTTTATTTATTATGTGAATTTGTAAACAATGATATTGCTGTAAAAATTAATGATTCAATATTCGAATTTTATTTTACCATTTCTGTCACAATAAATTATTTTATGGTATTTTTATGATATAATTATTCACTGTGCAAACTCTAATTTTCTTTATAGTTTGAGACAAAAAAAAAAAAAAAAAAAAAATATTCCTTGCTTGACTTCTGCGTATGACACCTACAATCACGCATTTTATACTTGTACATAAACTAAATTACATTTGAAGTAAATATAACTTGCTATAACTTGATCTTCTGTATGTTTAAATTTTGACTTAAAATTTACATACTATCTTTTAGCTATTTGATAGTAAAGCAACCTAATTAATCCAAAAAAATCAAAAAGTTTTGCAATTTCAAAATTGTAAAAAAAAAAAAAAAAAATTTACTGTAAGAGGTCAAAATTTAAAAGTATGTAAGGAGACTTACTTATTGAAAAAGATCCTTTCCTGATATAAACAGGTGCCAGTAATCCTTTATTTTGTAATCTATCTCCTACGTAGGAGCTTATTAAATATAAAATATAAAATAATAAATAGGGGAGCATCATTAAATTACTGTTCTGGAAAAGAAAAGAGAAAACCTTTCAAAGTAATAGGATTTTTAAAAGTTTTCAGGGAGGGAAATTATGTAGATCTAGTTCATTTATAATTAAAAGAGGTTTAACGTGCCCTGAATAATTCAAAAATAGAAATCAACCGCAAGAAGGCACCAAAGCTAAAGTTAGGATTCGCACCTTGAGTTGTCATCGGGAAGACACTGGGACGGACCGTTTCGTCCTCATTAGGACTCCTCAGCCAGCCAAACTCCTCCGATGACGAAACGGTCCGTCCCAGTCTCTTCCCGATGACAACTCAAGGTGCGAATCCTAACTTTAGCTTTGGTGCCTTCTTGCGGTTGATTTCTATTTTTGAATTATTCAGGGCACGTTAAACCTCTTTTAATCATAAGCATTTGGCTTTTCTACTTAGTTGATGCAGCCGTTAAATTCCTTTTGTGCTTGCTTTTACGCAGGACAAGGAAGTTTTATATTTTGCCCCCTTTTTAATTTTCGTTAGGATTTCTCCGGTGGGAGATCCCATTCTCGGGTGCGAGAGTCGGGATACTAACACCGTGCGCACTTTCTGAGTTGTCATCGGAGGAGTTTGGCTGGCTGAGGAGTCCTAATGAGGACGAAACGGTCCGTCCCAGTCTCTTCCCGATGACAACTCAAGGTGCGAATCCTAACTTTAGCTAAGTGCCGTGGTTTGACACCTAACTTATAATTATTCCGGCACGTTAAACTTCTTTTATTTATAAGCTTTTGGCTTTTTTAGTAGATTTATGCAGCCATTAAATTCCTTTTGTGCTTGCCGGAAGGCAGGTCAGGGAAATTTTGTATTTTTTATCTTGATTAATTTTTGGTTAGGATTTCTTCGGTGGGAGGTCCCATTCTCGGGTGCGAGAAGAGGGATACTAACACCTTGCGCGCCTTCTGAGTTGTCATCAGGGGAGTTTGGCTGGCTGAGGAGTCCTAATGAGGACGAAACGGTCCGTCCCAGTCTCTTCCCGATGACAACTCAAGGTGCGAATCCTAACTTTAGCTTTGGTGCCTTCTTGCGGTTGATTTCTATTTTTTTTTTTTAGTTCATTTATATTCATTGAAAAATAGTAATCAAGCAATTAATTTCATCAATGCCTGTAATTGCACGGTTACAAAATAATGACACAATAAAAACATCATGTAAGAGAGATTTCATTAATAAGTATATAGAAGAAGATATTACAGTACATTAAAAATTATGAATTAATAGTGTATTTAATAAAGGTTTCTGTAAATTTTTATTTTAAAAATATTATAAATAAAAAATAGACTTTATTCAATAGTTTATTAATTATACTATTAGTATTTACCTAATATATTATTACTAATATTATTTATAATAATGCATACCTACTAATAATTTATCTAGGAATGTGTAATTACTATCACTAATATTATTGTCTATTAATGTATAAATAAGTCAATTAAGCTCTACAGTTTTGTCTTTGATGCCGGATCCGCATCAAAATATGTGTTTGCGAGAATTTCTAAATAAGTCAAAACTGGAAAATCATAACTGACACAAAATTACAGTATATATATTTTCTCATTAAAAGATACATTTATGCGATTTAACGGCTTAAGATAATTATTAGTAATTCACTCTCATTGCTGTACCGTATTGGCCCGAATATAAGACGGCATTTTTTTCCAAAATCCAATCCACGAAAGTACTATTTCGTTCTAAGAACACAATTGACACGCACAATTTACGCAAAGGAGTCGCACCCCGAGCTGTCATCGTGAAGAGACTCCTTTGCGTAAATTGTGCGTGTCAATTGTGTTCTTAGATTGTTCATTCCGCACGTTAAAGAAAGATTAATAAGTACTATTTCGTCTTATATTCGCAACCAAATTTGGAGCATGCACGAAACCGAAACCGAAATCAAGCGTGCTCTGGCGCTGAAGCAACGCCACCTGGTGGCGTTGGCTGAAGTCGATCGTAGGTCTAACCAACATGCTCCAAAATAAAAATAAAAATATATTCTACTACGCTTAGTGGTGTTGTACTTTTTTGCAAAAATAGTTTAATTTAATTTCATAAATGACATTTCGCCTAGCTTAGAAGTCACAGATTTAACTAAGTACAGTAGAACCTCATTATAACGGACTAATAGGGGCTGAAGGTTGTCCGTTTTAATGAAAGTCCGGTTTGTAACAAATAATTCTTATACGGGTGTAATGCAGCAGGATGTACTTCAATGAAAGTACAATAATTAGCTATAAAAAGTGTTTATTATATAAAAAAATAAAAAAAAACAGCCTTCAACATAGTAGGTTGAATTGAAAAAGATGTATACGTATACACTGCATTAATCTTTAGAACAAGAAGGTCCTGGTTCATGTTGATTGCTTACATTCTTTGGTTTGAAAAAATAATTTATTTTCTGCTGGGTTTGTTTGCTGCTTATTTCTCAGTTAATAACTGACGGAGGTGCTGTAAATGTTCATAATATGCAAACACATTTTCACTTGTCGATTGTTCAAAATATTGAATAACAAAATTTAAAATGGTTTTTTCACTTCGCTCGCTTTAATTGTAGGCTGCCATTTTTTTTTAAAAACTGTCCGTTATAAACGACGTCCGCTATAATAGGGTCCGTTATAATGAGGTTCTACTGTATTACTGACATTAAGCCTATTACTGCAACCAAAAGTATTAACGATTTCATCATGAACTTGATGTGGGAAGATAATTTGTCAACAAACTTTTTTTAAAATAATTTCCTAGAAATATTTGTCGAATTACGCCTCGTTAATAGATATAACGTCTTACATTCGCGACCAATAGTTTTTTATCAAATCGGAGCTCAAAAAACGCCATTCGTCTTATATTCGAGCTGTCTTACATTCGGGCCAATACGGTAGTATGTTTTTTCTCTGCTGCCATATTTTAACAATGACTGCAATATTATCACTTTAATATAATATCGCAGTTATTGATGATATCATTAGATGATATTTTTTTATGGTTTTATTATAATATCAGATCATAAATATATTTGAGGAAATAAGCACCCCGGACAAAAATCATGGAATCCCACATTAGTCTTTAATAGGGGAATGACGTCACCACCAGCTTTAATGACAGCGTGGATTTTTCTGGGCCTGAGTTCTGAAACTGTTTGACTGGGTCCATCATTATTCTGTTGAAGCAGTTCCTGATGTGTTTGAAAACAATTAGTTGTTACTAAACAACCCAAACGTCTGTGGTCTCTATTTGTCGTGGTTGACTTTCTGCCACTGGTCCTCCGCTGAGATTGATTGTGTCGTTACTTTTTCCACTGTAAATGGATACTGCTCACTGTTGATATTCCAACAAACGCCTCCACCTCTTGCAGGCTATTACCATGCTACGGCAAAAACGATAGCTCTCTTTTGCCAAACAGTCACGTCATGTTTACGACTCATTGTTCAACCTCGAAACAATACATGAACACTTTTGATTGAACACACACCACATACATTGCGAAATATCATCCAATACTGTACTTATCACTAATTGCAAGATTGTTCACATTCCTCATCGTTATACTTATACAGCTTTTTCTTCATCATTCCATAATTTTTTGTCCATGGTGCTTATGAACCTTGGCTTATTTTTAACTAATTTTAATGTCACACTGCAAATAATCCGTTTCTAATTTTTATTATTGCAGTTAGTAATATAAAATAATAAAGTGGGGAATCAAGATTGAAGGTTGATTGGAAATTATTAAACATTAAAATCCAAGTAAACAAAATCTTATTTATGAAAATGTTTAATAAATATTTAAAATAACCAAGTCACCAAAAACAGAAGAACAAAGCATTTACCATTATCAACAGCAAAAGAAGAGAATGATTATTATCATCTTCATATTTCATCTTTTAAGTAGAATTTGAAAAGCTAATAAACGTTTTCTGAAGTTGACTATAATGAAGTTGACTTCATTATATAACAAGCACTAAGACAAAATCTATAAATGTCTTTGGATGTTGGGAATCGTCATTCCAAATAATTCTTCTGCCATATTAACAAAGATGTTTGAAAATGCTCTTTAAAAATCGAAATTGAACTAGTCAAATTAGTAATTTTATAATGTTTTTATTTTAACCTTTAATTTTCAATTTTAATTGATGTGTCCGTTGAGAAATTTTAAATAGGTCTTTGCCTTGTTCCTAAGAACGTTATCTTAAGAAGTTGTACATCATGCTTGAAAACTACAAGATCAACTAAACCTCGGTAATATTTCGTCCTTCAAAAAGTTGGAAAAAGTTGTACCGAATTACTCCAGATCTTACCTGCAGAATAGGAAATCCAAGAATGTTCGAGATGTAGGATGGCAGATCAGACAATAATGTATAAAAACCATAAGACATAAGAAAATGGCATAAACATATAGCCCACACTGGCTTAGACAACGCAATGGCCTTCCAAGGGATATCTCTTTGAACCTACAAAAAGTTACAATGTAGTACAATCAGTATACTTTTTTCTTTAAAGCGAATTACTTAATCTAAATTTATATAACCACATCAAAATACTTAAGAATTCTATTATCTTAGAAATATCAATAATAATATTGAAGATTAGGCTTTCCTAACTAAGAATCTTCTAAAACCACTTTTCGCTTTCTGTAAGAAATCACCCATTCTATTATATATACAGGGTGTCCCAGGAGGAAAGGTCAATAATTTGGTGTTAGCATCGGCCATTTTAAGCAAAAAAGTTCCTATGAACGAGTGTTCTATTCCGAAGGGTTTCCGAGATAGAACTATTCGAATGTACAGTTTCAAAACGAATGGCAACAAAGAGATATTACGTACTGTAAAAGCATAAAGAAATGAAAAATATCTGAGCTTTCATTGCTGAGAGTTTGGGACGGCCGTTTCATCCTTTTTGTGGACTCGTCAGCTAAACCCACTCACCAGATGAAATGCTCAGATAGTGCAAAATTTATAAGAGAAAGCACTCCCACACCCAGCTGTGGTTCCCTCCAGAAGAAAAGACATTTAAAAAGGAAACCACGTAGGGGAGACCGGGGCCAAGTGGACCTAGGGGTAGAGTGGACCGTTGACTTTAGTAATTCGTGTAGACGCTAGAATGTGCCAAAAATCGGATAGAAGGTTGGTGCCATTGTGGCGCTGCTACCACAAAAGCGTCAGTGAATTCGGCTTATTGGTAACAGTGAGGTGATCGATTGTTTTGTTTTTGTTCAGGCAAGTAAATGTTTAGTGTTGTTTTTACTTTAATATTGCCGTTCAGCGATGCATTGAATAACACAACCGTAATATGCTTATTGAAGGCGGTAATCTGAAGATCATTTTAAGCTATAGTATGAATTGAATACTTAAAGTAGTCGATAGTTACAACTGAAGGAAACGCTAAAATGGCGATGGGGCAGAGTGGACTGAACGACACGGGGCACATTGGACCAGTGGTCCACCCAGCCCCGCTGTTATTACAATAAAATATTTTGGCACTAAACATTATATTTTTTTCTATATTATGTATTTATTAGGCCTATTATATCATATTATATTATATTATTATATATTATATTTTTTTTTATATTTTTTTATGTAGATATTATATATTGTGTGTAGCCTATATTATTAAAGGATATTACCCCTTTAGTAATTCCTCTCAGCAAATACCGTAATAGGGGAGGACTTCGTGCGAAGGCATCTTAATCTTCGAAAATAGCCAATTTACACATTTAACTTTTATTAAATTCTAATTAAAAACTATGCA
Organism: Thereuonema tuberculata; assembly: GCA_023159025.1. Taxonomy (NCBI): domain Eukaryota; kingdom Metazoa; phylum Arthropoda; class Chilopoda; order Scutigeromorpha; family Scutigeridae; genus Thereuonema; species Thereuonema tuberculata. The sequence continues at coordinate 23,717,073 of JAFIDM010000001.1, forward strand.
AACTGTCACGTTGGGGAATTGGCAACATGACATGATTAAAATCTTGGTCTGTTGTAATTACGTATTTGAATTTTTGTATTTGGTAAAGTCTTGTATATTATTATTGTGATATTTCATGGTTAAATATTATTTTAATGGTTTGAGCTTATTTGGAAAACAATTTGTGCAAAAGAAAAAGAAAAACTTTGAAAAAACAGTTGTGCATTGATTGAGTGATCACGTAGTTTTATCTGTTTCGTTTTCCCATGGGAACAAAAAGAGAAAAGTTAAGTACACTCTGGCGGAAAATATCAGATCAGTTGATGACTCTGAAAAACACGGGTAAAAAGTACACCCAATCAGTCTGAACATTTTAGGAGAGGGAGCGTATTCTAAAACACACACAATTACATCCCTAAGTGAACTAACACAATTTTCAGTAAGTGAAACTCTCAATTAAATATAAATTCTATACACACTTTGTTACATTAGAAAGCATTAAAAAATGGCATAATAACAATATAATCTTAATAATCTTAATAGAGAACAAAAAAAGGTCAACGGCAATACTGACGGATACGCCAGTAAAAAAAGCTCTGCAAGAAGAGCAACGAAAATCTAAAGAAAGAAAAGAAAGAGTAGCAACGAAAAACGTGACTCGGCCAACAGTCTTCAAAAGCAACATAAACAAAAAAAAAACAAATAGAAGCAAAGGAAAATGGATAAAGAGGAAACAATTACAGATGATTAGTGATGATGAAGACGATGAAGATGCTGTGCGCCTTTCCTGTTTGAAGAACTTTAAAAAAAGCAAACCATGGCAGGAGTGGATTCAATGTAAGCAGTGCAAGAGATGGGCCCATAGTTCCTGCGTAGCCAGTGATATTCGGGGTTTATTTTACGAATGCCTCAACTGCAAAGAAGATTTCTCTAGTGAAAGTGATTAATTAATTCAATGTAAACCTATTTGATATTATTCATTTACGACTTTCAACTGCATAATGATTATTTTAAATTTTCACTTGAATATGTAATACCTTAGGTAGTCTATGTTAAGTTAAACTTTATTTCATGATATCCTAAATGGCATGTTATTTTATATCCAATAAAAATCTTACTTTAAATGTTGTTATTCTTACCCGGACCAACGTGCCCCATGGGGTGGTCCAGCCTGCCCCGTGGTCGGGGCAGGTTGGACCACTCTACCATTTTTCCTTTGCGAATTAATACCAATTTTATTTATGAATATAATGAAATGAAATCAAGTATTTATATTCTTGAATAGTTCCCGATTCTGATAAAAATAAATGCAATGAAAAATCTCTTAACAAAAAATAACAAAAAATTCAACAAAAAAAAGTGGACCGCTCTGCCCCGGTCTCCCCTACTGTTTCTAATATTTGTTGGCCAAATTAACACATTTCTTATAGTTTATAATAAAGTCTCAAAAACTCCGGACCCCACCGCCAACATCAATACATTTCTCAACTCTTGTGAGAACAACATGACGTGTTGCTTGTCTGAGTTCATCGTGGCGTTCTTTTATGAGCGCAAAAGCATCCATTATGTGAACGAGCCATTCGTCTCATGTATTCACTCTATGTCTGTATACTTCACTCTTCATTCAACCACATAAACAAGAATTCCAATGAGGTTAGGTCTGGAGATCTTAGAGCCGCGCAGTGGAAGAGAAGGAAAACAACGGCCAGCAGGAGCAGTGACAATTGAACGTCAAATTTAAAATTATCACGGAAACCATTCGGAATAGGGCAATTGTTCATAGGAACTTTTTTGCCGGTATTGACTTTTTCCAGGAGGAAAATGGCAGATATTGACCAGCTCCTGGGACACGCTGTATATATACATAAATATTCATAACTTTTATCAACTGTGATTTTCATCATTTTCATTTTTTGAATTTGTTTATTTTTTAAGAGCTTCAAAAGTTGTTATCTATCTATTTTTCTAGGAAAGTAAGGATGATGAAACCAACGATGCTTCCATGTATACGTACATGTGTGTGTGTGTGTGTGTGTTCTCAATAATTTCCGAACCCGTTTAATGATGTCGTGAAACTTGGTGTGCTTATTTATGGATAAGAGACGATCTCATTGAAAAATCTGCGCATAAGAGATAAAATTTATCATAGAAAAGCGAAAATGAATTTCATTCTTAACAATTTATATTAATTGGTTCTATATCCATATCCCTCTAGGAGTGCTTTTGTAGAATGATAAATTTGAAGACTAATCGCATTCAGTAAATGATACATGTGTTCAATTTACAAATGCACGTAGGGATTCCTTTATTGTTTTCTCGTTTTTAAAAGAAAAACAAAGAAAAATTAATAACAGTCGAAGAAAACATCGCATTTACAACTAAAATTTGAAAGTTGTGATTCTTAAATTTCATTTAAATAAAAACAATTACCACTTAAAAAAATTAAAGAGGTCCCATTAATCAAAAAACATCATAAATATATTCTCAATATTTGAGATCTTGTCATATTGTAAATAGTTCTATTCCGTTTTCCTTCCTTCTTCATTGAATGTATTCTTTGAAAATGAATTACACAAGATATGAAATAAGTAGATTTGCTTTGATTTACAATATTCTTCACCCATTTCTTGTGGTTAGACTGATTATATTATGGGTTTCTTTCAATATTTTAAATTTACCTTTGTTTTTGGTTTTCCTAGTATTATTTCTAAATAAGTTTTCTCTTCCAGTGATATTCTAGGATGTACATCAGGAGAATCATACACCAGAAAGATCCAGAAAGAGAACCAAACAACAGTAACACAACCTAAGTAAAAGAGTAAAGATAATTTTAAAAAAAATCAACAATACATACTAATCAAATGCATAGAAAATATTTACAAGTTATTTGTAATATTAACCTTCTTCTTCTTCTGTGGTACAACAGCCCGCTTCAGGCCAAGACCGTTTTTATTATTCCACAGAATACTTTTGTGGTCTTGATTCTTATAGCCTCAATTTGTAGCAGTAAGGATAATAGTTCATCGTGTTTGAACTGAAACCATGGTCGTGTTGTTTTTTGTATTTGTATTTTTAAATTAAATTTTTTCAATGTTAACCAGTATGCAGGTGCGTAGGCTTCATTTTTTGAACTTTGAAAATGATCTTGAATTTACTTTTGTGGTCATTCACTTCAATCAATCTACACTTCTTAAATATTACCAAAGTCAAATATGTTGCTGACTTTAATCTTTAGTAATAACAGTATTTTAATCTTTAGATTTGAATTCTTTGCATATTTCGTAATAGTCTTCCATTTAAAAACTATTCGTTGCCTTTCCTTCAAATCATTATAACAAGCATCTAGGAAATTGCCATGGTATTTATTTAAATCATTTGAAACTTTTCTTCACTAGTTCCTAAAATGTGTAGGGAATTGTAGATTTTTTTTTCTTTATCAGTTCCTGTTACTTGTCTTTACTAATAGTTTTTGGGGTGTAATGTAGCAGGCCTCCTCGTGGTGCAGGCTGGAGAACGCAAAATCTGATACAGCTTCCGCCAAACTAACAGTTTTTTCATCGCTAGTCTATATCACAACAATTTCTTTGAGATGCAATTTTCCTTTGTACTGCAATATTATTTTTCCATGCATTAGCTACTAAATTTCAAAGTTAAATGTTTTATTTTCACTTCCATTCAAATTCACAGTCAATCTGTCGACCTTAGATCACAAAGACATCAATATATGTTTTTTTTCTGTTAGATTTTAATCAAACCCACAGACTACGTAAATTACAAATTCATAAGTTAAGTTAAATTAATAAGCATAAGTTAATTCATAACTTAAGTTTGACCTCACGCGTAAGTGCCCTTGAAGTTGCAGAGGTAAGGTCACGGCGTTCTACGACCAAAAGATGAAGTCTGATAGTTAATCCGATGCCTACTCACCTTCAACTACGGGAAACTAACCCAATCCTCCTTTGTTAGAAGAGAAACTTAGAAAAAATTACCTACCTCCGCTGGGAATTTAACCCGGCTCCTCCAGCTCGTAACTCAATGCTTTACTAGTGGACCAACCGATCCACAAAATAATATATTTTAATAATTACAAAAATAAATAGCAATGCAAAACTATAAAAAAATTATGCATATATTTACCCATCCAAGCATTTACCCATATGTAATTTCAATTTCAACACTGAAATGGTACTAAAAACAACAAAATCTAATCAGATTTAGTGAAATAAATCAAATTAATTGCTAAACGTGCATTTTGATGTTGATCAGTTTGTTATTCTTTAGATTGAGATTAAACGCTTCGATATCAAGATTAACATCTTCAGTCTATTATTGATTGAGCTCTCAAACAATCTAGATAATTGAAAAATAACATTTGGTGAGCTTTTAGCAATTTAAATACACTTAGGATATTGCTGATAAACAAAA
>JAFIDM010000001.1:23721576-23740187 GCA_023159025.1 Thereuonema tuberculata
AAACATTTCTTATGGTGTAGTAAAGAATATGATCTCTCGGAAAGGCTCACTTTAGGACCACCTAGCGCCTTAATGGGGCGTTTCCGGGCATGGGTTCTTTAGGAATATATTGATCCCTAGCAATGCCCCTATACGTGTTTTGAATATTACACAGGAATTTTGCAACACGCTGTATTTAGTTATATTAATACATCTTGCTTTATTTGTAGTAAAACAAATAAAAGAGATGTGGACATTAATTAATAAATGCGTAGCTTTTCCTTCGTAATATATTTAAATAATACAAGCATAAAGATTCCATTCATATTAATTTTAGTTTGGGAGGTATCTTATTTCCACAAAGAAAAATTAAAAAAAAGAAATCTAAAAGTAAGTAATAGAGAAAGTTCAAGAATATATAAAGTAGAATATGATTAATTTAGAAGTTTCGACTGATCAATATTTTTCAATCAACTTGAGTGCGATGTAAGATTTAAAATATTTTTTTTTTTAACCTGCTTTCCTCAGAATTCATAGTCACAAAATCAATCAATCTGTGTGATAAGCTGAAATTCCAATACATGTCCTAATATGACAGGAAAAACAAAATTATGTTCTATAAAAGTAGGCCTAATTTTTCTTTAATTGAAAAATGAATAACTAAAATTTGTGTTCACTTTAATAAACTTTGAAGATTATAAAGATATTTTAAAAATTAAATTGATACAAAAAAATTACCTGTAATAAATTAAATATTAAATTTGTTGGATCTCAAGAAAAAACAACATGAAATAAATTCACTATTATAGGCTCACAATATTTAACGTGCTTATTAGAATAAAAAGACATTAATTGAAGGGCAACAAACTGGATTAGATTAAAAAACATTTATAGCGGTAAATGTTAAAAATTACCGGGTTTCTTTCCTGGGAGTTAAAGGCGGGCGAGCGTCGGGCTGACCACCTGACCTCAACTTCGTCCCGTTGGTCCTAAACGCTGGGAGCCTAACCTCCTGCGACCCCCAAAAGCCTGTGTAGGCTTATCATAGGGCACTTTAACTTTTTAACTTTAACATGCTAAAAATTACAAAAAATACGACCGGTTTTCGCCTCTGGACGAGGCTTTGACAAATGACGTACGGTTTAAAATGACATGGATTATAAGTGATTGCGTTACCAATGAGAAGGAAGGTGACATGTTGATCCGTCTTTCGGTAAAAGGAGAGATGAACCGGAAGTCCTCTAAATGGAAGAGAAATAACTAGAAGACATCTGCTGTAGATCTGGTGGAAGCAGTCATCTTTGAGGAAGTTGATGTGATATGATGAACAAAGAATGGTAAGAGGTCAAACAGGAAATCTATTGGCCGGGAAATAAAGTTCATAGGAAGGATTGAACATAAAATAAGGATCCGAAAAGAGAGAATTTTTTTTTTTTATTCTTATATGTTAATTTAATATGCTGGTATTGGTTATTAATCGGTTTCTACAGTACGAACGGAGGTTCTTAGACAGGTCAGGACAATAATATTTTAGGGTGAAATGGTATTGATATAAATTGTAAATGATTGTCAAGATGAGGATTCAAACAATTATAAATTTTCTTGAAAGTAATAGTAATATTCCAGCTAATAAATTGAAGTGGATAGTAATTAGTTAACAACGTATTGTGGACATTTTAGATCTCGTTATGGAAATTATATAAAGTATTGGACAATTGAAAAGCCCTTTCAACGGCCATTTGGATGATGCTGACTTTGAAAGACATGGGACGTAAACATCAAGGACATACATTCCATATTTCGTTTCTTTTACAATTTTAAATTGAATGTCGTCATGTTTGTCGCCGAGAGTTCAGGATAACTTACTTGGAGACGCTTTATGCTGTCAAAAACAGATTAACACAAATTATATATCAAAATGTTCAGCTAAAAATAAAAACAATGACACCAAAAGTTTTTACTTCTAGGTCATAAGTTATGAGATTTTAAAAATCTCCGAAAACAGGAAGTGATGATTAGGAAACGAGAAAGAACGGCAAAGAGGTGAAAATGAAAAGACTTTCACTTTCACTTTAAAAATAGTCAATTTAAGTTTGTATTATTTTAAAGATATATTTAACATTTTAATATATTATTAAACATTCATGTAACACTTTTAAATACAGTACACTTTTTTGAATGATATTTCGTCAAAAAACATTCAAAATATAGAGTTTTCACTCCAAACAATTTCCCACCAACTTCATTTGATTACAGACAATTTTTGAGAGATGGAAATTCCGTTTTCATTCTGTTACCAATGTGCAATTTTGCAGACATTTAATGAAATCTTTGATTTGTCTGTAGAAATATACATCTCATGGTTGACAGATAGGTGCTCATACCAGTGGAATCACTTTGAAAGTTTATTTTATTTTATGTGAAGGTTTATTTTAAAAGTAAAATAAACATCTTTTCTTTTTATTTTAGTGGATTATTTCTTGCATTTTCTAATTTTCAAATTACAAATCATGAGAAAGGAAAATAAAATAGTATTTCAGGGATGACTTGAGTTTATTCTGTTTTCGATTACAGCTTTTCCTTTATGAGTTACCCTGTTAGATTTTGGGTATCAATAAGTTTTGGTTTTTCTTTTCTTGAAAATCTGGACAAATTGATAAGTTATGAGCGAAAAAAACGAAAAAAGGGGATCCTGCTAGAGAGAATCAAAATAATACACAAGTTCTTTATTATGACTATTTTCATTTTAATTGAGTAAAAGTTCTACCCACACACATAACTAAGGAAAAAGAATTAAGCCTAACTAAAAAACATATTAAAAAAAATCACAATTGATTTCGTTTGGGCTTAGCCAAACATCATCTAGTGAAGAAAAGAACACAAGAACCAGTCTTTTTAGACGAAGACACAGTTCCCAAGCAATGAACATTCAGATGTAAATGAGATAATTCTATAATTAAATATTAAAACATTAAGAGAATTATTTATTAATTGAAACAGGATAGAAATCCTTTGTTTAGAATCCTATGCTAACTCTTTATTATTCTAATTCCTCAATAATGAACCCTTTAAAAAAGATTTCAAATATTAAATTTAGATCGTCCACGATTAGGCATACTACGTTTCATGAAGATCCATCCAGGGTTGAAAATAAAATCCAGGGTCATTGGAAGTGATTGGAAACATATAACCGAACACCCCCACACACACACACAGAATTTGGTAAGCCTTACTTTCCTGCGGAAAATAAGTTAAAAATCAAACTACGACTATTTTATTTTTTAAAAAGTAAGATACTCTTAGATTTATCCAGCTTTTAAATGTTTTTTTTTAATTAAGTAATTAATTCAGATACTTTACAGCAATGTGATAAAAATAGACATTTGTTAGATTGGCGATACCATTGTTCATTAATCATGTAACTAAAATTAAAAAATGAGGTTTATAAGACACAGTAAAAATCAATTCTTGGTCTCTTCCAGTGCCCAAGGAAGGAGCTAAGGGGGCTGAAGTCCCCCAAACCCAAAAAGTAAAGAAAGAAGGAACGAGAAGAAAACCTCTATTAAAGCACTGAAGTAGGCCTATCTATAACTTATTATTTTTGGAAAGGGATTTTTGAAACAGACGATGTACGGTCCATCCCGTTTCTATTTTGCAGGAAGAACAGGCTTTTGTATTTAGCCACCAAAGAAAATAGGTCCAACTTGTCGGCTTAGCAAAGTATTGTCAGATGCGAAATAAAACATTCTAAAAAGGAAATTTCATTTTTCTAAAGAAATTTAATAACAATCTGTCTTTTCGTTAGGCAATAATATTTGTATTTATTCTCCGCCAAATCAAAATGCATTAAAATCAAAATAAACAAGATGGCGACTAACGATAGTTTTCTACACAGGATTTTTGACGGTCCGCCACGAGAGAAAAGACCAAACACAGTGGAACTCCGCCATTGTTCACTTCTATACTCGTACAACTCCGCATTCTTCTAACTTTTTCGAATAAAATTCGACTCGGAAATCGAACGTTACAATGTCTCGGGTTGGCTGTCGTTCGCTAAGCATTTTTAGCGAACGTAAAACGTTGTTATTTAATTGCTATTCTTGGTCGTTTTTAAATATTTTCATTGAAAGTAAGTTTAGTCAGGTATCCAAAAAAGATTAGGGATTCAACCAAGCCTAAAAGAAAAGCAGGTGAGAACGACAATTGAACTGAAAAAAAAAAATATGATTGTCACTGAATGTCAACAATTCATTTCAGAACTATAAAATCGTAAACTAAACAAAAAAAAAAGTTAATATCTATTATACAAGAAAACTTTAAGATATTTTCACAGCAAAGTCAAGAAAGATGTGGAAAAATTTCATAAAACAAACTAAAACAGTAGTATAAATTTTTGGAAAATTGATAATATAACAGACGATGAAATCCAAAGCTTTGTAATAGAAATTGACAACTACTGATAATGAAATGTAAACAATACAATCACACATTTCAATAAAAATTCAATGTCCACTGAACATCAACAGTTCATTTCATAATTGCAATCTGAAGGAGTCAATTAAAAAAAAAAAAAAAAGCTTCCATTTCTACTCTACATTAATAGTTTATTTCATAACTTATATCAAGTAATCATGTAAACTTACAAAAGAAAAACATTATAATGTACACTAAATACCAACAGTTCAAATATTGTTTTCATTGAATATCAACAGTTCATTTCATATCCCCACTCATGTGAACTTAAAAAAAAATATGATCATCACTGAATATCAACAATTCATTTCAGAATTATAAAATCGAGGAGTGAACTTAAAAAAAAAAATTATCTATTATTCAAGAAAAAATTAAGATATTTTTATTTCTAATGAATATATTGTCGTAGACCTTATGTATGTAATTATCAACAAGATATATTTTTTTATGTGTAATATAGAATACAAAATTGCATATCATTTTCTTAGATCATAAAACTAATGAAGGAATGAATGATTTAGATTAAATTTTATAGAAAAACTCCAAATTCCTGGACTTAAGAAACTGTTGAGATGGATCATACAAATGTTTATATATATATATATATAAAATGAAATCCCGGTTAACCGAACTCGGGTCCACTGAAAAACCCGGGTTATCCAAAACGCTTCCGAAAATGAAATATTCGTCCTTCTAATGAAAAGATGGCGGGACATTGCTGCTCGAAAACGTTGGTAGGGACGCAAGAAACAAACAAAAATGAGTTTTTTAAATGAGTTATTCATATGCTACAAACTATTAAGTATAGAATACAGTATATTGATGTAGCCTACTATAATCCTAAAAATTTTTACTTTAATAAAAAACATAAGTGTAGCATACAAAGAGATTTTTGAATTCGTTTGACCTTCAAAACCTTTCAAAAATACGTACTGTAATTACAACACAAAATACCATAGCTGTATTAGATGTTAATGGCTTAACCGAAAAAATTGTTATCCGAAACGGCTTTCCCCCTTTAGTTCGGTTAACCGGGATTTTACTATATATATATATATGTATAAATAAAAGACGACTAACACACACAAAAAAAAAAAATATTCTATCTTGATGGAAACTTATAATTTTATTTCTATATTTGTGTTTATAAATTTGATATTTTAAATAAAAGCTTCAAATAGAATTGTTAAAAAAAATTATCTAGTGACTAAATTTTAGATATTTTTTCCCTCAAAATTTTTTAACAGTAATTATTGTCTTGAATTCAGCTAACTTCCATTATAAAGGCAAAATATTGATACTGACATCTTGTGCTTCTTCTGACAGAAGGATACAATTACGTCTTTGTAATGCTGAAAGCGCATAGGAACGTTTTATTAACGTAACGTAGACGTTTGACGTCATCATGAGTAGATACGTCATCAAACAATTGGGTAGATTTTCCGAGACGGAGAAGTAGGACTCGAAGCAAAGTTTCCGTTCCGTCCAGCCAATCACATTCCACCAGTCTACGTGCAGCCAATCAGAAGAAACTACTTTCTCGACTAGCGAAAATCAAATCGAAGAGTCGCCATTTTTCTCGTCGTATCGGATTTCAAATGAAAGAGAAACATATTCACTTACTTCCTAACTCCAAGAGACTTATTTCTATCCATTCACTTCATGAATTCAAACAAATACAATCGAAGGAAAGTTGAAAAAATTCTTCATTATTTCTTTGAATAAAATATTTCAGCGCCAATGACGCTTCTTTTGTTGACATTGCCAGTAATTTTTGTCGAAAGTATCCGAGCATAATGTGGTCAAATAATTGCTCAAAAGAAATACATTCATAATTATAGAATGATTTATAATCAGATCTGACATCCCTCAAGTTTTAAATTTACCCCAGATTTAGGATTCAGCCATATTTTCTATTTTTCAAGCGCCATATGAATAATACTCCGGAGTAAAAAAAAATTCTTCACTTCTAACCATTTAAAATGGTAACTCGCACGTGTATTTAAATTATAGCTACATATTAAATTGAAGTTTGCTGTACTTTTTTTTTCTTTATAATGTTAATAAGATTCCCAATCATATTTAATCTGAATGATTAAATAAAATAAATAAATAAGATTTTCAGCTAGAAATCAAAAACAAATCCTTAAGAAATCCTAATAACTTCACTGCAAATGCTATTAAACAAAAATTAAATCCTTTGGATAATACTGTAAGAGCAGTTTATGTACAATTATTAAAACAATGTACAATAGATTTTAATTTGTTCACTTAAAAAAAAACCCATAAAAGTAACAATTCAAAGGATTATTTAGGCTTCAAGATTTATTTAATAGAATTTAATTATCCTTTATTAATGTTTATTACATTTATTAATCAAAATATATATGAAACCAATAGTGAAATTGTAAGACCAAAGGTAATCCTGAATCACTAAAACGATTTAGTGAAAACATTATAGAAGAAAAAGAACTTGATGTCAAAAATATATTAAATGTTTTACTATCAAATAAAAACTAGTTCTGAAAGTGCTTACAATTCTCATCATAGAAACTAATAATTTCAAAAACAGATCATACACTAATGTCAAAATAAATTTTATATCTCAACAATTACTCTTTTATTTTCTTTAGATAATAATTATTTACTTAGAAAGATGTCTTGCTAAGATATCTTGTATATATATTTTTAAGTTTTTTTTGGACAGTATAAAGATAGAAACAGAAGATTTGGAGGAATATCTCTAAAATATATTTTATATAATGCTGATTGTCTAGTAATCTTAAATATAGTTGTTCTATTCACTGGTTTTTATGTATAAATAAAAGTAGTATATTCTTATATCTGTTTAGTTAATGCAATTGTAAAATTACACGTAATTATTCATCCAAAAACACACTATCAAGTAGATAAAAAGTAGGTAAACTTGAACTTATGATATCGTCATCTAAATTTCTGTAAATGCACATCTAAAATATTCACAAAGGTCTCTTAGTTATTATATCCATACAGAAAAAAAATCACAAAAAGTAATCAATATTAATAAAATTAATCTCTCACTGGACCAGTTTTAATTTTTAAGAAAATAATATGGTTTTATAAAGAAAAAATATTTTTTTATTAATTTATTATAAAAATATCGTTTTCTAATTTATAAAACTTATAGAAAAGTAGGTAGGCTATTAACTCTAGGCGATATTCAGAATTAACTCTCCTTTTCTTTATATTCGAAATCTCTTCTATTGTGTCCTGTGGAATGTTTCTTTAAATGTAGAATAACCAATGATGAAAAGAAAACACTGAAATCATTTACATCAGATGTGAAATTGGCGCTATTTTGTAAAAGGGAAGCGCGATATTACTAATTTATGTTTCCGGTAAACGGATCGGAGAAACGGATTGCCAGACAGACCAGTGCGCCTTGTTTTGACGTTATCGTAGTCGGAACGTAGTAGTGACGGAACGGGTCAGACGTTTGTGTGCGCTTAAGCCTTAAGCCGTCTGCAAAATAAAAATGGGATAATGTGTAGCTCTAATTCTGACATCTTTTATATGTTAACTCGTCCGTCAAGTACAGTTCAAATAGCCTACCCAATGTCTGTGAAGTTGGCAACGATGACAAAACAGACAACGGGGTTCATTTGTAATGGTTGGTAACAGTTTGTTCCGAAAAAAAAAAAATCATTTCTTCCAGAAACATTAATACCCAAAAAATGCAATTAAAGTTGCGAAGGACTAGCCCCATTAAGTTAGAAATTGACAAAATAGACTATATTGTTTGTTTGTGATGATTTTGTTCCGAAGTTGTTTCAAATAAAAATCGGAATTAAATCCAATTCAAATTTCTTATTATATGAGGATCTAATTCCTTGCTAGACTAAAGGCCGTTTTACATTTACTATTTCACTCGCCATAAATGCAAGCCATAACGCAGGCAATGTCAGGGTAGATTGCGAGTGATTAGTGCACCGCTTTACACTTACCATAACGCCTTCCATCAAACGGTACATTTCCACTTCTCAATTGTCATCATGCCTGCGTTTTATTTATGAAAAAAATAGCAGTGATTTATATAAAAACCATTTAGTCAATGCACCGGATAGGTGAAAGAATGTCTTTAATTAATTAAAATAGGAAATATTCATGTTTTTTTTTCATCGTTTTGTGTTTCTTTGTTTTCAGTTTCGATAAATCAGTTTCGATAAATAATTCAGTCTCGTTAAATCTCGATCAATGGCGATATCTTTGCAAGATGTCGATCGGTCGTCGATTCAAATTTTCAAGCCGAAATTCTGAAATGATTTTGATTAATAATGTAACATTTTATGAAAGCATCCACGAAAACATAAGGAAAAGATGCCCTCCGATCGTGGAAATCATTTTTGTAATCGGTAATTTCGAATAAATAGATATAAATCGATTGGACTTCCAAGTTCTACAATTCGTCACCAGGAGCGCTAGTGGCGATGTCCAGCCATAGATGTCTCGACATTTCTTCGAAAAATAGCCCAGGCTCTATCACTCTCCATTTACTGGACATCTGTGATGTCCAGGTGATGGCGAGTGAAATGTCCAGGTTATGGCGAGTGAAATAGTAAATGTAATACGGCCTTTAGATTTCAACAATATACAATTCTGGATACACGATAATAAATTAATGATTAATGAAAAAAAGTGAAATATTCTTACGATACATACAAAAAACAGAAAAACCCATTTATCAGCCGAATGTGTACTTTCATACACATGATTGTTTACACAATAGGGCCCACAATTGTACCAACTGTCAAAAAATAATAACTGTAAAAACCCTAAAATATCTGGGTATTACAATAAGCAATACATTCACCTGGGACCTACAAATCAAAGAAATTTATAAAAAAACTAAATAGAATGACGTTTATCTTTTATCATGCAAGGAATATATTACCAATTAAATATAAAATGATTTTGTGCTATGCATTCATCGACTCCTATTTAAATTATGCAAAATACCATCTGGACTAGGATATCAAAAAAGAAAAGAATATCAAACTTCAGTTCTGTCCATTCTCAGCATTTCCTTTAATTATCATCATATCTATTTTCAGTCATGACATTTGTTATCCGGATTGCTTTTTATAATAAACCTTTACCTTATTTACTTACACTTCTTAATGTGAACTGAGCTTTCTTTGGTACCATTCCCAAAGCATTCATTTCCTAACTCTAAAACTACGACAAAATGTCATTGAATATGTTCGACTCCAAATGACCTTTGGAACTCATATCTCTTCGCTCTGTTTACCATTTTCGAAACACCCTGTATATTGGAGTATTTTTATTTAGGTGTATACCTGAAAAAAGCAATCGACTTGTTTGCTGAAGTCGATTGTGTTAATTTTATAATGGTAATTTTTTTTAATTTTTTAAGTATGTGTCTGTTTTTGACTCAACTATTTCGAAGTTATATCCGCACTTTAAACTGATGTTAATTATTTATTTATTTATTCATTCGTTTATTTTATTTCTTTCGTTCTGTAAATAACGCTATTTAGCTACTGATGCGTTACATGTTGTATAGATGATTGATATTCAGACTTGACTATAACGTAAACTCGTTAAATAATAGTTATCTAATATTGTAAAAATATTTGTTAAACACATACTGATGTTACACAATTAGAAAGTTAGAATACACAAACACACGTTAATCATTTAAAAAAAAATCATTTTATTCTCGTGGAAAAAAAAAAAAAAATTAAAAAATTATCTTAGACAACAAAAATTGCAATGCTACTGAATGTGAGAATTTTCTAAATGCTTGTATAATATCTTTAAACAAAACTGGGACGGAAAGAATCGCGTTGAACCAAAGAAAAACATGTTCTTCAATTATTACTTGAGGGTTTTTACAGGAAGGAATTCCCCAAATTTAAATTATGTCAAAAAAATAGTCAAACAACCTCCTTATAATGCCGGAAGTGACGTATATAAAATAAAGGTAGAAGTGCGATGATGTTTTATGCAAATTTGAAGCTCCTCCTTTTGTTGACCTCTAGAGCTGTAAATACTATATAAATTGCCCCCGTTAAGCACTAGATCACCACTGACCATCACCATGTTTCGATCAACAACGCTGGTACGTATGTCTTCTCTGTATATCACTGTTTTCTATTATTAGAATTGATGTTACTTTTTTCTTCTTCTAAGTACATTCCCTTATAAATAGAATTAATGTTATTTTTGAATATATATTTTTTAAGAAGTTATTCATTAAAAAAAAGATTTTTGTTAATGGTTTAAATGTATTATTTATGAACGATTGGAGAGAGTAAGATTAAGAAAACATATTTGCAGTTTTAATTTTCTGTGCTCTTGTAACTCACTCATTTGGTTTAGTATCGAAGTGGACATTTTTCAAGATATATTTAAGTTATTAATTAATTAATAGATAAAAAAAAAACCTTAATATTAATAATAAACAATGCAAATAAAGTAAAGAAAGAAAGAGAAGAAAACCTTTATTAAAGCACTAACGTGTCTGTATCTTATTATTTTGTGATCTTTGAAACAGAGGATATAGCTCTAAATGCTACCTTATGATATCTTTCATTTGTAACTCCTCGGTCAAATACAGTTCAAATAACCTCCCCAAACCGTAATCCTGAGTGAGCCACTGGTCCCTTCTGTAATCAAGTTCTACAAAGAATACGAAGGAGATTGAACGCCCTTGATCAGAAGTTCGCGTTGGGGATTTCCAGGGTCAAACTTCTGTGCTTCTTTAGGTTTCTGTCCTAGAGCGTTCATTACATAACACAGTTTTCCGACTCTTGTTGAGTTTTTTTTTTTCTTTTTTTCTTTTTGCCTTTCTAAGCATAATTACATATTACAGAAAACAATTCAAACTTGGCGAAAAAATAAAAAAAAAAAAAAAAACAATTTCAATGACAATTATCGTTCTTTGTTTTTTTTTGGAGGTTTTTATTTAAGCTAAGGTAACTTACAAGGTATACTTTAAAAAATTAATTTTATCTATATCGTACTACAATAAACACTGGTTTGTACGTATTTGAAGGGCAAAATTTTAAATTACGCATAACTGAGAATTACTTACAACTCAAGTTTAACTTTACTTTTAATTAGACTCTAAAATCGGAAATGAAGGAGTCTTATTTTCTAGCCCTCACTTTCCCCAAACCCCTCAGCGCGATCCAAGGGCCACTTAGGCCTTTAGTGGGATTCCTCTGTATCTTAACTATATCTGTAAGGAAATTAAAATACTTCTTTCAAATAATTTGTAATTATAATATATATAATTACAATTTCCAAATTCTACAACTATATATATATTCTTATTATGGTTATATTTTGTTTCTTTTATTATAGGTTTTTCTTCTGCTGCTTGTGTGCATCGCTACCTTCAGCGTAATTGAGGTGGAAGGCGGTAGAGGTGGTGGCCATCATGGTATTGGCCATTATGACGGTGGCCATTATAGAGGTGGATATTACAAAGGCGGAGGATATAAAGGTGGAAATTATAAAGGTGGATATTATAAAGGAGGTGGATATCATAGAGGCGGTGGCTATAAAGGCCATTCAGGATAAAGATTACAATAAAGAAGTGAAGAAAACCAGTTTCTCTCCAATTGCATTATTCTGAACTTAAAACAAATCTGAAACCTTCTCTTAATAGCTAAAATGGCTCCAACTCAAAAAAAAAAAAAAAAATCTAGTGTTCTACGTAAAACCGTACCACAATCAAATAATCATGTTAAAGTTAGTGTCCCACTATAGGCCTATGCAGGCCCTTGGTGTCGTGGGAGCTAAGGCTTCCGACGCTTCATGACCAACGGGACTAAGTCTAGGTCAGGTGGTCAGTCCGACATCCGCCCACTTTAACTCCCGGGAAGTAAACCCGGTACCCATTCAACAGAGGACTGGGTAGACACTAGGACCCATTTGGAGGAGAATGGAGTTTGCATTATTCGGAACTGATAACAAATCTGAAATCTTCTCTTAGTGGCAAACATGGCTCCAACTCAAAAAAAAAAATAAAAAAAAATCGACTTTTCTAAGTAAAACCTCACCACAATTAAATAAGAAACTCATGTATTTTGCTGAATTCTAAGAATTTATTATTTATTGTTAAAAATATGTAAACAGAGCTTTTAACTTTTGCTAAAATAAATTTGAAGCAATAAAGAAATAATAATAATAAAAAAATATTTATAATGGAATATTATGGTTTGTTATTTCTTTAATTAACTTATAAAGAATTATAACAGGAGTAATTAAAAAAATTATTTGCTCAGTTAGAAAATAGTAAAATTTTAAACTATATTGTCACTCTATAAATTAGAGACAAGAATTTTTATGCATCTTTAAAGAACTGACATTTTTATATATCGACCTGATTCTTATTTTAATGGAATTCCTAATGATTACAGACTCCCACACAAATTCTAAGATTGAGTAATTAACCGAGATCAGATTAGAAGTTGAATTTTTTTCAATCTGTGATCTTTAAATAATTCATCTATATTTTTGATTCATCTATTACAAATTACACTGGTTGTTGATGGATGGAGAAATTCTTATAACAGAGCTTATTGTTGAAAAGAAATTCAAGGATTCATTCAATGCTTAATTCTAAGTTAAAAATAAACTTTGAGAAAAGTATTGATGCAATGATGGGATATTTCTCTTTTTCCTATTGGACTACATCTTATTTATATTTATATATCTTGCTTTATTTGCAGTAAAACAAATAAAAGAGATGATGACATTAATTAATAATGTGTAGCTTTTCCTTCGTAATATATTTAAATAATACAAGCACAAAGATAGTGTTTGAATTATTAAATTCAGTTCATATTAATTTTTGTTTTAGTGTTATCTTATTTCCACGAAGAAAAATTAAAAAAAAAAGATACCTAAAAAACCAGTAAATAGAGAAACTTCAGTAATATATATAAAGTAGAATATGATATTCCTGCTAGTTAAGAAGTTTCGAATGATAAATACTTTTCAATCAACTTGAGTGCGATGTAAGATTTAAAAATATCCTTTTTTTTTAACCTGCTTTCCTAAGAATTCATAGCCACAAAATCAATCAATCTGTGCGATAAGCTGAAATTCCGATACACGATCAAATATGAAAAAAAAAGCAAAAGTAATTTTGCTTTAATTGAAAAATCAATAACTAAAGATAAAATTTGAGTTCATTTTAATAAACGTTGAAGATGACTGACAACAGCTCCACCTGGTGTTGAAATGGGAAAATTGGATGTTTTGGAACTGGAGACGTTATGTAAATTTACAAAACCGGGATTAACGAATGTTATTGTGCAGGATGGGAATACTTTGAATCCTATCCCCCACGATGCACTGCTACCAAGTCTAATGGATACGTTATGGATGTGTGGAAAATGGTTATCAGGAAAAAATATACCGGAGATTCCTTACTAATGATACGAACAAGACCAATCTGATAGCGCTGCTGGTGATGACCTTGACCGCACGAGGGATACAGGCGACTACCTCCCCGGGAGATGCTGATGGTTGTATTAAATACGATGTGACTTGAACAAGAAGACTTTTCATTCATCTGTTGTTGTGATTGGAGAAGATGTAGACCTGCTTGTCCTGCTGATAGACCTCACACCACCAAACACAAACATCTACTTCTTGAAGCCTGGAAGAGGAAACATCGAGGATACTCTTACTTCTCACTGTTCCTATGCCTTCCAACCTCATGTCGTCGTAATGTGTTATATGATTGTGCCATTCCTTATGAAACAATACACGCATGATTCCGAAACTGTCGGTTTATCACCATGTTTACAATTCTCTCCTCAACATTTTCTTAAGTTGGTGCGTTTTATTCACTGTCACCTCTTTGTAATGATAATTATACTTATATTTTACCAAAGGTCTTAACACTACTCATATGCAATGTGTTGGTTTGTAAGGAGTTTCTGCGTTTTATATAAAAACTGTAACTATGGCAAGAGATGTTTTCAATGTGGATTTATATCTCTGCTTCCTCCGTGTCCAGGAAATCATGAAGCCGGAGAACATTCCTTCCTTAACTTTTTGGGCTACATACATTAAAGATATCTTTAGTCTTGTGGCTTCTTGTAGTTCCATTCCGGTGAAGAAATGTCTTAAAGATAGAAGGAACATTTCGCATTCATCCAGGTTGTTGGAACTTATCTTCTGATCCCTCTTTGTTGCTGCAGAGCTAAGCTCTTGCAGAATGACATCTGCTACATCATCTGACCTCTCGCCCTGGTACCGTTTCCTTTTTGATTTGGGAGTGACTGATGCACTCCCATATCTTGGCAGTTCACTACTGCTGATGTTAGTTGGTTGATCCAAAACAGGACACGTCTCCTCAGGCACAAATTCCATCATGTTCCCAGAGGTACTAGAAAGAAAAAACAAACTTACAATACCTTCTGTACTTAATATATAATTTTGAGTAATGAAATATAATTAATTACAAGTCATAACAGTTCATTTAGTATTTTCATTTCTGTAGAGAACAATTCTCTCATAGTATAGATTATCTTCAATTAGAAAATAAAAGTAACTGCTTTATATGTAAAGTTCCCATATTTTTTTAGTAGATCTCTTCTCTTAAATATTCTACTATTAAATATTTCTAACATCACACCAAATTTAAATGTAAAGACTATATTTAATATGAAATTCGCTTTTTCATATTAAATGTAGTCTTTACATTTAAATTTGGTGTGATGTTAAAAGTAACTGCTATTTTGATTTGTGGATTGCAAATTCATCCCATCATTACTGGCATGAAAACTCTTATTTTAACACAAACACATACATAGGCCTGTTACATGCAACATTACTAAACTTTCTGTGTGCACTGAGCAGAAAAATTTCCAATTTCCCAACACATTTTTTTTTTCTAACTACTTCTTCTAACAACCTGAAAATGCAATGTTATATTTTAATTACTCAATAAAGCTGGGCGAACACACAGCAATTAAAGGCAATATTGTGGGGACAATATGGCCCAATTTTATTGCTGACAACCGTTATCAAGCGCGAACACAGAGGTTATCCTGAACGAATATTGCCGCTTCGTGTTTCACTAGGGAGCCCTAGTCATTACACACTCAGTGAGAAAGCCTTATAAACACATTACACGAGCAGAGCATAAATGCACTGGGAACAATATTCCCAGCAATTGTACGACATCGGTTTTATTTATACAATTTATTTGCGAATACAATGGGAGCGATCGAGTGTAAGCGTACATGCGGTTAAGCCTAAACGTTACGAACGGACAGAATCGATCGAGTATTAAACGCCTTACCGCGGTAGAAATCCATTAAAATTCTTTCATTATCAATTGACAAAATATTGTTGTTTGAATTATTTATTTTGGGCCGACCCATGTTGCTGATTTTAAGCCTTCTCTCTCACAAAACATGGTCGGCGTGAGCGAGTTATTTTCCGATTTTCCAAGTACCGCCTTCCTCTGACGTCACCATTGTCACGTGATTTCATCCGTTCATTTGATTCGCTCGCGAACCAGCAATATTTCTCGACAATAAATTGGGGCAAAATTGTTCCTTTTGTACCGACAATAAAATTGGGGCAAAATTGTTCAGTTTGGGACAATCAAATTGGGGCAAACGGTTGCCAGCAATCACATTGGGCATGATTGTCCCAAAATATCGCCTCGTGTTCGCCCAGCTTAAAAGAATAACCTGTCATTATAGGCGTTCAGTGTGCTATCCATTGAGTTCAAATTCCTACTCTTAAGTATTTTGAAGCTTTCTTCATAAAATAAATAAAATTTTTGTAAAATTTCAAAATATACATTTAGCTGCCTTTGATTCTAGCCCCCTGATGTATATATATTATAGCATCTGTGAAGTTCCTGTCATTATCAACAATATGTTCAGTGAATTCTACCAAAATAATTGTCTACATTGACTTTGACATTCTTACAAACAGGACGAATATGTCACGTTTCCTTGTTTGCACATTTCTACGCGAATTGCTACGAAATCTACGCCATTAATATCGAGCATTACATCCAAATACAGTTAACATGTCACGAAACTACATAAATTTAAATTTACCTTCGTGGCGTTACTGTGAGTTGTAAGAAACGCATTTGTTCAAAGTGCACCCACTTTGGTCTTGAAGTGGCGGCCGATCCACTTCTGAACATATTTTTCTTTGCATTCTTAATAAAGGTATCCCGTAGATTACGCCATCTAGCTTGGGCATCCTTCACTGAAAAATAAATTTTATATATTACAAATCAGTGGCGTATATAGAATATATTTTCGGGGGGGGGCCGACACCCCATGGAAACCTATCTGCTCAACCAAAAAAAAAACAAAAAACGTTGGAAGGACATTTCGGGGGGGGGGGGGCCCGGGCCAAAAAATCTTTTCAACTAAACAAAAAAAATAATGAAAATCTATCTGTTCAACCAAAAAAAACGTTCGGAGGACATATCTTCATTATTTCGGGAGGGGCCCGGGCCCCCTCGGCCCCCACCCTTATATACGCCCCTGTTACAAATGCATATCTGATAACTGACTTGCAAATTTCCTAAACACGGGTAATGGTTAAAAGCAAATTTGCAAATTGAAAAAAAAAAAATAATAATATACTAACCGGAAACTTCCTGGCTGAACGAAATTGTTTCTCACAACGCATTCACAATCTTCACATCCTTGTGGTTGGGGTGGCCAATATCCCAAATAGCTGGAAATCTTTCTACTTGTGATATCAGCTCCTCGTTGAAACGCACGCGATCGCTGGACGCCATGTTTTTCATCTAGGTTTCCCGCCGTTTGTGTTCGCAGAGGATCATGGGACTACAGGAACAGCTCGTCACTGATTGGTTGAAAAAACCGCCGTTCGCATCGACGACTGTTTCATTTTGACGCAGCTGCGACAACATTTTTACATTCAAATCGTTCGCAGCGACGACGTCGGGGAAGTTTCGTGTCCATGTGGAATGGGGTGCGTCAGATTCCGGGATTCATCGTCAGATTTGCGTCCAACTTTCGCATCCATGTGCAACGCCCTCTACCCCTTCACAATCCTGCAAATTTTAGAACTTCATAGGTTTATTCCGCGTTTTTTCCTATTCTTCCTGGGCTATAGACATTAGTTAAAATGAAATTTAATATGTTTTATGAAGAATTAGAAAAAGTAAAAGGAAAGCTCTTAAAAAAAAAAAAAGCCTAAGTAATAAAGTTACAAGCTGTCTGTTAATTCAGCAATTTAAATATTTTCCGTGATGACTTCTCCAATTATCCTTTTATCACTGTTTGGATAAATCTAATGAAATCAAATTCAAATTAAATAAATTATGAATTAAGTTACGAATAAACGTAAAGCAGAACATAAAGACGAAACAGCTGGCCCAAGATTCCCATTAATGACAATTCAGACGTGATTAATATATATATATTTTCTGTCCGGCAAATTTTATATGTTTAGTAATGTAAGTTAATTTTATTCTTATATTCTTTACATTCTGAATTTTAAATTGCAAATCATTGAATGAAATATTTGCATCACGAAACTTGAAAAGATGGCGATTCAAGTTTTGTCATTTGGATTTATATATATATATATATATATACATATATATATATATATAGCCGGACAGTGATCTGGGATTTGAAAATGCCAATATCAAAAAACAAATCACTGTTTCTATGGAGATATAATCTAATTATCTCCACGTCTTCAGCGGCAAAATTTAGAAACAATTTAGAAACCTAAAATGCAATATTATTAAGACTTTGCTCTTTTTTTAAAGTTCAAAATTTAAAATTAAAAAATTATCTAAATACTTAATACTAAAGTTAATTAAAGAAAGAATCAATAAAGAGTGGGAGCTCCTTTTTATTACTTATTGAATTAATAAATTAACTAAATTATCTAAATTTAAATTTAAAATTAAAACTAAACTACCAAAAATAAACCAATTACAAAATTACAATAGCTAAATATAAAAGAGACCATAACACACATATCTTCAATAACAAAAATATATCTTCACATAACATGTTTCGAGATTATTTTCTCGTCTTCAGATGCATATAGAAAGAAAAACATTATAAAAACATGAGTAATCAAAACTACAACATAATAACAAAGAATATTCT
>JAFIDM010000001.1:23740287-23755628 GCA_023159025.1 Thereuonema tuberculata
TTTTTTTTGAGGAATAAAAAAATTTTCCTTTTGTTTATTCCGCTTCACATTGCATATATCATAATCTTTTGTTTCTAATGTTTGGGATTGTGTGGTAGCCATCTTGTTTTGGAAATCCCTGTGGGGCTAGTTGGCTTAGTTAGATAGGGGTCAGTTGGCGTAGGGTAAAAAGGGGCAAAACTGGAGATGGCCAGACAAGGAAGACTCAATTTGATACAACCAAACTAAAGTTCTGCGAAAATTGAACCCACCTGCTCAAATAAGCGAGTGCCCTACTCCTACATTTGTGTTTGATATCAAACAATAACTATAGGTAGCTAAGAATCCATTATTTGTTCATACATTTAATTTAATTTACCATAAAATTGTTTTTTGTTCAAGTATTATTAAAATAAAATCTTTGATAAAATAAAATGCTTTTTCTCAAAAATTGCTGTGTTCTGCTCAAGTACCCCTATCCATATTACGTAGCCAACTCACCCCTACGGATAAGCATAGTTGGAAGCTTTTAGGAAAAGTGTTTTTACTGTTACCTAACACGGATTTAATTAATGGGTTCCTTCATAATTTTGTAGTCAAAAAGTTAAGCTATCTACCGCATTCACCAGAATCCCCCTAAGTATTGAACAAAAAATAGAAAAAATCAAAAACCAAAATATATGCCAACTAGCCCCGGTCTCCCCTAATTTTTTTAATTTTAAAATTGTGCGTCTGGCCTTAATGTTTTTAATAATATTATTACAGCAATTTAACACACGTAAAGCTTCTACTACGAATTAATTTCTTCACGATTCAGTCAGCATGATAGTTTTTGTAATGCATTAACCGCACTGCATGAGGTAAACCTGTATAGGATAAATGATTATAAAAATGTTATTATTTAAAATAATATCAGTTTTAGGAATAGAAGTAATTTTTCGTGATTAAATGCTACGGATATCAGAATCCCAGTCATTACTAAAGAAGTTATTAATTATTTAGAAATTTACTTAATTACGAGACAAAAAATAGGTATGAGATATTTCTGACAAGAGAATGGACTCCAAGTAAAATAAAATACTGCATTCTGGGATATCTTAAAAATACCCGTTCAGTTTTTCATATTGTTGTTTTGTTTTTTTATTTATTATGTGAATTTGTAAACAATGATATTGCTGTAAAAATTAATGATTCAATATTCGAATTTTATTTTACCATTTCTGTCACAATAAATTATTTTATGGTATTTTTATGATATAATTACTCACTGTGCAAACTCTAATTTTCTTTACAGTTTCAGACAAAAAAAAATATATATTCCTTGCTTGACTTCTGTTTATGACACCTACAATCACGCAGTTTATACATAATCTAAATTACATTTGAAGCAAATATTTAAGACTATTTTTAATACGAAATAATCCTTACTATAACTTGATCGTTTGTATGTTTAAATTTTGATTTCAAATTTGCGTACTATCTTACTGTACTGTAAGAGATCAAAATTTTTAAAAAATATAAGGAGACTTACTTATTGAAAAAGATCCTTTCCTGATATAAACAGGTGCCAGTAATCCTTTATTTTGTAATCTATCTCCTACGTAGGAGCTTATTAAATATAAAATATAAAACAATAAATAGGGGAGCATCATTAAATTACTGTTCTGGAAAAGAAAAGAGAAAACCTTTCAAAGTAATAGGATTTTTAAAAGTTATCAGGGAGGGAAATGTAGATCTAGTTAATTTATATTCATTGAAATATTAATCAAGCAATTAATTTCATCAATGCCTGTAATAGCACGTGTTACAAAATAATAACACAGTAAAAACATCATATAAGAGAGAATTCGTTAACAAGTATATAGGAAGAAGATATTACAGTATATTAAAAATTATGAATTAATAGTGTATTTAATAAAGTTTGTGTAAATTTTTTATTTTAAAAATATTATAAATAAAAAAAATAACCTTTATTAAATAGTTTATTAATGGTACTATTAGCATTTATCTAATATATTATTACTAACATTATTTATAATAATGCATACCTACTAATAATTTGTCTAGGAATATGTAATTACTATCAGTAAATGTCTATTAATGTATAAATAAGTCAATTAAGCTCTACAGTTTTGTCTTTGATGCCGAATCCGCATCAAAATATTTTTGCGAGAATTTCTAAATAAGTCAAACTGGAAAATCATAACTAACACAAAATTACAGTATATGTATTTTCTCATTAAAATATACATTTTAAGCAATTAACGGCTTAAAATCATTATTAGTAATTCACTCTCATTGCTGTAGGATGTTTTTTTCTCTGCTGCCATATTTTAACAATGACTGCAATATTATCATTTTAATATAATATCACAGGTATTGATGATATCATTAGATGATAGTTTTTTTATGGTTTTATTATAATCTCAGGTCATAAATATATTTGAGGAATTAAGCACCCCGGACAAAAATCATGCAATCCCACATTAATCTTTAATAGGGAATGACATCACCACCATCTTTAACGACAGCGTGGATTTTTCTGGGCCTGAGTTCTGAAACTGTTTGACTGTATCCATTATATTGTTGAAGCAGTTCCTGACGCGTTTGAACACAATTAGTTGTTGCTAAACGCCCCAAACGTCTGTGGTTCCTATTTATCGTGGTTGACTTTCTGCCACTGTTCCTCCGCTGAGATTGATTGTGTCGTACTTCTTCCACTGTAAATGGATACTGCTAACTGTGGATATTCCAACAAAAACGCCTCCACCTCTTACAAGCTAAGACTACGCTCTCGACCAAACAATAGATGGCTCTCTTTTGTCAAACAGTCACGTCACGTTTACGACTCATAGTTCAACTTCGAAAACAACAATACATGAACACTTTTGCATTGTACACACACCTCAGACATTACGAGATATCATCCAATACTGTACTTATCACTATCTGCAAGATTGTTCACATTCCTCATTGTTATACTTATACAGCTTTTTTTTTTCATCATTCCTTAATTTTTTGTCCAGGGTGCTTATGAACCTTGGCTTATTTTTAACTAATTTTAATGTTACACTGCAAATAATCCATTTCTAATTTTTATTATTGCAGTTAGTAATATAAAATAATAAAGTGGGGAATCAAGATTGAAGGTTGATTGGAAATTATTAAACATTAAAATCCAAGTAAACAAAATCCAATTTATGAAAATGTTTAATAAATATTTAAAATAACTAAGTCACCAAAAACAGAAAGAACAAAGCATTTACCATTATCAACAGCAAAAGAAGAGAATGATTATTATCATCTTCATATTTCATCTTTTAAGTAGAATTTGAAAAGCTAATAAACGCTTTCTGAAGTTGACTTCAGAATATCATTATATAACAAGCACTAAGACAAAATCTATAAATGTCATTGGATGTTGGGAATCGTCATTTCAAATAGTTCTTCTGCCATATTAACAAAGATGCTTGAAAATGTTCTTTAAAAATCGAAATTAAACTAGTCACGTTAGTAATTTTATAATGTTTTTATTTTAACCTTTAATTTTCAATTTTAATTGGTGTGTCCGTTGAGAAATTTTCAGTACGTCTTTGCCTTGTTCGTAAATACGGTATCTTAAGAATTTGTACATCATGCTTCAAAACTACAGGATCAACTAAACCTCGGTAATATTTCGTCCTTCAAAAAGTTGGAAAAAGTTAGTATAGAATTACTCCAGATCTTACCTGCAGAATAGGAAATCCAAGAATGTTCGAGATGTAGGATGGCAGATCAGACAATAATGTATAAAAACCGTAAGACATAAGAAAATGGCATAAACATATAGCCCACACTGGCTTAGACAACGCAATGGCCTTCCAAGGGATATCTCTTTGGACCTACAAAAAGTTACAATGTAGTACAATCAGTATACTTTTTTCTTTAAAGCGAATTACTTAATCTAAATTTATATAACTACATCAAAATACCTAAGAATTGTATTATCTTAGAAATATCAATAATAATATTGAAGATTAGGCTTTCCTAACTAAGAATCTTCTAAAACCACTTTCGCTTTCTGTAAGAAATCACCCATTCTATTATATTATATATACAGGGTGTCCCAGGAGGAAAGGTCAATAATTTGGTTTTAGCATCGCCCATTTTAAGCAAAAAAAGTTCCTACGAACAAGTGTTCTACTCCGAAGGGTTTCCGAGATAGAACTATTTGAATGTCCAGTTTCAAAACGAATGACAACAAAGAGATATGTACTGTAAAAGCATAAAGAAATGAAAAATATCTGAGCTTTCATAGGTGAGTTTGGGACGGCCGTTTCGTCCTTTTTGTGCATTCGTCAGCCAAACCCACTCACCAGATGAAATGCTCAGATAGTGCAAAATTTATAAGGGAAAGACTCCCACACCCAGCTGTGGTCCCCTCCAGAAGAAAAGACATTTAAAAAGGAAACCACGTACTAAGATTTGTATGTTTGTCTGTTTTGTCTATTCGTCCTTTTCACTGAGCTTGGGTATGCTGGATAGGTGGAGCTGATGAGAGGCCAAAAAGCCTCGAAACAGCGCTGTCCTCCATTTCCAGCACTAATATCAAAAATAGCTCAGTGAATTTGTGTTTTGTTTTGTTTTGTTTAGTTATGTGCGTTCTTTGGTTTATTTTACTGTAAAAATGTATTAACGCACGTTAATTTCCTTGTCTAAACACTAACCTTTTTATAAATTAATCCCTTGATGCTATGCTAAACACTAGCGGGGATTAATTATTCGCCCCTTTTTATTCTTGATTTTATTTTGATGTCTTTGTAATTCAGGGGTCAGTGATTTGTATGTTTGTCTGTTTTGTCTATTCGTCCTTTTCACTGAGCTTGGGTATGCTGGATAGGTGGAGCTCATGAGAGGCCAAAAAGCCTCGAAACAGCGCTGTCCTCCATTTCCAGCATTAATATCAAAAATAGCTCAGTGAATTTGTGTTTTGTTTTGTTTTGTTTAGTTATGTGCGTTCTTTGGTTTATTTTACTGTAAAAATGTATTAACGCACGTTAATTTCCTTGTCTAAACACTAACCTTTTTATAAATTAATCCCTTGATGCTATGCTAAACACTAGCGGGGATTAATTATTCGCCCCTTTTTATTCTTGATTTTATTTTGATGTCTTTGTAATTCAGGGGTCAGTGATTTGTATGTTTGTCTGTTTTGTCTATTCGTCCTTTTCACTGAGCTTGGGTATGCTGGATAGGTGGAGCTCATGAGAGGCCAAAAAGCCTCGAAACAGCGCTGTCCTCCATTTCCAGCATTAATATCAAAAATAGCTCAGTGAATTTGTGTTTTGTTTTGTTTTGTTTAGTTATGTGCGTTCTTTGGTTTCTTTTACTGTGTGGAAACCACGTACTGTTTCTAATATTTGTTGGCCAAATTAGCACATTTCTTATAGTTTGTAATAAAGTCTCAAAAACTCCGGACCCCACCGCCAACATCAATGCATTTCTCAACTCTTGTGAGAACAACATGACGTGTTGCTGAGTTCATCGTGGCGTTCCTTTATGCTCGCAAAAGCATCCATTATGTGAACGAGCCATTCGCCTGATGTATTCACTCTATGTCTGTACACTTCACTCTTCATTCAACCCCATAAACAGAAATCCAATGAGGTTAGGTCTGGAGATCTTAGCGCCGTGCAGTGGAAGAGATGGAAAACAACGGCCAGCAGGAGCAGTGACAATTGAACGCCAAATTTAAAATTATCTCGGAAACCATTCAGAATAGGACAGTTGTTCATAGGAACTTTTTTGCCGGTATTGACTTTTTCCAGGAGGAAAATGGCCGGTATTGATTAGCTCTGGGACACGGTGTATATATACATAAATATTCATAACTTTTATCAACTGTGATTTTCATCATTTTCATTTTTTTTTTTATTTTTGTTTTTAAGAGCTTCAAAAGTTATTATTTATCTATTTTTCTAGGAAAGTAAGGCTGATGAAACCAACGATGCTTCCATGTATACGTACATGTGTGTGTGTGTGTGTGTTCTCAATAATTTCCGAACCAGTTTAATATCTCGTTAAACTTGGTTTGCTTATTTACGGATAAGAGACGATCTCATTGAAAAATCTGCGCATAAGAGA
This sequence comes from Thereuonema tuberculata, assembly GCA_023159025.1. NCBI lineage: Eukaryota > Metazoa > Arthropoda > Chilopoda > Scutigeromorpha > Scutigeridae > Thereuonema > Thereuonema tuberculata. The sequence continues at coordinate 23,746,390 of JAFIDM010000001.1, forward strand.
TAAAATTTATCATAGAAAAGCGAAAATGAATTTCATTCTTAACAATTTATATTAATTGGTTCTATATCCATATCCCTCTAGGAGTGCTTTTGTAGAATGATAAATTTGAAGACTAATCGCATTCAGTAAATGATACATGTATTCAATTTACAAATGCACGTAGGGATTCCTTTATTGTTTTCTCGTTTTTAAAAGCAAAACAAAGAAAAATTAATAACAGTCGGAAAAAACATCGCATTTACAACTTTAAAATTTGAAAGTTGTGATTCTTAAATTTCATTTAAATAAAAACAATTACCACTTAAAAAAATTAAAGAGGTTCCATTAATCAAAAAACATCATAAATATATTCTCAATAGATGAGATCTTGTCGTATTGTAAATAGCTCTATTCCGTTTTCCTTCCTTCTTCATTGAATGTATTCTTTGAAAATGAATTACACAAGATCTGAAACAAGTAGATTTGCTTTGATTTACAATATTCTTCACCCATTTCTTGTGTTTAGTCTGATTATGTTACGGGTTTCTTTCAATATATTAAAATTTACCTTTGTTTTTGGTTTTCCTAGTGTTATTTCTAAATAAGTTTTCTCTTCCAGTGATATTCTAGGATGTACATCAGGAGAGTCATACACCAGAAAGATCCAGAAAGAGAACCAAACAACAGTAAGACAACCTAAGTAAAAGAGTAAAGATAATTTTTTAAAAAATCAACAATACATACTAATCAAATGCATAGAAAATATTTACAAGTTGTTTGTAATATTAACCTTCTTCTTCTTCTATGGTACAACAGCCCGCTTCAGGCCAAGACCGTTTTTATTATTCCACAGAATACTTTTGTGGTCATTCACTTCAATCAATCTACACTTCTTAAATATTACCAAAGTCAAAGATGTTACTGACTTTTATCTTTAGTAATTGCAGTATTTAAATCTTTAGATTCTACAGTATTTCACTTTAGATTTGTATGGCTTGCATATTTCGTAATAGTCTTCCATTTAAAAACTATTCGTTGCCTTTTTTTCAAATCCTGATAACAAGCATCTAGGAAATTGCCATGGTATTTATTTACATCATTTGAAACTTTTCTTCACTAGTTCCTAAAATGTGTAGGGAATTGTAGATTTTTTTTCTTTATCAGTTCCTGTTACTTGACTTTACTAATAGTTTTTGGGGTGTAATGTAGCAGGCCTCCTCGTGGTGCACGCTGGAGAACGCAAAATCTCCTACAGCTTCCGCCAAACTAACAGTTTTTTCATCGCTAGTCTATATCACAACAATTTCTTTGAGATGCAATTTTCCTTTGTACTGCAATATTATTTTTCCATGCATTAGCTACTAAATTTCAAAGTTAAATGTTTTATTTTCACTTTCATTCAAATTCACAGTCAATCTGTCGACCTTAGATCACAAAGACATCAATACATGTTTTTTTTTCTGTTAGATTTTAATCAAACCCACAGACTATGTAAATTACAAATTCATAAGTTAAGTTAAATTAATAAGAATAAGTTAATTCATAACTTAAGTTTGACCTCATGCGTAAGTGCCCTTGAAGTTGCAGAGGTAAGGTCACGGCGTTCCACGACCAAAAGATGAAGTCTGATAGTTAATCCGATGCCTACTCACCTTCAACTACGGGAAACTAACCCAATCCTCCTTTGTTAGAAGAGAAACTTAGAAAAAATTACCTATCTCCGCTGGGAATTGAACCCGGTTCCTCCGGCTCGTAACTCAATGCTTTACTAGTGGACCAACCGATCCACAAATTAATATATTTTAATAATTACAAAAATAAATAGCAATGCAAAACTATAAAAAAATTATGCATATATTTACCCATCCAAGCATTTACCCATATGTAACTTCAATTTCAACACTGAAATGGTACTATAAACAACAAAATCTAATCAGATTTAGTGAAATAAATCAAATTAATTGCTAAACGTGCATTTTGATGTTGATCAGTTTGTTATTCTTTAGATTGAGATTAAACGCTTCGATATCAAGATTAACATCTTTCAGTCTATTATTGATTGAGCTCTCAAACAATCTAGATAATTGAAAGATAACATCTGGTCAGCTTTTAGCAATTTAAATACACTTAGGATATTGCTGATAAACAAAAGTGAAGTGCATTAGTACTTGTTTGAAATATCATTGACAATTGGTGAAAGACATGTGTGAATAAGAATGAAATGTAATATACAACACAATGACGGTGTGTTGATTGTAATATATTGTGATGACAACGTGAAGATAACAAGTTTGATAAAATAGAGATGGAATGTAATCGACGCAGGAAAAAATGATGGATTCCTGCAGCTGTTGTGATTTTTTTTAGAAGACACATAAATAGAAACTTACATGTAGGAAGATATCGTATAGATGTATGAATGCGTGATGCTATTCATGTATTGAAATGTTTCTGCTTTTATCTTCCAGTATGGGTCTTCACGAATTAATAAATTGTGATCAACGAAAGATTACGATTTGGAATATCAATGTGATGGGTTTAATAAGGTAGGAGAATACCTTTATTACTTTTATTAAGCTGCATTTATACAAGAGACATTATTTTCGGCAGAATTAATTAGTACACGTTATTCCGTGAATCTAGAGATCACAAAGACATTAAACCTAGATTCCACACATCGAACGATAAAGAACTATAATGTTAGTGATAAACGGTTGATAAAAAAGAACTTTGATATATTAAATGAACATAACTACTAAAGAAGTAATATTTATTTTCAAGACCAAGAACTGAGTAAGTTAAGATTCATCAACAAGATGTTGAATGAAGTTGAAAATATTTTATTTTTTTTATGACTTTAAATATATACTTTTAACAAAAAATATTTTTTACCTATTTGAAAGAACTTCTTCTATTTATATTTTGGTCGAATTTTCTTTGTTACTACTAATTATGATGAAAATATAAATATATTCATTTTTTTGGTGTTACTTATTTTCATACATCATTTAAACATCAAACTTAATTAAATCATATTTACTTCATCATATATATATATACTTGTTATGCCATTTACACCTAACAAATATCATATATTTTTATATTGTCTTTATGTAGATGTGAGCTACTTCACAATGAATTTTTAATTGTAAAAAAAATTGTTAAAAAATTTTAAAAAAATATATTAACTTATTGTAAAAAAAATGTGAAAAAAAATGCAAAATAAATTTCTAAACTGTTAAAAAATGTTAAAAAGAATTCCGTACCAAATCCATAAAATATTGATGGCCAGCCTCCAGCAAATTTCGTCAAAAATCCCGAAATAGGGAAATTTAACGCTGTACCCAAAATAGCGCCTAAATAAAAGAAAAACAAAAATTAACAATAATTTTAGACTGTTGTGATTCACACAAGTCCTTGAAATAAAAAAAATTCAGTCTTAAATAAATTTAAATATAGGTCTTAAAGAGTAGGAAAACTAAACTGATAATAAAAAGTTATTTGAGTTCACAGGAATATTGTGGTTTCTCAGCTGGACAGTGCTTACTACGGTCAGGAATAAGCCTATTATAAATAAGCTGACCAAAGACCCACATCCCGTTTAGAACGGCAAAATACCGTTTTTTCGCTATGTTTCGACCTTCCCGTCGTTTTATTCAAAGTGCCGTTTTTTCCCCATTATTTATGAGTTTAAAATATGATTCAAAGTCATTCAGTGATAACCTGTAATTACGTTTGTATCAATGGCTGCAATTCTAGATATCAGTCATTCGTGGGTAAGCATTGGTAGAGGTGCATTGATCGACAAGACTTGCAGATGCGGCGTATGTTCTGTAGCATTACTTTTTGTTCTGTGCGCTTGACGGATGCAGCTTATGCATGTCGCCAAGGCCGGCCTTAAGCAGACCAATTGAGTAATCTGCTTTCGGTTCGTCAAGTGCTAACAACAACACATTGCAGATTCTGTATGTAAATATTTCTATAAATATGAGAAAAAGACTAAGGGACATTGGCAGAACATATTTGCGTGGCAGTACGAAGAGAGTGCAGCCAAGGTTGAAGGAGAAAAGTGCGTTAGATCAGCAAAACTACCTCAGAAAATGGAGAAGAAAAATCCGTCAACAAGAGTATGATAATGGTGCTAATATGAAGGGACACACCTCAGGCACGAATTCTACAGAAGGCTTCAAGAGCTTTCTTTTCACAATGTGCATGTCACAACTACAACCTAGTTTTGGAAGACATAGTCAAGGCATATCCAGACGCAACGACTTTGGACTCTGCAGCATTTTTTACACCCTTTTTGAATCATCTATTGATGGACTGTTTTTTAGAAAACATGTGACAGATCTGTTTTCTAAAGCCTACCTCTGAACCATGATGGGAATGTAGAATGGAAAATGTCAAAGCTGTACTGTAACATGCTGCTGAAGTTTGTAATGCACTAGAGGAATTAGCAGAAAACACTGATGATGCTCAGGCAAATGCTGAATGGCTAATCAATCAAATGAGATTATAAGTTTCTGGTCTCAATAGTTTTCTGACTACTGTTTCAAGTAAATTTTGTGAGTAACGAACTTCAGATACCATGGTTGTTGCTACAGGGCTTTCATCATTTCAAAGCTTTGTAACTGGTTAAAGACATACAGGGAAACAGGTTTTGATGAAGCCTTGATTGACGCTACTGAACTTGCCAAAGATCTAGATGCTGAGCCTGTATTCAAGACTCATAGTAAGCTCTTAGGCAAAAAAAGAAAATTATTTGATTACGAATCTGCAGATGAATCTTTGCCAGATCCAAAAACAGCCTTTAGATTGCTTTGTTTTAATCGAGTGACAGATAAAGCACCGCAAACACTTGAGCCGCGGTTTGAACACTGAAATAGTATCAAATTTTACTTGGATTCTTGTGCAATTTTCAGGACCTGTCCAATTTTTCAGGACACCAAAAGAAAATGTGCAGTAGATCTGGAAGAGGCGTTGACAGAGATCAAGCTGGTACAGGAAAAAGGTCAACCTAAAACCACAAAACTGGCTATATACATGGATATATGCATTGTTAGGAAATGATGGCACTAAAGCCACTTCTGCCACCAGAGATTTAAAGCACCATGAAAATGCTTGAATTTCTTGTTGCAACAACAAATCTGTAGCATTTCCAAATTTATTTACTGCTCTGTGGATTTTCTTGACAATCCCACTGATTGTGTTATCTGAGAAAGGAGTTTTTCCAAACTGAAATTCATCAAAACTTACTTGAGATCATCAATTCAGCAAGAATGTTTTAGCAATTGTTTGGCAATTATGTCCATTGAATCTGACATTAGAACAATATGTAGCTTAAACTTACACAAAAATTTTCTTTGCATAGAAAAAGCAAGAAAGATAAGTTTGTCATAATAAAACGCATTAATAACATATCTAATTTATAATTCTTGAATGTTAAAAGAAATCCAAAAAAGATAAATTGTTTTCACCAATGCACTTAAATTCTGAATTTTTTTCTGAAAAAAAAAATTAAAAATTAATATTTTTAATAAATCATTTCATAGTCACTAAAAAAAGTAGTATTATAACTATTTACTTTTCAGAGGTAATCTACACATTTTGTTTATTTGTAGGCTTACATGTGTACAATTATTATATTAACGTGAAGCTTAGATCAGTTTGGTCCATTAAATCGCAAGCACTTTTTAAGCACAATTTTGATTACTTTACTTCCTTTATATTCTATCATAGAGTTAAAAGTCTATAATAGACTTTACTTATATTTATATTCTATAGATCTTGGCTGGGAACCTGGGTCTCACCAAAATTGTTTCCAATTGGGCCCCCGCATCTCCTATGGCCGGCCCTGCATGTCGCATACTCCTAAGTTTTTATTTTACATTTTGAAAGTTGTAAGCCTCAATTTTAAAATGTCAGAGATGAAGATGCACGTTCAACAATGATCTTCCAAAAGCATTCAAATTAATTAAACTGTACAAATTGTTTAGTGATAATTTCTTAACATTTTATGTGTCAACATTTTAATGGCCACTTTTCTGTTGGAGTTAGAGGCGACATCAATCAACATCTACCAAAAACATAAAATCTGTCAGTTCGGTTAAAAACATTAGCTCATTTATTGTGAGACACGATTGGAAAGTGATGATATTGCAGCATAAAGTAGGTTCGCTTCAAAAAATTCTTATGATATGAGTTTGATGGAATGCAGTTCCATCTAGAGCAGTGGTTCTCAACCGGGGTCCATGTAATATTCTTCGGGGTCCACAGGGATCTCATTGAATCATGGTTTATTATGAATTATTTACCAGTGTGCATAAATGCTCCATATAATTTTATTAAATTAGTTTTCATTCAAAATAAAGCATAATCATTTACTATTTCGTTGATTATTAATAGAATCCCTTTACTTTTTCTTTTATCGAATGGCTATGAGGGGGTCCACCAAAAAAAAAAAAGAAGGGAAAAGAGGTCCATGGGTAAAAAAGGTTGAGAAACCCTGATCTAGAGAAACATCTTCGTTTTCTTTTTCTTTTTTTTTTTTTTTGGTGAATTTGTAAGAAAGGCCAGCCAGACAATAAGTAAGAAACATAAAAACACATTCAAATCTCAACCAGGTTTCGATCGGACATGCCGATCTTTTTCAAGTGAATTCCAACAAGATACAAGCTACTTATAACAAAAATTTCAACCAATGACAACGTTTGTCATTCGTTCAAATTTTTGTTATAAGTAGCTTGTATCTTGTTGGAATTCACTTGAAAAAAATGGGCAGATCCGATCGAAATCTGGTCGAGATTTTAATGTGTTTTTATGTTTTTTAATTATTGTTGGCTAGCCTTTTTTATAACTTCGCCATTAAATTTCATATATGTTATTTTTTTATTTTTTTTGTGGGTTCCGTTGAAGAATTACTATTGGCTCAATATTTGTTTGTAATAAAACATTTTTTTTAAACGTCCTACTCATTATAAACACTTCCCTCCTGTTCCATTTTTGTCTCAAGAAATTATGGTCAGCCTAATAAGCCAAGATCTTATTATTAATCTTGGTTACATTTGCGAAAATAAAGGTATTTCTGGAAAACTGTTTCAAAATTATTAAAGTTATTACCTGACAATGCAAAATTAATAAGCACATTCTTCTCACTAGGAGGCACCCATTTTGACAGGAGAGTCATACAGCTAGTGAATACAACGCCCTGCAAAATTAATTTTAGTATATAAATTGCGATGTAGCTTCAAATAACTTCAGTAAATATAAGATATTTATATTAATTGCAATTAAAAACATCCATTGTCCAATAAAAAAAATTTTTTTTTAAATCCTATGTGCGAACAGTAATAGATATAATTTTTTTTATTAGTATTAAATAAGTCTAAAACAAATATAATAAAATGAGTTAACTATTAAAACAATTCCTCGTAAAGTATTTGCTATTTATTATCTTCTATAACTATGATCTATATCTAAAATATCTATAACATATTTATATCCAACTACGATCTATACAAATCTAAAGCAGATTAAGTTTAATAGAAATATAGTTATACATGTTTTCTGTCAATAAATATAAATAGCTGATGAAAACTGTCTTGTTTCCCTTACTTGTATATAACAAAGCAGAAATAAAAATTTATTTATTTGAGAATCTCTTATTTTTTTTTTTATTTTTTTTTTTTAATGAACCTAAAATTTTGCTTAAGTTCTTCAGTGGATAATCACATCAAACTATTCGTAAATCACATGAAGGATTTAACTAATCATGGCTAATTTCTATTAAGAATAAAGTAAATCCACTTACGTTACCACATCCTTGTATAACTCGTAGGACAATGAAGAGCCGCCAATCGAAGACAGCTGCTATTGGAAGCACGAACATCGTCAGAGCACCAACAAATAGACCTAAACCCATTGGCCATTTACCACCCACTTTGTTTGCGATCCATCCGCCAGGTAATTGAGCTATTAAATATCCCCAGTAAAAACAACTCAAAATAACACCTTGTGTCTTCTCATCCCAAACTAAACTTCCATCCTAAAAGAAATAAAGAACAAAATGTAGTTGCCGTGCAAACTTTCGAATACCTAAATAAGAAGTTGAAAAAGTTCATTAGAAAAAGATTTTTCTTTCACTTACGTCGTTGGATTTTTTTTTTTTTTTTTTTTTTTTTTTGAAGCGTAATTCCTGAATCGAAGTTTTACTGTTAACAATCTACACCTAACTTTAAACTTTTACCTTTCGGGGATGATATTTCGTGAGTAATTACAGACGGACGGACAGATTTAAAATTGCATTTCAAAAGGTTTCTAACCCCTCTTTTTTCTTTTTGATGGTAAGAGGAAAAAAAAACACATTAGACAAACTTTTAATTCCTTGTAGGCATAAGCTTCAATAGCTCAAAAATCCTTGATGAAAATAAGTAATAGATTGTTGCTGATTGTTTAAATATCTAGATCCGTTTAAAAGAATTTAAAAATCATGATTCGTATTATTTGACTAAAAGGAGAATATTATTAGACATTAATTCACAATTAAGTTTCAACAATTTTTCTTTGTAATTAATATTTTGTTTTATATTTCTAAAACTTAAAATCACAATGCAAAAAAAAACAAAAAAAACTTGCAGTAGGCTGCAATATTATATTTATATATATTATATTTATATATATTATATTTATATATTATATTTATACAGAAGAGTCCCAACTTGTGTTTGTTTGTGGGATTACAAATTCCTACGTTAGCCGAAACATGTTGATGGAAGTTCAATAATGTTTTGGCCTGGGTGGGCTTTGGTATGTACTGGGATTGTGGGGGAAGTATAATAATGTACAAAATCGTACACTACACTAATAATAAAAACATCAATAACAATAATAAAATATCTGTTATTAAAAAAAAAACATCAAATACCACGCGTGAACTGAGTACCACAGACGAGACGATTATATGCTTTGGATCACAATTTCAGACATTTTCTCTCAATTTGACCGCCATATTTAACTTTACCATTTTTTTTTTTTTTGAAATTGTATAAGTAAGGTCGGTGCTAATGTAAGTCACCACAATGCACTTGAAGACCCTCCTGTATTTCGTGAATCATTATTATTGAGGCAATGTAGCTGAGCCAAGATGTAATTATAGAACTTATAGAAACTATAGAAAAAAACTAAAGAGAAGCAGTAAGTAGCTCTGTAAGCGAAATCACATCCTGTGCAGTTACCTTTCAAGTATGAGTCAGTTATTATCA
>JAFIDM010000001.1:23755728-23771947 GCA_023159025.1 Thereuonema tuberculata
TATTATTATTATTATTATTATTATTATTATTATTTATTAGATATAACTTTAATAATATCCTTACTATTGTTGGGGAGTAACTGTAACTTTTTAAAAATAAATTTTCAATTTTTGCTTATTTCTACTGCGTAGGCTTCATCGCCTTTAAGTTGATTAATGGTATCAAAACATCTCTAAGACATTTTCATTTTTAACTAATGTTTTTGTCATAAATCCTTACCTCAATTGAATTCGTTGAGTTAGTGTAATTTCCAGTATATATATCTGACATTGCAGATGCGCAAGGAATAACGGGTACATCTGTTTCTGCTATGGCCGAACGATTCACCATGGACACAATAGCTTGACTTAAACAAGTTCTGTGGCAATAAGTCATCATCAAACCAAAGCTGGACATAACCGATATTACATAGCGAGCTGGAATAGAACATCGGAAACCTAAAAAGAAGAAAAACGAGCAAATGCTTTATTTTTTTTTAACGAAATTGAGTTTTCATTTTCCTTGTTAAAAAGATGAGCATTTAAGCATATATATAAGCAGAAGGACCCGGTATTGTCCGATATATAAGAGACAAAGAAATACCAAATGGAGAGGACGTCCGTTTATGCATTCGTCCTTCAATGCTAGCGCCACTAGCTGTCGAAACCGAAAGTAAATAATGCAGATTTAAGTTTATCTTTTAAAGAATGCGTCGTTAGTTTTAATGAGTTTTGAGCTTAAAAAATCAAACTTGGCCTAAAACTATTCGTGTTTTTATCAATGACTTCCAATTTTTGTTTTGATAGCTCAATCTGGCTCCGAACTCATAGCACAAAATAAACAAACAAACAAACAAACAAACGGACAATCAGATTTAATTGAATTTAATCATTACAAAATACTTCAAATAATATTTCAAATTTGACAAGTAATCAGGTAATTTAGGTACTCTAAAGCTAACATATTTTTTTCATTATTTCCTTAATTTTATTTAGTAATAATAAATATAATATATTAATATGAAAAGCAAACTTTTCCGAACAGCAAAAAATAAACGATATAGTTTAAATGAATCTAGCATATATTGTTTTTATCTGATTTCCTGAGCTATCAGTTCAGATAACGCTGACAATAAACTAAAAAGATCAGTTCCTCAATGGAAATCTTATCGTACTCCGATCTCTATTTATATCTTTTTTGTTATTATTTTCTTTCAAATTTTTTATTTCGAGTCTTTTCAATTAAGTTTGAAAAGATTTGCTTACACTAAAATTTACGACTTTTAATTATTTAGACAATTATTTTATATTTATTTTAATTTACATAAAAACAAAATAAATAAAAATTATATTGTTGTTTCAAATTAAGATATTAATTATATTGTTGTTTCAATCGAAATAATATGCTCGCTATGCAGTTATAATGGATTTATTGAAGGCATATTTTATTTTGGAAGTCTCCTTAAAAGTTCGTTTCGTGGTAGGTTTGGGTTTTGATAGATATATTTTAAAAATTAGTTGAATGAGGTCCGGTGTTCATGACGGTCAAGGACAGCATAGTTATGAAGTACGTGACAGATAGTATAATCGTTACTTATGCTTCAACTTATAATAATGAATACTTTCTCTATATTATAAGCTATATATTTTATTTTATTTTCTTAAAACGCAAGATTAATCATTAGTCATCAGAAGATTAAAGCAGTTAAGTGAGAAACAAATACCCTTATACCTTGTTTTCTTTCTTTTAACATTATCTTTTCTTCAATGTCTGATGTCTTTTGCGTAAATTTCATTTCAATTGCTTCGTCGATATTGCACTTCCTGTCAACTACCTCTTATAAACCCATGCTTATGTTATCTTGGCTAAAAAAGAAAATAAAACCAGAAAGAAAAACGAGAATGTTTAAATATGCGTGTGTATTGTCACTAAATACTTGAGGAAAAAACTGAACCATTCGATCTACATTTTTAACATTAATTTACTTTCTTATAATTACAAAAGATTTAATTTTTAGCCATCCCATACGAAATATTAAAGAGTTATGGTTACTACAAAAGTGAATTGATTAAAATTATATTGAATTGGCTAAATTACAATTGACAGCTAAAAATAAAAAAAGAAAACATAAATAAATAAAAATAAAAAGAAGCAAGAGATTTAGTCAACCGTAACGACAGTAATATCCACAGTAAGTAAAATATACAGTAACAATTTCTTAAGTTAATTTTCTGGTAGCGTTTATAAGTCAATTTAAAACAACTGTATAAATTATACAGTATTAAAGGTATAAGATATATTTTGAATAAGACAGGAAACGTTATTTCAAAAAACGTTTAGAAAAGCAAAAGTCCTTTCATTCTAGCGCTTTACTTTAGCATCAGCGCCACTTTATTCAACGAATATGAACAAAAGTCTTGTATGTTGATACAATCATATCTTAATTCAAAATATTTGAGACTCTCCTTAGATGGCTCAATTTTCTTTTAAAAAACTTCGCAATCGTAAATGTTATATCATCATTATTTATTATTAGGGTGTTGTAGTTCAGTGTAGCATGTATAGCACAGGTACTGAGAATCATTAGATTATTCTAAATACAGAGAATAATTGAATCTAATGCATTACTCAGTAGTTTTAAGACAAGATAATAAAGATGGAAGTTCCAAGAACTAAAAACCAAAAGCAGAAATCCCTTAAAGTATTGGGGAAATTCATTTATCAGCTACTAAGGTCAGCTACAGATGATTTTTTTAGCATGTTAAGAAAAATGAACAAACCAATTCACACTTTTCTGTATAGTAAACATAAAACCAAGCGAATCGTACTGTCTATCAAACACTAGCGTTGTTACAAGAGACACTACTATTGATTGGCTTATTTTAAAACTTATTCATTCAATCCGTTGTAATTCTATGTTGGTAGATCCTCATCTTGCACCATTTTGGCAACCCTGAGAAAGTGGCCAATGTAAGTACTTGAATCGGAAGTGAATGAAGATGTATTGGTGGTGGGTGGTGGTGGTGGTGTATTGGTGGGTGGTGGTGGGAATTGGATGAAGATGTAGTAGCATGTTCGTTCTTATCAGCAACAGATGGACCCCAATTTTGTCCAGTTACCACTTTTTTCCTCACCCGGCCAATGACTGTCTAAACTGGAATTGGTCTGGATCAGGCCTGGATCAGAAGTTGGGTTTCTTTCCCAAACCTTCAGGCCATGGGGAATCAAAGGGTATTAGGTATTCAAAGAGTATTCATGGGACTCCAAATCACGATTTGATTTTGGAAGGCATTACATATATTCCATTCAGACACAAATACGGGAACCCTCTATTAACTTCTCCTTATGGGATCATTTAAAAAGCACATCATTCATCAATAAAGATCAAAAACTTAGACCAATAAATTTCCCTTATAGTTGTGAGCTTTTTACTTTTGTATAAGTTTCACATTCTTGTAATTCGATCCACTTGACTTTTGTTTCGAGACCTCGCTATTATGGTCACTAATCTCGGCTGATGATCTCCAGTAAGCGCGAAACGGCTGTTCTGAGATATCATTTAGTAAACACTTGATCTCATTTATTGATTTTACAATTTTAATTCTTTTTTTTTATCATTTTTTTTCCAACAGAGTGCTGCATCTTAGTTCCATCGGCTGCCGCTAGGTTACAGGTGCAACCAAAATGACATTTTCGCAACTTGAGAAGGAGTCTTGAAATACGCGAAAACCAGTTCAATGGTGCCTGTTCACCACCACACAGCATCATAAAGAACTGGTATATGAGATTCCAAGGTGAAGGTTGTCTATATTAAAAAAACCCATCCCAGTTCACTAGATCTAAAATGGATTATCGCCTGGATGTCCGCTGCGTCACGGAAGGTGAACACTTGTGGAAAAAAAAAAAAAAAGTTGATGAGTTTATCTTTTAGTTGATATCTCGGGGGCAAATATCTCTTTTTTTCGCCGCCGAGCTGCTAGCCTCTGAAATATGTCAAGGAATTATGAATAACTATTATTAAGCCTGTCATAATATGTTTCGTGTTAGTAATGCCATATTGCAATAACAGAATTGTAAGATCTTTATCATCATTTTTTCCCTCTTGAAGCAAATCTACAAAAGTAGTCGTTTCCATTTTGTTCTTTTTTTTTTTTTTTGTAAAAAAAAAGGCAGTCCTGTCAAACATAGCTTTCATGATCACAATATCTTATCTCTTGGCAAAAAAAAATTAAACAAAAAAGGATAATGAACCTCCCAAAAATGATTTCGTCGTAGTAATGTTTTGTACTGCCCAAAGTTATTAAATTAAATATTAGTCAAATAATGATTCCCTTTAATATTAAGAATTACGAAAATATTGAAATATGATCACCAATATTTCATAATATTTTCGTCTTTTTTTTTTTTTTTTTTAAGTAATTCAGTCCTTAGACTGGTAAACATTCTATGAAATTCGCGAGAATTATTATCGATTACCTGGGGAAAGATACTGAGGTGGGTTCCCGTTGCCTTCCTCAGGAAGTCATTACGGAATGGCTTCAGACCGAAGAAGAGGCTGACAAACACAGGAAAGGAAATTGAAACAACCAAACCGCGACCGGGAATCGAATCCAGGTTCCAATACCTCGACCTCGTGAGAGACCTCCGCCTTGTGCAGGAGGCCACGCGGGAACGGAACGGCATTCTATCGATCAGTAATTGTAAAATTGTTATTAAAAAATAATGCATTACGAATAAAATTTTTTAAAAAGGAAAAATAAAAATATTTTTGAAAAATGAAAAAAATATGTTATGTGTTGAGTATGGGTGGCTGGGAATCCGAGCACCGTGGCCGTTGGTCTATTGTGCTATCCCACGGAAATAATGACAGATGGAGAGAAAGACTGAGAAAGAATGGTGGGAGAAGTGCAGGGGAAATGGGAGAACCCCGAGAAAACCTGCCCAGCTCGGATCGTCCACCATCACAAAACCCACATGAGAAGAAAACCAACTTAGTACTTGATGAGATAACAGAAATAAAATTACACAAAATTCATTGAAAAAGTATGATTTTATAGCTATAAAGGTATTGTTACTATAAAGCTTTAGCTTTAATATGATGCAATATAAAGTTATCCGTTTGCTAATGAAATAAAGCATCAATGTGAGAGAGTTACCTAAATGAACAACTGTAATGCATTCCAGCCTTCACGAGAATGTAGTCGAAAAATTGGGCTTCTTATCGAATTATGCGCCCATTTAATTTATTTGTGGTCAAAGTAAATGCTGACAAACGAATTAGTTGTCTCACTTTTATAGTAAATTTTATTTTTTTCTTAACTTTTGAGAGGTGAACTTCTGGAAGAGAGAGTTTATGGTGTTTACATTGCAGGGGTAAAGGAGAATTGAAAGAAGGAATCTTTTAAGCGCAGACAGATATAATTATGAGCACTTGAATATTTTCGTTCTCTGTTTGTTCATTTGTCTGTTTCTATTCGCATTACGATAAAACGACTGGCTGGATTTCCATCAAAATCGGAACGTAGCTTATTAATGGTCCAAATTCAAACCTAAACCCATTTATTTTGATCTTTCCTTCCATTCCTTAAAAGGGATCCGAAATCCTCACTTAACTTCTACAGTTTAGTTCATGGAAGAAGAGCTTTTGATGACGTAATCTGCTTATGGATTGATGTTTCCCGGACATAACAGCACCTTAAATTGCCAAAATTCATAACTGAATCGTATTAACATTACGAAAACATTCTGATTTCTGTATTTTCTACAAGTTTCGAATATATTTTTATATTGTTATTATTATTTTAATAATTTTATATTTTCTTAAGATTATGTTATTGAAAATGTTTTTATTAATTGTCATTTTTTTATTTTTTTATGCGATCACAAAACGACGCCATCTTGGACTGACTACTCAGAGTTCAAGTTGATGACGTCATGACTGGTGACGTTTGTTCCAGGCAAAA
Source organism: Thereuonema tuberculata (assembly GCA_023159025.1). Classification (NCBI taxonomy): domain Eukaryota; kingdom Metazoa; phylum Arthropoda; class Chilopoda; order Scutigeromorpha; family Scutigeridae; genus Thereuonema; species Thereuonema tuberculata. Next base: position 23,761,672 of record JAFIDM010000001.1, read on the forward strand.
TCGATCGCTACTTCATGACCATATATGGCAAATCCTTCTTTTTTTTTTGCAAAATACTATAGAGCGATTTCTTTTAAATTTGATAAGATGGTACTTTCGACTTTCCCCTCCCTTCAGACCTCGAAATGGGCCCAGCCCTGCAGGCTCAAGCGGTAAACTGAGCGTATTTCTAGTTAGTTTTCTATAGAAGGAGCAGCTCATTGAAAATTTATATTTTTATATAAAATGCATTTATAGGGTAAGAGTTCTGAAGCCACAGCTTTGCAGGGGCATTTTACAAAAATTGAATATACTGTAGGGTCTCATACTACGACGGATTACGTTCTCGAATATTTGGTTGTAAATCGAATCTCGTAAAATGATTTAAATTGAGATTGGATCATGGGCCAAAGAAATTAGTCAAATAATTTTATATGATGTTTGAACGCATAATTTTATATGATGTCTTTACATTATGACACTGATATACAATTTAATGAATTAGACATGTAGGAAATTACACAAAAAATTGAAAAAAAAAAAAATCAATAAAATCACTTTGGCCGTGCTGGCGTGGCCGTGCGGTTTAGCCGGCGGGCTGCCGTTATGGCCGATGCGCCAGTACCCGGGTTCGAATCCCGGTGGTGGCATGGCTGTTTCTTCTTCTGGGTTTCGTCTGTTTCCCACCTGGGACTTACTATCTCAGGGTTATCCTGGACGGGATATAATTCTCGTCCCCCCTCTCTTGAATTTCACTAGCCTCGCCCTGACGTTGTCAGGTTGAGCTAGTTACGTGGTCCCTAGTTGGCCAAATTCGATAAAAGGAAGGAAAATCACTTTATTTTGATGAAGAAGGTCGGGGTTTAGAAGACATTAAGAAAGAATATAACGTGTACTACTCTGATTTGTTTCTTTTTTTCTTGCAGGATTCTTGAATTCGGCGGTGAATGAGCTATCGTTGCCCCCAATTTTTCGCACTAGCAGCCTCTCCACTAATTTTATGCAACGATTTTTGTAATAATTGAAAGAAACTTATTAATATTACATATTGAATTTCGTAGGATAATAAGGTTAAAAAAAATATTTAATATAAAATACATGTTTCAGCAACTTTTGCTACATTTTCAAGTGAAATAGCTATTATTCTACAAGTTCGATGATTTTTGTGAGCCTTGCTTGAACCTTGCAAACCATACTTCGCTAGCAGTGAATGTCTTGTTTATCTCTTCATTTTGTTGAATTTCGTCAAAAAGACTCCTAGTCTTTGTAGCACGCTGAGCGACAGGAATTCTTATTTTTTTATTTAAATCATCACCCAGATGATGAGTGTCAGTTCCATTTTTTTTTTTTTTTTTATTTCTATGTTAAAAGTTCTAGTGTAACTTGCATTTGATGCGCGCATTTTTGTAGTGTTCTGTGCCGATTGTTTTCGCCATAATTGTTGACTTAGTAGCCGGTGTCAATCCCAGGGAACTACGAACATTAGTACGTTTCACGCCAGCTTCCTTTTTTCTGATCATTAACATGTTAGTCTTTAAAGCCACAGTCCTCGTTGTTCTTTTCCCCCATTTTTGCAAAAGAGGACAATGTGTCTTTTTTGATAGACGTCATGAGTAGGAACATCACAGACAACTTAACATAACTGCACTAAAATAGAAAAATAAAAATAAATGCATCAGGAAAAGAGCAGAAGCGCACTAAGAACGTTTGAGTTGCACCAGTGAGGCAACCATAAGACAGAAGTGCTCTATCCGAACCGAAAAGGGTCGTAAAATGAACCGTCGCAAAACGAGAACCTACTCTGTTGTGATACACAAAAAGTTAAGCCTGCAATACCCTTGAGAATAGTCAGAGTGTCTCAAGAGCGAAAAAAAAAATAGAAGGATATTCTCTGATGGGAGTAGAAAAACTCGATCAAAACATAAAATCCTGTAGGATGTTAGGAAACTATTTAAAAATTGTCATATGTTAAATTTTACCATAAATAAAAGATAGTAGCTCTCCCTCGATTGTGACTAATATTGTAAAACTTATTTATTATAGTTTGGTTCTGAAGGAGTGAGACATGATACTATATAGGTCCTTTTTTTTTTTTTTTTTGAGGGATTTCCTCACTCCGGGATGAGATATTATCTCGATATTTCGGCCCGGTGCTTCGGGCCTTCTTCGGGAACCTTGATGGGATTGATATTTATATATCTCCCGAAGAAGGCCCGAGGCACCGGGCCGAAATATCAAGATAACATCTCATCCCGAAGTGAGGAAATAAAAAGAAACAAGGGCCTACATAGTATCTATTTATTATTTTTTATCTACAATTCAACTTCGAAATTATTAATTACCTTTACAATAATTATAATTAGGTACCATTTTTTATATAAAATAATAAATTTGATACAATCGGGATACGTATATAAATAATCACCGTCATCATTTATTTCCATTTGCGAGTTAACAGCGTTCTTAAGTTCAATTGCAATTAATTAGAATACTTCATTAAAATCCTGAACTCTTCTTCAATAAAGAGGAAGTCAATCTACACTTTAGCAACTGTAGATCAGTTTCCGATTAAATTTATGAAGATGATGTTTATATACTGTATCCACACAGTATTTATGAAATCTATGTAGTGAAAGTATATTTAACAATTTAATAACGAACGTTTGAATGCATTTTGCAAATGTAAAATATTACCTACGAATGAAAATATATTAAAGAAATAATATCGGAAATATAAAAGTGCCAAAAAAATTACTCGCCTACCTTTGAAACTCTGCAGTCAGTGTTTTGTTTGATCAGTCAAAACATTATGGGTTTGTTTGATTTTTATTGTTTTTCTTTGCCTAAAGTTAGATGCTAACATTAGCATCAGGTTAGGTTAAGTTAGTTTATGCCCTAACAGAATGCTTTCATTGCAAAAAATAATAATAATAAAAAAACATGAACTAGCTGTTCCCAAGTGAGATTAAGTGGCAGCAGAATTCTCAAATTGTTTCAAATCAATTTTGTTTCTTATAATAATATATAAATCCAAGAATTCTATTATTATTTTTTTTAGTCACAGACCTATGCATTCTTGGACCTGTGAATTTCAATTTAACCTAAGAAAGATAATAATTACCTTTTCTGCATTAATTAACTTCGTGAGGATCGCCTTGAATATTTAACACACTAACTTAATTACCTGATTCATTGGAGTAGACAATCAAATGCTTATCATTATTGACTTCGTTTTTTTATCGCTCTAATCACGAGTCCACTCTTTGAGATCATGAGTGGTATTATGTTGGAAGCAGCTTTTGACAGTTAATTGATAAGCGGCCAATCAACAAACGAATCTTTCATTTCATGATTGAGTTACAGCGCGTGGACTCAATTTTCCTGTTCAACATTGTTCTTCAAGCTAAAGCTTTGTATACAGGAACAGAAAAAAATATAATAAGAAGAAAATATAGAATTACGTAATCTTTATAAACATAGCAAACGCGATTATTACTTTGTTATTCATATTATTTTATTTACTTACTTATTTTACGTTTTATCTTTCGTTTCATTTATTGCAATTATAATGATCAATTAATGCAACTATTAAATTTTAAAGCAAATCTGAGATCTTAGTGATTTATTGAAATAGGGACCAGAGTTGAAGAAAGATGGGCGTTGGACTGCTCAACGATCCCAGCTTCATCTGAGTAGTTGGGAATTGCTGGGAGCAGAGCAGATGCGATGTAGCGTGATAAGAGTTCACCGCAGACGGGGGTCAACCCTTTCCCTGTGGTCAGAAAGTTTTTTTGTTTTTTTTTTTTCTCAAAATAAATGCTTCAAGAATCCCTTGATTATAATTTATACAATTATTAATGTATTATTTTTTAAAGTAAATATGTGTATTGTATTTGTGTAAGTTTTTTTTGTTTTTATTGGTTTGTTTTTTTTAATAAATTCTTCGGGCGCCGATACATCATGCGACGGCTGCAGCCAATGCCACCTAGAGACAAAGTCTTTGCGCTGAAATGTGACGTCACTACTCAGGCGATGCATTGGATGAAAGCTCTTACTCAGTTAAAACAAACAATCAGATAAACTATTTCGTTAATATTTCAGTTTTATTTTTTGGTTTTTAAGTTAATCGTTTAGAAATTTAAGCATACCGGTATATTTTTAACTAATTTAATTTTTTAAGATATTTTTTTTTAATATTTGGATATCAAAAAAAAAAAATATATACACTCAATTTTTTCACTTTACAAATTGAAATAAATTTTATTTAATACTTTAGAAAATGACGTTAATTTGCAGCATTTCCTATTTTCTCATACACAAAATATAAAATCATTAAGCACTTAAAAATAACTATTTTCTTACATTTTTTTTTTTTTATCCTGTAAGTATTTCTAAAATGGATTTTTTCAGAGCTTACTTTTTTGAGAAGGTAGAAATAAAAATGAAAAGAAAAATTACCAATTTATTAAATTAATTATTTTAGAAAAAAAATCTATACATTATATATGTAATTAAATCAGTATTTCACATACAATAAATATTCATTGTAAAAATGATTTTAAAGAAAGCCTCCAGTATTTTGCAATTTTTACACTGAAAATAGTTAAAAAAAAAAAATCACTTTGAATTGAGTGAAAACGAAAAATAAATTCATTTTAGAAACAGTTATAGGATAAAAAAAAAATGTAAGGAAACAGTTACATTTAAGTGCTTAATGATTTTATATTTTGTGTTTGCGAAAATAGAAAATGATGCAAATTAATATTATTTTCTAAAGTATTAAATAAAATTTATTTCAATTTGTAAAGTGAAAAAAATTGAGTGTATATAACTTATTTTTGATATCCAAATATTAAAAAAAAATTCTTAAAGAATTAAATTAGTTAAAAATATATGCTTAATTTTCTACACAATTAACTGAAAAACCAAAAAATAAAACTGAAATATTAGCGAAATATATAATTTATAGTTTATCCGATTGTTTGTTTTAACTGAGTAAGAGCTTTCATCCAATGCCTCGCCTAGGAGTAGTAACGTCACATTTCAGCGCAAAGGCCTTGTCACTAGGTGGCATTGCTCTAGCTGTTCCTTCAGATTCGATGGGACTGCATGACTTGCTGTGGATCCCTTTAAACACTCAAATATATTTATAAATATATAAATAAATATAAATATTCGATTTTTTCCCCAAGCTTTTATTTTCAATCCTCTGTATGTAATCTAATCTTTAAACTACAATGGTTGAGACCAAGTTTTACTAGATGACATCTCAGAATGGCCGTTTCACGATCATCAACTGATAGTAGACACCAATAAACAGCGAAGTATCAATACGAAGGTCTTTTGAATTAATCATGAAAAAGAATGTGGCACCTCCAAAAATTTAAAATAAAACAAGAAAATTCTTGTGCTGGCATCTACCAGCCTCAAATGAATTTCCTTAAAAAAATTTGGAAGTGCCATATTCTTTTTCACGAATAATTCTAATGATCTCCGTATTGAGACCTCTTTGTTTACTGGGGGCTGTTCTCAGCTGATGAGCGCCAGTAAAACAGCCGTTCTGAGACGTCACCTACTAAACACTTGGTCTCAACCATTGCTTTTATAAATATAATTTTAGGCTTATTGTGTTTTCTTTGTATGCTTAGAGAAATTCATTCGAGGCTGGCAGATATCAGCACATGAATTTCCCTGCTTTATATTTAATGTTTATTTATAATTTTATTTAAATTTTTGGATTTTTTTTTTTTTAATTTTAAAGAATTTAAATTCTGTTTCAGGATTGATAATGTAATCTTATACACGTGTGCTTCGAAAATTAGAATAACTTTTTCGTGTTTAATTTAGAGAGAGAAAAAAAAAGGAAGCTCCAAAGATTACAAAGGATGATTATCTGTTAATAATTTTTATTGTTCCTATTATTTTCGTGAGACAAATTTAAATGAAGAGATGTAAACAGTTAAATATTTGAAACTAAATAAGAAACGGAAAAAAAATTACAGTTGGAATGTGATAACTCCAAAAATAAACTAAAAACAAAAATATACATTCAAAATAAAACAAGAAAATTCATGTATTAACCTCCTCCAGCCTCAATGAATTTTTCTATGCGCAATTAAATAAAAGTGTCTAAAAATTAAATTGACATGAATTCAGTCTTGTAATTCAATAGTCTTATTAATTCAGAGAATAACTTTATTTTAGGCTTCTGATAGGAAGCCTACTAATCCCGTTTTGTCCGTCCGTCTGTGGACAAGTATCATTAAAATCTCATTAAATTATCATTAATCACAACAATCGCAACAATTACACCTTTTGGATTCGCAACAACTACATGTGTAATGCAGCTCAGCAACAATCACAACAATCGCAACAATTGCGCCTTTTGGATTCGCAGCAATAACATTTATAATAATAAGGAAATTAAAGCAATAATCAGGAGCCGTTGCGAAACATTGTGATTGGTTTACTAATCGCTATCCCTTGTTATTTAATAAACATTAATAAACGAGATTTAAACATTAACAAATCTCATTTAATACTGTACATGCTTATTTTATTTTTGTTATTTTCAATATTTTAGATTTTTAGATAATATTTTTCTTTAGATAAAAGACAAATATATTTTCAGATCCTGATTATCGTAAATGTTTAATCAGATTCTTTTGAGATATTTTTTGCTCTTATCTTAATGTAGACTTAATTAATATCTTTTTAATAACAGTACGATTGACGCATTTAGATAAACATGGATTTAAATTCCGAATTTTTTACTTACTGTTAACACGAGCATGGAGACAATAATCTCTAAGCTATCATTTTTCAGGAATTTCTGTAAACTATTTTTTAAACTGATTCTTTCACAAAGTCACCATTCCATTGAACTTGATTGATAAATTGAACAAATCGGGGGAAAAAAAAGCTAGATTAATGTAGTTATTTTTATTAAAAGGAGAGCATTGAACTAGATCACTGCATGTCCTTGAACTAAACTAATTGTGCATGTTTTTTCTTTTTATAAGAAATAAAAAAATTGCAAAAAGAAAAAAAAGCTTTTACTAACTCAACATTCGAAATAACTTAATATTCCACTTTAACATTTTTCCTGTGTTTGTACTCGTATCACTTTAAAACTGATGGACGGATTTTCATAAAATTTGGAACACAGCTTATTTATGGTCTGCCTTGTCAATTCCTTTTATTCCGCCCCTCCCATCCCTCAAAAATTAACCCTTCCTATCCATCCATTAATTGGCTGGATAAGTTTCTTTGAAATTTGGGAGAATACTTATTTATTGGTCTAAATTAAAATTATTATTTTTAATATGGATTATTTTGCTCTCCATCTTCCCATCACAGTCCTCAAAATGAGTTAACCCAGTGAAAGAATCTTAGTTTTCCTCACAATGGATAGCTTCGCGTTTACTTAATTTCAAGGCTCATATACAGTTTAAAAATATTACGTTGTTCTTTGGATCGGAATAACACCGGCTGAACAGTTAACACATCTGATTCTTTATTTACAATAACAGGGGATTATATATAGTTGCAATGGATTCCCAGTTTATGCGGCCAATTTCATCCAGGTCCGTCTGTGTGGGAGAGCCAATCAGATGAGATCTTAATGAGCCAATCAGAGGAGACGTCAATTCCAGGAACAGGGGTTAATCCTAGGATACTTAGCTAATCCCCTTAATCTCTTGTCCTTGAACCTCGCATCAAGATATTAAAGCTCTAAAACTTTGCAATAAACTATGAAGTTCTAAGAACAATTTGACAGTTTCCTCTATAGATCTATAAAGATTATCTATATAAATAGATAGATAGATAGATAGATAGATAGATAGATAGATAGATAGATACAGGGTGTTGCAAAATTCATGTGTAATATTCAAATTCATGTGAAGGGTCATGGCTAAAGATCAATATATTCCTAATGAACCCATGTCCGGAAACGCGCATTACGGCGCTGTGGTGGTCCTAAAGGGAGCCTTTCTGGGAGAACATATCCTTTGCACACCATCCGAAATGTTTTGCCGGCAAGCCCATGCATTGACCTGGAGTGTTATTTTGTTTGTTTCAATTTTGTTCGGTTTGGCATTGCAGGAATCCTTCAATGTCGTTTTTGAGATCACAAGCTTGGAGGTATCCCCTGCCCTTCAGAATGTTAACGTAGAAGATGGGTGGTAAATATATTTAGCACTTCGGTCTATTATACTTCCCCCTACCTTAATCCCCAAAGAGACCAGTAGCTAACGCAAACGCCAATAGTTTGGTTACAGGGACCGTAAACAAATCCTTTGGTTCTAAAAAGAAAGATCTAAGAATTTTATGTTTAAGGACTGTGAAATACACAAGATGTCCGAGGAAGTCTCATCTTCTGAGTGACAAATACAAACAGGGTTGTCCTTGAGGTTCAAAAGCTAACCCATTTTAAGACCTTCTTAGGTAGCCTATATTTAGACCAGTTGGTATTAATATTAAGATCGGTTCCCGCCATTATCACGTAGTTCTATTCAATAAATGAACTATGGTAGAACAAATTTAGAATGTAAGTAATGACATGCATTTTACAAATCAACATTTGATTCAATAGAATTTGATTAAGAAAATAACAAAACGTACCTGTGAAATGTTTGTGTGTCATGAAATAGGTTGATTGACACTGCACCATGCTTAAACGGCTGAACATATTTCCTTAAAATTTGATATGATAATTAATCATGTTCCAACTTAGAATTTCAGTACTATTATTTTGGTCTTCATCTCTTCCTGGCCTGTCCTAAAATTAAAACGCTGCATGATCAGTTCTCACTATGCGATGAAGAACTGATCTAACATCAACAAGCCTCCCCCCCCCCTACACACACATCAAATTCAGCCCCTCCACCGGGCCCCCCTCCCCCTCCCTCTCCCACTTTAAGGTCAAAAATCATAGATTCTTATGAAACACCAGACGATTTCATAATTCTCCCTTTTAAACATACCATACACAGTTATTATTTTTAAAGTTAAATACTTTCTATAAAATGTAGACTTCATTATAAAGAAAGCCTAGAAGTTACAGGCTAATTCTTATTCATATATTATATTTTTTTGGTGAAGACCTCAGTCTAGGGCCCTTTGACGGCTGGGCCCCGGTGCTGAGGGACTAACTAATCCCACCATTGTAGGAGCTGAACATCAATATTTTTGATAGTATTTAATAAAATCGGTAGCAATATTTAATTGATTGACTGTCTATATTTAATCAGAAAGGATAAAAAAAAAAAAAAAACAGATGAACTCTGGCTTTCACAATATTATTGTTCTTGCAGAATTGTCAAATATTTTGTCTTTGATTTTTTTTTTTTCCATTTCCAGTTTGTAAAGACCTTTTGAACAATTGTCAGTCAAGAAAACACGAATTCTGATTTCAAGAGCAATTGAAGAATAGCTTAATAATTTGCCAAATGCTATTTCGATAAAGACAAAAGCAAATGAAAAAACTCACATTATTCCTCTTTGCTGCAATAGAAGGATCTAGAAAGGTAATCTTAACATAAGTGGAAATTCACCTTCATGTATTAAAAAGACAAAACCCGACCAATTTATTTGAACCAGATAAGAAAATCTTTTGTGACTCTCGAAACAGAAGTCACCTTCTTGAAATTCGTTTGATGAAACTCAAAGAGATGTCTTCTGGAGGACGTTCCCCTTATAATTAGCGCTAGGTTTTAAATAGCTTGTGAATAGATCTCTTCAGTAGTGTCGTCACTTACCACGTGACGTAAGTCAATTCAAACAACCGGTTGCTGTGGATAGCAGAGTAGGCCTACAACAAATGCTTATTTTCTTTGAAGAAAACCAAGAAAAAATTCTAAAAGCAGTTTTAAGAGTTCAAGAAAACAATTCTTACCGTTTGTTTTTTTATTTTTTCCTTATTTTTGAGAATTTGAAGAATAACATCAAACGAAGCAAACAATATTTTTGCATATTTTTCAAGTTTGTACTGCCATACCATATTGTATCCCCTCACGTTTGCTCTTGATTTGTCCATTGGCGAATAAACAAGTGTTTATATATATTTAAGAAATGTGTTTCAGAAGTGAAATTCGAACCTTACTATTGAAATTAAATAACTTCATTGCTCAAATCAACAACTATCGAACGGGATGGTACAAACTTTAAAAATATGCAAGAATGTAGCTCCTTCGTATTGATGCTTCTCCAAAAATTCTCAAAAAACATTAAGGTGACTTTCATGAACTCTTAAACTACTTTCAGATTTATTAAATTATCTCAACTATTAGAAGCA
>JAFIDM010000001.1:23772047-23811225 GCA_023159025.1 Thereuonema tuberculata
TAAACATAAATGATTATGAACTATAACGTTAGGTACAGAAGTACAGGAAAGTATAGAAGCTAAAGATTTGCTGTCACAATATATTAAATCTTGTAATGCTGTAGAGAAAAATAGTTTACATTATTAACTTATCATTGCATTGTAGAATTTGATGTTTTAATATTGTAAAAGTGTAACAGTTAGCATTTTCCTGTTTGATCTCTTATCTTTGTTAATTTTAAATTTGTCAGCTTGAAGAGGAAAAGTGCTGATTCTTTCCGAAAATTCGCTATATATTTTTAATAAATATTTGTGATATGTATTTAACGTATGTCAATAATAATAGTTTAATAGTTATTAAAATTCAAGTTGAAATAAAATTCAATAAAACATAAATAAAATATAAATTCAATTTATTTTTTAAGTTTGAAAAAAACATACCGGTAATCAAAGAAATTTTGTATACTTTATACAAAACTGAAGCATGTTACTAAAAACTCTTAGCTGAACTTAACATTACAGAAACATTTGGCTATGAATTCAAAATGGACTTAGCAAATGTAAAACATATTACATAAAAAGAGAAATTAAGACAACATGAAGGATATCAGTTACAAGCAAATAATACAAAAATTGATGCATTGGAAGTTGGCGAGTATTCTAAATATTTAGGAATCTTACGGAATTAAAAACATATCAAAAACAAATTGAAAAATACATTAGATTAAAAAAAATACACAGGACTGAATTTACTAGCGAAAAATACAATAACAGCTATGAAATACATAAGTTGGTTTTAATAAGCATATATAAAGTGTAGTATTCAATACAAAAACACTGAGTCTAATATTATAACTTATTAATGGTTAATTGAAGAATAAAAATATTCATAACAATAAATTAGAAGTTAAAGAACCGCTAAAGAATCAATTTAAATAATAAAACAAGCAATAATAAATATTACAAAATGTCAAAACTAATTACATATCAGTAATACAACAATACAACATAGCAAAATACTTTCGTAATTACTATATAAATACGAAACACGAGTAGAAACATTTCAGCCAAAATTTAATATAAGAAAAACAATATTTTAAGAAATGACAGCTTTATAATTGTCAAATTTTATTTATTCTGATTTTAGCTTTGTTTGATTTAATCTGAATCACTAATCAGCAGTTTATAATTATTTTTTTCAATATCCGATATTTTTTTAATATTAGTTACGTTACTGAGGCCAATTTTATTGATGGTCTTTTCCAAAATGAAGTTTGAATTGAGTTTTCCATAACTAATCAGGATAATTTGAATTAATTCTGTTTTGAATTCTTATTGATATTCTTCTTACTGAAAATTAGACTATAATAGTTGCTTTTTACGATTAAATTACGATAGTAATTTCCAATAGCGTGTTATAATAATAACAATAATAATTATACTTTCACTTAAAATGATATATTAAAAAGTATTTCCATTGAAAGCACTTAGATGCGTTGATTTAAGGATTTATGTGACACTTTTCCACCAAATCTTTCTGCCCTTTTCTTCTGTCCTACAAAATTCATGTCTTCCTTAACTTTCTTTTTCCATCTGCAAAGCTACCCGGTTTTTTTTTTTTTGTTACTGATTCTTTTCAAATCCTCTACAGTTTCCAAACTCTAGTTTTTATTTTTATTTTTAAGTAGGCTTTGGTTTTTTTTTCTTCGTAAATCTCATCGTTCTTCTTTATTCTGTCTTCTTTTTATTCCTCACTTTCTTTCAAATAAATCCCCTTTTTAAAAAATTCAAGCTCCAAATCCGTAAGAAATCACGAAATCAATAACATTATAAATTTCATTTTGTTTTAACTGTTTCATTTTATTGATATTATTAATATTATTTTAAATATTATTAAGTATCTCACTCTAGGCATATGTGGAAGGCAAGGCTCTAGGCTTTTCCTGACCAACGGGACTAAGCTGAAGCCCTATGGTATCCCCACCGCTTGCCCGCCTGTTTTTGACCGGGTAAGAAACCCTACACCCATTTAATAGTGGGCTGGGCAAACCCTAGGTCCTAGGATCAACATTTTACTATCAAACAGTCTATTTGTCAGACAATGTACAGGATTGTCTTTCGAGGATTGCAGCTGAAATAAAAAGCCGATCTCAAAAATAAAAAAAAAAATATAATATTAAAATCCAAACAAAAAAGAAAGGAAACCAGGCACATTTCAAGATTTCAGGAGGTAGGATAGAAAATCTGCCTCCCTCTCCTATTTAGACATCCCCTTGGTTTTCGTAAACTTAAAATTAGAAATTTCACTTGAATGTTAATGGAGTATTTTTTTTTTTGTACAACAACTTTTATATGGTTGCATGAGTCTAGTGTCCATTTCTACCCATACCCCGATGCAGCTATTGGTAGCCATTACAGAACATGATGGACGAACCAACACGCACTGGCCAGCATGATGAGCAATGGCCAGCACCTCCAAGTTTTGTAATATGTATCCAAATAAAAAACGAAGGCCTTCATTCCCTGGAGGCTGGACGGTCCCTGTCCACGGCAGTGGTCAGCGGTACTTAAAGGCAGAAACTGCAAAGAATCATCAGGTTATAGGATTAGGCTGATCACCGTGGTTACGTATAACTATCGATTGCTTTCAAGTGAAGGAAAATTATAAGAATTGGAGGCAGAGCTTAGCAACATCAAATGGAATGTCTTGGATCTTGAAGTCAGAAGAAAAGGAGAAGCGTTGGTGGAATTAAGAAGTAGACAGTTCTACTAAAGGGGCACAAAATAAGGAAGAAACAGTGGAGTTCCTTTTATAAGTAACAAACGGTAAAAAAGTAATTCAGATAGAGTGGCAACACTTGCTATGAAAGAGATCAGCTTAAGGTAATTCAAGTTTATGCTCCAATAATTAGTCATTCCGAAGAGAAAGTTGAAGACTTTTACAAAAAAAAAAAAAAAAGCTAACGAGAATTCTTAAGCTACACTTCAGAATTATAATGGGCGATTTTAATGCAAGAATTGGTAAACAACAGAAAGACGAAAGTACACTTGGTAAGTTCGGATATGGAGAAAAAAAATGAATGAGGAAACAGGATTAATGAGAATATTTTCTTATTAACTCTTTTAAGAAAATAACTTAAAAAAAAAGGGGACATGGAGAAATCATTTGGGAGCCTTGCAGAAATGGACTACACTACGGCAAAACATTATGACTAACAAATACCATAGAGTAGCGTTTCCCAACCGGTGGGTCGTGGAAGGGTTACAGGTGGGTCGCGACTTGATCCTAAAACTACCAGAAACCATCGAATAAACCATCAGAAAAGATCAGAAAAATCGAAAATCGATCATATATAAGGAAGGGATACGATACAAACATAGTTTTATTCTTATATTCTTCTATTTCTATATATGTGGAGGTATTCCGATAAGGAAAGGTGGGTCACAAGCTGAAAAAGGTTGGGAACCGCTGCCATAGAGGATTGCTCAGTGTTTTAATTTAATACTAAAAGTAATCATCGATTAGTAAGGTGCAATTTACACCCAAGGTCAAGCTTGAAAGACGAACTAGTAAGAAAGCCAAGAAAATTTAATAGATATAAGGAAACATTCATCTGAATTTAAATTACATTTGAGTAATCGCATTGCAGAACATTGATGAAGAAGAAGACTTTTTGAATGAATTAAATGATTAGTCAACTATAACATTATTGAAATAGCTCTAAGTATTAGAGGATCTGAAAAACAAAAAATCTGAGAAATTTTTTTTAAAATATCTAATCATACTACACAACTAATGATCGAAAGGAGATAAATGAATCCTGTGATGCGAATATAGAATATGCTGAGTGTTCTATAACAGTTAATAAACACATTACTGAGGATATCAAGGAATTACAATTGTGAATTGGTAAGAAAAGCAGTAGAGGAAAATAAAAGTCTAAAAGCTGCTAAACATTCTTTTTGCATCGCTAAGAAGTTCATAACTGCTCTGAGAAATGAGGCTATTAGAAATCGTGAGGAAATTATGAAGTGTAAAGATTTTTTGCAATATACATGGAAATAGTGAAGACTTAGGTGAAACGGCATGTAAGACTGTATCTGAAGTACCTAAGACTGTAAGACTGTATCTGAAGTACCTAAGACTGTAAGACTGTATCTGAAGTACATAAGACTGTAAGACTGTATCTAGTATTGAAAGAGGAAGTCAAGTGCGCCATAAAATGCATGAAGAAAAGATCAGCTTCTCAAAGAAGCAGGAGAAGAAACGAAAGGAATTCTGTCTACTCTTTTTACTAAATGTTTGAACCTTAGGGATCTACCAGAAGATTGGAAGAATGCAGTGATAATATTACTATTTAAAAAAGGAGAGAGAAATGATATTGGGAATTACAGACCTTGCAGAAACCTTTAGATTCTGCCTGCCAAGAGAGCAAGCTGGATTTCGTAGTGGATGTAAATGATTGATCACATTCATGCTTTAAGAGACGTCATTGAGAAAATCAATGAATATGTGATGCCACATATGTGATGTATTGGATTTATTGATGATGAAAAGGCTTATGAGACAGTTGCCATGTTATTAGTGCTTTGGGAAATCACGATATAGACACTAGCTATGTAGAGCTTATCAAAAATATCTTTAATGAAACGACGGCAATAATTTCTTTGCACAGGAAAAAAATCAGGATAGGAAAAGGTGTTAGATAGAAAGATACTATCTCACCTCAATTATTCACAGAGGTACTCAGAAAGTGTTCAAAAAATTAGACTGTAAAGAAGAGGCGTCTAAATTAATGGCGACTATTTAAATCATCTTCGATTTGCAGATGAGATAGTGGTCTTAGCTAAAGATGTTACGGAATTGATACTGATGATACAAGAACTGCCTATGAAAAAGTTGGATTAAAGCTAAACTAAACAAAAAAAAAAGATTATGTTTAATTGTCTTATCATTAGCACCCAATTAAAATTGGTAATTCTGAATTAGAAGAGGTTAATAGCTATATATATCTTGGACAATTAGTATGGATGAAAACATTATGCCGGAAATGAATCGTAGGATCAATCTTGCATGGAATGTATTTGGTAGTACAATATTGAAAGGAGCAACGCCATTATGCTTACAGAGAAAAGTTTTTAATCAATGTACTGTATTAACATACAAGAGAAGCTATGTACATTGACTAGGAAAGCAATTCAGAGACTGCAGATAACTCAAAGTAGCATGGAAAGATGCATGTTAGGAAACATGCGACGAAACCGTAAAAGAAATGTATTGGTGAGACAGCAAACCAGAGTGTCTGATGTTATTATTACTATGAAGCATCTCAAATGGAATTAGGGCTGGCCTTGTAGCAATAGATAATAGATGGACAACAGAAATTCTAAACTGGATTCCGAGGAATGAAAAAAGGCCGAGAAAGCGTTCACAGGGTAGATGGGTGGATAAAATCCAAAATTTAAAAATTAAAAAAAATTGATGGACTTGATTGGAAGAGAAAAAAACTTTCGACTGAAAGAACTGGAAAAAAAACCTGAAGGCCTTCATCCTGTAGTAGATTGAAAATGGTTGAAAATGATGATGACCATGATATATAAAGGTGTGTTTATATATAGACACACACACACACACACATATATAATTCATTTCTCTCTCCCCTCCCTTTATTTTTCCATCCATGGTAGGATACAAATCTATTTCTCACCTACAACAAACAACAAGGGAAAAAAAATCTGGTGTCATGTACGCAAAAATGTTTCATAAACTTTGTGTTTGATAAAAATGCATTTGCTAGCAATATTTTATCAACTAATATTGTGATTTGGAAAAATTTTAGTAAAACCCTGTAATTTTATTTATAATTTCTTAAATCTTGAGCGTGCTCAACTAGTTTGATACATCCAATTGATAATTAAACATTTAATTTGAATTTAACAATTCAAATATGAACTTTGTTCTTTTAATTATCAATTTTCCTTATTAATTGAGCTACTTTATTCACATTTTCAATAACTTTTGTGATTGAATTTGAAGCAAGATTGAGTTGGTAAACTTTCCGAGGTAACAACTTTATCTGATCTAATTTTTTAGTCAGAGGTTCAGTATTAATGAGTGGAAGCTTAAACAAATTAAATGCACAAAATTAACTGAAAAGAGATACAAGAAATTTAAAATATCGAGACTGACTTTAGCTACGTAACAGCCGAGTTGCTAGCAGACGACAGATTTCGCACGTTGCGCCATCTAGTGTCAAATGCAGGAATTTGACTCTAGAGAAAAAAAAAAAGAGGAAGTTTGATAAAATATATATAAAAAAAAATAATATAAATAATAAGAAATTAATAGTAATAAGAAAAAATTAATAGTAAAAAAGTAATAAAAATTAATAGTAGAAATAGCCAAAATGAAATAAGTCACTTATATATGAAAATTTTTGCCTAAATTATAACACATGATTTAGATAGTCTTTCAACATTTAACAAGAAAACTTATGAAAAACCTCTCAATCATCCAAAATAAAATTAAATTTCAACAAGGAAATTGAGTGTGGCTCAACTTATTATTTTCTTAACTGAATGCACAGAGTTTTGCCTCTTGGAGGAACTGGCTCGTTTTAATTCCTGCATTTGACACTAGATGGCGTAATGCGAGAAGTCTGTTGTCTGCTAACAGCTTCTAAATCAACATGGCATTACTTACACCGTATATTCGGTTTTTAAATCAGATGTTTTTTCTCCAGACGAGTCCTTTTATTCATCTAATTGTCTGTCTAATTGAACATGGTTTCTTTTCACGAATAAACCGGAAGTGTTTCCATTGACCTGCTGACCTCAACTTCAGGAATTCCACTAAGAACACTTACCAATCATAGTAATAAATATTTATCTTATAGTTTAATTCAGAGCAATCTTTATTTTTACTTTGATACGTTTATTTTCGTTATTAGTAAGTGACACTTTATTTTATTAAATATTTAGTAGGTTAATATTTTTTTTTGTATAGAAATGATCCATTGTCCAAAACTGCTTGAGTAAAGTTTGAATTGAGCCACTTTACGTTTGCAACGTAATAAAGTTTTACCAATTTGTAAAATTTTCTGAAATACAGCTTAAGTAAAAATAGCAAACTATTATCTCTGAAACACTTTTATTTATTTTTTTCACCTCAAAAAAAAAAAAAAAAAAAAATAAATAAAAAAAACCTTAACAGGTTTTTATTTCAGATGCGGCAGTCTTGGTTGGAAGAGCGTAAAAAAAATATTCTAAGGTAAAAAAAGTAATGCAATATACCATTTAAGTCGTCACAAACTTGATATGATGTCATAGTTCAAACAACCGTTTTGCAATGGGCTTTCTAGAATAATCGAGTACTTAGCAAGTGCTTGTTTTCTTTAAGAAGAAAGCAAACAAACAAACAAGCAAACAAGCAAATCTGAAAGTATTTCAAAAACGAAAGTATCTTCAAAACGAATTCGTACACGGAGGATAGTTTTTAAAAATTTTTTAGTTTTTAACTTTTTATAAGGGAACACTTGAGGAAGGGCCTTAATAAAGAAGGAAGGCCCGAAACATAGTGGATTTTTAGGTAATTTAATTTTTTAATTCTTATGATTGGTGCTTCTAATAGTTGAGATAATTTAATAAATCTGAAAGTAGTTTAAGTATTTTGTTTAAATATTTTGTAATATTTCATTTTTAATATACTTATTTTATTAAATTCATTGTGTTTTAATCTGTATTTGTGTAAAGAGCTTTAATAGTATTCTATTCTGGTTTCTAAGACCATAGTTATTCTTTATTATGAAAATTCAAAGATTATTATAAATCCAAAGTTATTATTTCTAAATTGTTCCCTTATTTTGTAAAAAAAAAAAATATTATTAAAGAATACATTATTTTTTCCCCTGGCATCAGAATTTTGTTCAGAACTTCAGAACAAAAACTCCAATACAATTTAACAATAAAGAATTATTATCAAGTAATTTACCTGAACAATACAAATTCGAATAACAATTATAATCTTAAAGATTTAAGACAAATCTTTAATGTTCAAATAAAACTTTAAATTTGAATATCCAAAAATTTTTAATTATACAATATAATTATATATAATATTATATATAAGTGCCACCCATTTACATTACTACAGGATGTGATGAAAAAAATAAATCTAAAAAAATGTATTATAATAGCAATAATAATAATTTTGCTTCTGTTTTACTTGCTGTATCTTCTGTTATCTTCATCCTTACCTTCTACTTGACTTTCCTAATTTCCTCTCTTCCCTGACTGCACTTGTTACTTCTGCGTCAACAGACTCAGCTGATCGTTATCCATCAACATCATTCTGTTTCCGATACCATAATTCATTCAGTCCATTTGCATATGGAAATTACCACGCATCAAGCATTTCCGATACTTAACATCTCTTAATCTTTGTTTTTTTAAATATATATCATTAGAACATATAATTGATCAACGAGCGAGATTTTCTGTCTTTATGTATGTTTGCCTTTTCCTTTCATTTTCAATCGTTTCTGGTTTTCCAGTTGGCTTGTCGTGTTAAATATTACTTTTACAATTTTTATTTTTATTTTTATTCTGGAAATTGAACGAAAAAAATCTTAGCTTCTCACGCTAAAAATGATTTTGTAAAATTGACAGACTGTTGGTGGATTGCAGTTTCAGATGGACTGAATATTAATATTTACAACAGTTACAAAATTAAGATTTTTAATTTAATCAGGGAGTAAGATTTTATAATTTCTTATCTTAAAACTCATATTAATTATGTTTATTAAAAGTTCTTCATGTATTTAAAGCAATTTTAAATTACACGTAACCCCCGAAGAACACGGTACTTGAAGAACACGAGTTTCGAAGAACACGGATACCTTCCCTCGAATTACACGGTTTCAAACTACGCGATTTTCGAATACTTCTTTTAAAAAAGAATAAAATACATATATTATTTGATATAAAATTACAGTAGTTAAAAATTTAGAGTTATATTCTCAACAATTACGTCAGCGATTAATGAAGTTTTAACCTTGTTAATACTTTCAGTGTTTTAAAATTATATTTTTCCCAATTAAAAAATTAATTTGAATTACGTAATACAAGATTTCTTAGAAGTGTTTACCATTATGAATTCAAAAAAGAACAATTTTTAGTTTTGTATTTAACAAAAAAAAAATTAAAACCTAACTTTTTTTTTTTGTTTTTTTTGTTTTATTTTCAAACTTGAAACGGAATCCCGTTTTTGTAGTCTCGAACAACACGGTTTCAAAGAACACGGAACCAATTAATCGTGTTCTTCGGGGTTTAGGTGTATTTGATTACTTTAAAATCGTTAAAAATAAATATATATTTATATTTTAAAAATGAAAAAGAATTAAACCTACAATAAATTATTAAAAAAATATTAAAAAAAAGAATTAAAAAAAGTATTAAAAATCTATTAAAAGTATTAAAAGATTATTAAACAATTAATCTGTTTAATAAAAAACTGTTAAGAAACACTCTCTTTCATATTTAAAAAAATAAAATCTTTTTATTTTTTAATATTTATATTTGAAATATATTAGTATTTAATTTTTGAAAAAAAAAATTATTATTATTTGTAGTTAATAAGTAAAAGTTCCTTAAGGCAAAGTAACTATCAAAGGTAATAACTTAAGTGAACTTTAATTCTACGATTGGAAATATTTACAAAAATTCTTCATCTATCAAATAATTCTTATTAAATTTGAAAAACGTGATATTCTTTCAATTCATTCCTTTTGAATGACTTCAGTTCATTTGTATGGAACAGTTCTTTTGTCTTTCGGAACAAACAACATAATCAAAAATATCGTTACCTTTTCCAATTCTATGCGTTGATTTCTTGCTTCAATCGTCATTCGAATTCGCTTGTAATCCATCATAGTTTTATAAAACTACTCCTTTTAGCTGTCTTTGCAGCGCAATAAATCCTCAGTCGTTTACTTAAACAATCTCATCTGTTTTATTCATTCTTTGCTATATTTCATCCAGAGAATTTCTGGACTTCCTCAGGCTTCTTTTTGAAAATTAATAATACATAGATTAAAACTAGATAATTAATGTTTTTAGACAGTGTCAAAAGCAAAGCGGTCCTATAATATGCACAATTTTATAAACACAATTTTGAACGAAGCAATTCTTTACGCAAGCTTGCAGCTTCTCGCTTTGCATCAGTATTTCGTTTTCCGCAGGTCACCACAATCACATTTATAATGCAGCTCTACAACCATCACAACAATGACACTACACGCAACAATTGCGCCTTTTGCATTAGAAATATTCACATTCAAATAATAAGGAAATTAAAACAATATCAGGTTTCTTGGTTTTTAGCAACCCATTATTAGCAAAATACTTATTACAGCTAGCCTGTAAAACCGCTAGAGGACCGCTATTGTGTGGATGTCACACTGTAGCGGCCGAACGGTTAGAGATATTCGAGTGAAACCTTCACCATTGTGTTCAGCATCAAAAAGTAGGTGACCACATGTAAAAAATCAGACGTCTGTGACCACTCCCTGAGCCCCCTCCCTCAAGGTGTTGTCTTTCTTTTAAAAATGCCTTTAAAAGATAGAAAACGCCTTCGGGGTCAGGGAGTGGTCCTAGAGGTCTGCTTTCTACATGTGGTCACCTACTTTTTGATGCTGAACACAATGGTGAAGGTTTCATTCGAATATCTCTAACCGTTTGGCCGCTACAGAGTGTGACAGACAGACGGGATAAAAGCAAGAGAGGTCCCCTAGCGGTTTTACAGGCAAGCTGTAATCTTGGGGCCGTTAAAAAGAAAAGATGAGATAATTTAAAGTAAATGACTAAAGATGTTACAATAAATCCTGCTGTCTTATTTGGTGTATTTAGGATTTATTATCTAACTTTATCCAGTCGATAGCTTTCTCTGTGTATATTTAAATATTATATAACACGCTTCTTACTCCACACATGAGGCATTGGATCATTCTGGACACCATTCGTCTTCCAGAATATACAAGAAGAATCGTATATAGTGATTTACTTGGTCTTGGCATCATGATCTCCCTTTTTCATCTTCCACATTTTATTTATCGCCATAAAAAAACAACAAGAACAGTTGCTAAGTCACAATAACGCATCTTGTCACATATTCACTTTTACATTCATAACAAACAGATTTCTTATTAATGAATTTATTAATGTGCTACTGTAATAAATACGAAGTGACCGTTGCAAAAAAACATTAGAAACAGATTTATAAGGAAATAAAAAAAATATTTATTTATTTATTTATTTATTTATTTATTTATTTATTTATTTATTTTTATTTTTTATTTATTTTTTATTTATTATTTATTTATTTATTTATTATTTATTATTTATTTATTTATTTATTATTTATTTATTTTTTATTTTTTATTTCCTTATTAAATCTGTTTCTAATGTTTTTCTGCAAACATCGCTTCATATTTAAAACAGTTTTGTTGTTATGAATCATCCTTCTTTTACTAATAATATATAATAATGAACATATTGTTGAAAAACTCCACATTACTTTTTGTTTAGCGCTAGTTCAAAAATTTTTAAATTATTATTAGTATTCAAAAGAATTAGAAAGATTAAAAGCAAAAAAACCAACTTAATGAATCAATTTAACTAGATTTATCAAAACACAAAATCGTTTCTACTTAATTGGAATGACTTGAATGGTGTAATCGAGGGAGTGACTGTCTTTAATTTTTGACGCAGTCATCTAATTTGGAATGGGAATCCGAATCAGAGTTTGTTTTTGCCTTCTCTTAGGTTTATTCGCTAGAGAGTGTTAGGCCTCTTTAGATCTCAATTAGGATTTTTTTTTATTTTTAATATATGAATTTTTTTCAGTTAATTTTGAGATTCTTATTTCTTCTTATTTCTATATACGTTTTATTTTTATTTTTTTTGTTTTTTTATTAGAAAAATCCAAGAATATATATTTTTTTTTTAAATTTAATAGTTTAATCGTCGGAAGCGCAGTGGTGCCTCAAGAGAAAAAATAAACAATAAAAAACTCACTAATGAAAAGTTAGTGAGAAAATTCATGTGCCAACCGTTGGCTTGCCTGAATGAATTTTTTTAAAGCATAAAAATTCAAACTGCGCATTTGAATTATTAATAAACAACAATGGGTAAACAATTTGGTCTCCCCATTGTTGTTTAGTGATATTTTATTACGAATGTAATGGAAATCCTAATCTGAAGTCCGTTTGCCTCTGTCACAGTTGACTGTGACAGCTAAGTTTAGAACAATAGGATAGCTGGAACATATTGTCCCATTTGACTTAGATTACTTGTGAATGTGGGCGGCTTGACAGCCGAGCACGTCGACCTGAAAGATCTTTTGTACTATCCCACGGAAAGAAGGACAGACGGAGAGAAAGACGGAGAATGGATGGTGTGAGAAATGCAGTTGAAACGGGAGAACCCCGGGAAAACCTTCCCAGCGCGGATCGCCACCATCAACGAAACCCACATGAGAACCGAACCCGGTACTCAGAGGTGAGAGGCCAGTGTCTTACCGATTTGACTTAACTGAAGCAAGAAAAACTATATAAAAGTGCCTTATTTTCGTTGTTAAATAAAATAAATAAACTATTCCGTCAGTCATTAATCATATTGCTAGCTTTCATAATTGGAAAATCTTTTTCCAATATAGAAAAAAAAAAAGAAAAAGAATCATCTCACTATGTCATCCCATGCACTAAGTTCAGATTAATTTACCCGTAATATCTTCCCGTTTTACTTTCCATTTTTAAGACTTGCTCAATTCCTTTGTGAAATATCAATAATTGGATCTTTTGATTTATTCAAATCCTGAAATTCTTATAATGTGAAATTCTTATTATTCCAAATGAAATATTTCAATCAAATCCAATGAAAGTTGCTTACAATAACATGTGCCTATCAATCGTAAGCATACGGAGTCCTAAGATAACTACGCTTAACGTAAGGGCTGCTTGTACTGCTTCAAAACTTACAACAAATCTAAAATTAATGGAATGGATATTCACTGAAAAGCTCAAGCTTAAGAAAAATGAATTGAATTGAAATGTTAACAGGGAAATGACGTAGAAAGCAATAAGTGTGTTCGGGTGTGCAGATATTCCAGAGGAAAGGTCAATGCTAGGCGGTCATTCTACGATAAAAAAAGCTTAAATGAACACAGATTCTCTTCCGAATGGCTTCGAAGGTACAGTTACGTGAATGTACAGTATTTGTGGACGTTCGTACCCGAATAAAGGAACGTCAAAACACACTCAGACATACAACACGAGTTCCAAAGTGCATTGATATTGACAGTAGAAAATTTACTGTAATAAAATTACTATTGTAATAATAAAATTTATTATAATCCCGTAACAAATTTGTCTCTTGAACAATAAATATTAGAAAGAATACGTAATATTTCTTTCTTATCAATTATTTTGCAGTTGTACATTCAAACGGCGAAACCGTTCGAATAGAACATGTGTTCATATATTCTTTTTTTCTCGAATGATCGATGCCATGACGTCCCTGAACACTATTTCTCCTAGAATATTCTGTATAAATATAGTTGTCATATCTGATGTAATTAATCTTAATTATTTTAATGTAGTTAAGAACTTATCTAAAAAAATATTCGTTGTAACCTTCCTTGTATTCTGATGCTTTAGAATCTGAAAAGTTTCAAGCAATTAATTAATTGTTAATTTTGTAAAAAACAAAATGCTGCTTTCAAAAATGCTAGAAATAATTAAATGACCGACCTCACACAAGGGAGATTTTTGTCGGTCAAGATTTGTCGGTCAAGATTTTTGTCGGTGAGAATGGACAAACCCTATGGGAATTTGCCCCACCCTGTATAATGATAAGATATATATCTATAGAAAGATCTCCTTACATAGAACATATGTTATTATTACGACTCGTCGCAATTAATTATTAGTCCCTTCGGAGTTATTTACGTCTAGATATGACTAATCTCGTTGATATCTTACTTCCCGGATGTATTAATTAATTATCATTTAATAATTATTTCCAGTAACAGTAAATATTATTTTTACTTATTACATGTAAATAATTATCATTTACTTGAAATAAATAATAATATTAATTATTAATTACTGTGGGCCCGGTAGCCGAGTGGGTAAGGGCGCTTGGCTGCGGGTTGGAGGTGGAGGGTTCGATTCCCGGCCTCGGCGGAGGACGGGAATTTTTCCACGCTTCTTTCTCCTCCAAATGGGCCCTAGGGTCTACCCAGCCCTCTATAGAATGGGTACCGGGTTTCTTTCTCGGGAGTTAAAGGCGGGCGAGCGACGGGCCGACCCCCCGTCCTCAACTTTGTCCCGTAGGTTCTGAACACTGGAGCCTACCCTCCAGTTGCATTGCGCGGTCCTCTGGGCCTGATCGCAACTTTAACTTTAACTAATTATTAATTACTATAATAATTATTAAGAGTGTGATTGATTGATTGTAGTGAATGCAGGGAAGCCAACCACCCACAGCCAAGCACCCCCCGATTGTAGGTGGTTGGCTTCACTGCATCCACATTCATCAATGACTCAAACGTCGTATCTAGCAGTATATAACTCCGAACGAACTAATAATTGAGACAAGTCGTAATATAAAAAATGTTCTATTGATGGAGATCTTTCCTTACGTATATATCTTATCGCTATACAGGACTGGGGCAGATCTGCCCATTCTCCTTTCCATAAAACGTTTAAAAATGAAATTTCATCAACGAATTGGAGTTGAGTTGCTTTGTGGGTCACAAGGAATTGAGGGCATCGAAGCCACTTACAAACGACCATAAAAAATAATAATTAAATCCTAATAATTAAACGATAAATAACAGAAACTAAACATTAAGTATTACAGACAATAGCTACCTTTCTTTGGCGCCAAAACTCCTAAATTTTTCATCGAAGCAAGAAAAAAAAAAGGTATCGTTTGAGACCAATCCCCGCATCCCTCGCCCCCTCCCTACTAAAATAATGTACAGATCTATCAAAAACTTTTTCATTGAAAAGTGAAATTTTATAGAGAAAGCAAACCCTTTCCTACACTTGGTGTTTACTGGTGATTATTTCTAGCTGACGATCACTGAATGAAACATCTGTTCTAGGATGTCACTTAATAAGCACTTGGTCTCACCCATTGAGGAAAATACGATTGATTTTTCCCTATAAATTTAAAAGTAAATTTCAGTCAAGTTTTTATCTTAAAAAGAAAGCTAATTTTTCACAAGAAACTCCTGAAAGAATTTATTGCCTACATTCTTAAAAATGCTATTAATTTTTTTATTATTTTTATTTTTAATTTTTTTTCCTCTTTCGTGTACAAATGGTATAAATATTACGTTTTCTGAAAAGAAATAATTAATTTTGCTTTTGTATTTAACTTGTCTAAAACCGTTTTTGTTTCAAGAAAATTCACCCATGGCTTTAATAGTATGAGGGAGACACGTTATCAGATCAATCAGACACTGAATGATGTCGTAAGCTTTTCTAAAAAAAAACCAGACTAACCGTCATGAAATAAATACTGTAAAAAAAAAAAAAAGATACAGGAGAAAGTCTCATATTTTTACGTTTAGTTCTTCGTTTCTACGCTCAATAAAGCACCAGTTGCTTCTTTCGTTGTATCGTCCGACGCGAAAATCGTTTCTTGGCTTGCTACACGAAAATAAGTAAATTTCGTTAAGATCGCAAGTTAATTGGTTGCAATGTTCGCCACAGTATTGTACCATTGGTGTTCAGATCCGTGCGGGAAAGCATTGAAATCAAGTGTTTTTGTTGCGGGGGCTGTTGACGGATGAAGGTCAAAAGAGGTCATTGTGCGATTGCGTATACGAGTTGACAAGGATGTGTGTGTGTGTGTGTGTGTGTGGGAGGGAGATGAACCCCCTTCCCCTCCGTCTCGCGCCGTGATCCTCCGGTTGCTAGGCGACGTCGGCCCCTGCGCACACGTGTCGGCCTCCGTTCCGTATCCGCCATGGATGAGACCGCCTGACTGTGTCGCAGCCTATGGATCCGTCGGCCCAACGACTGCCGGCTCTTCGCAGGTGATTCGTACGCAGGTGATGGAGGTGCACGACCGTCGGCTAGGATAGCTGTCCGTCCGGCGGCCCCCAGCCAAAGCCAACTAGCGCCAGTCACAACAGGTAGGAGACGGTACCATCAAAGCTTTATCCTCTACATTTACCTTTCCCGAACAATTGCTCTTTTATTTCTTCCAAATTCTTGACGTTAATGCTCCATTTTCTATCCACTTCCCTGCAGTCGGTCGAGGCCTTTTCTAAGAACATCACTTTTCACTTGTTTAACTGTTTCTTTAAAATTTTCATCCAAATCTAAAAAACAACCTTCAAAAAGGACAAATCCATTTACATAAAATAAGATAAATCAAATTACCATATGAAATCAATCCCAATCCCGAAGTAAAATACAGTAATAGAGCCAGATAAACGACTTATCATTTCTTATCCACCAGCAATTCTTATATCCTACAAGTGTTTAATTATTGGGATAACCTTTCATTATATCAGCTGCTGAAGTAATTGTTAAAAATTACAGTATTGGCATACAATAAAAATTAGAATCATAACCTAATGTTTATTATAATAATAATAAAAAATATTGAGTAAAACGGAATACCATATTCGAAGGGAATCGGGGTTTTTTTTCCTTCTGTGATGTTGACCTATGGCTGAGTTCCGGATCAAAGCTGTTCCCTTCGTAATCTTTTCGCAAATCTTTGGAAGGACTTTAATCCAAACAATGACAGCAGATGGGGCTGTGGGATATTCTATGCGTTGATTCCTTAGTCTTGTAATGATTTCAGTAATTTTCATTGTCTGAAAATGTAATGAAAACAGATTTGATGCGCTTTTAATCGTAGACGTCAAATGAATAATTCAAGAACCTATATTTATTCAGAAATATCGTCACTCCCCCAAAAAAGAAAAAAAAAAGTAAGCGTTTAGATAAAAATTAAAAATTTAATTGTTCAAATTATCTTAATTCGAGTACTTTAAAAAAAAAAATACTGAACACTTATTGTTTCATCTGCTCTTTTTTCAAACCTATAATTCTTATTTAAAATTGTATTTATTATAATTCTCTTAAGATGTATCCATATTGTCAGTGCCTACACTATTAGCTATTGTGACCAAAGGTCAAAGGTTATTGCGCCGTTCAAAGATTAATTGATATAAACTGATTTTTACTGAAAGAATAATGAGATCAACGAATTAAAAAAGAATTAATTATTTTATTTTATTTTACCCTTTTACATTATGGTAGAATGTTTGTGAGATTATATATATATATTCTACGTAAAAAAAAGAAAGAAAGTTGAATTATAAACTAAAAACTGTAAATTCATTCCCAGATTTTTTTTAGAACGGAAATTTCTTTTAAAATGTAGATAATAAATGTAAAATAAAAAATAAATTTTATGGTAGTGTTGGTAATTTGGAAATTTCCATACCTATTAAGAAAAAAGGAATCTTCATGATTCATTACTTGATTGAACTACTTTACAATATTCTGAAATTCACAACGAAATAACGTAATAATATTTTTTTTGTTTGTTTTTATTCACTTAAATACATAATTCAGTCCCGTTAGGGATCAAAATAAATCCCTAACAACGGGTGCTGTGAATTTTATTACAAATTCTTTTAACAATTATATTAATCTTTCAAACTTAAAATATAGAAAAATTCGTCATCCCTTTCAATTCAAACAATTTCAATTTCCTTTCAATTTTTTTTTTTCACAATAAAAACTCACTTAATACAACATTCTTTATATTTTTCTAATAATAATAATAATAATAACTTAATGGGATTATTTCAAAATTCTAAGAATATGTAAATATTGATTTAAAACAATGATCATGAATATTAAATAATAGTCTAATGAAATATTTATTTTCTTCGTAATTCTTAATAATTTTATGGTTCAAAAGTTTTCTTAAAACTTAGTAGGTTCCTTAAGTTTCGTAATTGATTTCTATATTCTTATTTCTGTGAAGAAAAACGTATTGAAGAAATTGGTTAAAAAAAAAGTTTCCACACTGATCTAAAGATTTACGAATAAAATAATATTTTATTAAATAACCTTACTTTGAATTACTTGGTATTTGAGATGATGAAAAGAACTGTTTTTTTTTTTTTATAGCATATTCTAAAAAAGGTACATATTCAAATTATAATTTATGAAATA
This sequence comes from Thereuonema tuberculata, assembly GCA_023159025.1. Taxonomy (NCBI): domain Eukaryota; kingdom Metazoa; phylum Arthropoda; class Chilopoda; order Scutigeromorpha; family Scutigeridae; genus Thereuonema; species Thereuonema tuberculata. The sequence goes on from JAFIDM010000001.1 coordinate 23,790,299, forward strand.
GATAGTATATTTAAGTAATTTGTAGTTTAATGATTGTAATTTTAAGAAAGCTGTTATTTTCTGTAATTAGAAAACCTTTTAAGTTCTATTTAGTAAATTTGAATTTTTAACCGGAAGTTGCGCACATTGGTTTTATTATTTAATACTGAGCTGACAGATTTCCTCCATTCAGTAACTACGTCTAATTGTCACCAAATGTTACGAAATAAAAAGAATTTATAATCTGACAAAGAACAACAATGAGAGCAGAAATTCATAAAAATAATGACTTATGTCATGAACTGTATTGAAAGGGCTGGTACTACGGTTCGGGAGTACGGAAGTCCAGCAAAATGAGAGAGGTTAGACTTATTTTTTTATTACTTAAGGTGAAAGGAAAAAAAGGGTGAAATGGAATTACTATTACAGACTTTTAATATGTGTATGAATATGGTCAACCATACTTGCACCATTTACAGTTTAAAAATATACGTATATAATCAATTAAAAACTCACAACAGTTTCAATTCCTTATACTTTTAGGACCCTTTGTCAAGTCGTAATAGATAAACTGTAGATAGTGCAAGTAGGATTGGCCATATCCATATAAAGTTTAAACTGCACGTTTAAACATTCTAATTTTTAATATATGTTTTTGCAATTCTTTGAATCGTAATTATTGCATTGTAACCACAATGACAATCAGTTACAAATATAGTCACATTGTAAGCATTCGTATGTTGTAAATTATACGAGTAATTCTAAGATTAAAGTGCCAAAAGCTGGATGACGTCTTCATTATCATACCTGCTACGAAGTCCGCCAATATACTTGGTTCCGGGTCCAAGGCCGTACACATCCGAAATGCAGATATAACAGAGGTATAAAAGCGACTTTAAGTTCAAAAAAAATAAATATTAATATAAAAAAAAATCTGTTCATGAAAACTTTAATTTTAAATTTTATTTAGATGATTGGAACTACTATAACATAATATAAAATAAATTTCTGTGAATAAAAACTTTTTTTTTTTGTTTATTCTTTTCTTGCAAAAAATAATTAAGTTTTTAATACATCTGATAAATCGTATTGTAATAAATTTCTTAGTAACTGTGTATAATAATTATCGATTAATAATTTTGCAACCGTTTATATTTTAATCGCATTTTTTCAATAATTTTATATATCTGTACTTTTATATTTGTATATATTTTTATTTTAAACAATAAATACCAATTAAATTTGACGTACTAACAATAAGATTTAAGGAAATTAAAATATTATTCACTAAAATTTCTTTTCTTTTTTTTTTTAAGTTGAGAAAATGACAAAAAACGAAAAGCCTGTGTGTGTTTTCAAATTACAATATCTACTTTAAATTTTACATTTTCTTAAAAAAAAAAAATAACTAAGTAATATGTCTAAATTGGATGAATTTTAATCATTTTCAGCCACACTAAAGTAAAGGATGACTCAAAAGGTTCCATTGTTTAAAACATTGATAGAATCCATTGTTTAGATTCCAGTGCTTATCTATTGGATTTTTTGTCTCTTTCTCGAGCTAAGTATCCAATTAGAAAAAATTTCAAATATAAACGTTCCATTGTCTACAGTCTTTAAATATGCATACCAGTCTTCAAGAAGAGCCATCTAGCGGTCATTAGAGAAACCACACATAGACAGAGTAATACGCTGAGCTTTATTTTCATTAGAAGTAGATAATAAAAACAAACAGAATTACTATTACAGGAAGTACTTTCTTTTAAATGAAATTCGAGGTGATTAACAAGTGAAAAGCTTTTTTATATTTTGTTACTAAACTTAAATAATATGTATTAACGCCAATCTGACATCGTAGACGTAACTCTTCTATTCTTTCAGCTTAGACAAAGACGCTTTAGGCTTAAGCAATCTTTTTCTTCGTTGTCCAGTGAGGGGAAGAAAAACACATGTGAGCAGCTTTCTCATCTATCTTAGTTATCCTTTCTCCATCTGTTTCCCAATAAACGTGAGAAATTAGACTGAAAACCTGAACTAAAAAAAGAGATATCTAGTATTGGCTGATTCGTAAAAAAGGAAACTAAAAGAAAAAGATAAGGTGGGTGCAAACTTTCGAATATCCCGCATACTAATTTCAAAGATAGGTGTTATATCGATACAGTTGATAGCCAATTTTAATATTTCTATGTAATTTTGTGCTAGTTATCGTGTTAATGGCGTTTTCCCAACCCTCGAGAATTGTAAGTTTTTGGCCTCTATGGGTCCAATGTCTATCAAACTCAATAGGGAAATTACGAATGAAATAATACGTTTGTACAATTACATCTTCACTTTTCATGGATTAAAATTTTGTATATTAAACTTTAACAACAACATATTTTAGCAATTTTTTTTTATGATCCAAGCCCTTTACCGCTTTTGGTCGAGTATGTATGAAAGTCAATATTATCTTCCTTAGAAACCTACCTTTAAAATGTCTTAGGATAAACACTTAGTAGGGGAGACCGGGGCCAAGTGGACCTAGGGGTAGAGTGGACCGTTGACTTTAGTAATTCGTGTAGACCCTAGAATGCGCCAAAAATCGGAAAGAAGGTTGGTGCCATTGTGGCGCTACTACCACAAAAGCGTCAGTGAATTCGGCTTATTGGTGACATTGAGGTGATCGATTGTTTTGTTTTTGCCCAGGTAAGTAAATATTTAGTGTTGCTTTTACTTTCATATTGCCGTTCAGCGATGCATTGAATAACATAACCGTAATATGCATATTGAAGGCGGTAATCTAAAGATCATTTTAAGCTGTAATATGTATTGAATACTTAAAGTAGTCGATAGTTACAACTGAAGGAAACGCCAAAAAGGCGATGGGGCAGAGTGGACCGAACGAAACGGGGCAGAGTGGACCGCTGTTTTTACAATAAAATCTTACATTAATATATTTATATTTATATAGGGATGCCCACGCAATAGGAGTCATGGCGCAGACTGCGCCATTGAAATTTTTTTGGGGGGGGGTTTCAAAAATATACATTTATAATTTATAAATGTATAATGATTTATATATATATATTTGGCACTGTACATTATATTTTTTTCTATATTATATATTTATTAGGCCTATTACATTATATTGTATTATATTATTACATATTATTTTTTTTTATATATTTTTTTATGTAGGCTATTATATATTGTGTGTAGCCTATATTATTAAAGGATATTACCCCTTTAGTAATTCCTCTCAGCAAGTACCGTATAAAAGGGGAAAACTTCGTGCGAAGGCATCTTAATCTTTGAAAATAGCCAATTTACACATTTAACGGTTATTAAATTCTAATTAAAAACTATGCAAACTGTCGCGTTATGGAATTTGCAATATGACACGATTAAAATCTTGGTCTCTGAGGGAATATATTTTGATTTTTAATAATTGTATTGTTGTAATTATGTATTTGAATTTTTATATTGGGTAAAGTCTTGTATATTATTATTGTGATATTTCATGGTTAAATATTATTTTAATGGTTTGAGCTTATTTAGAAAACAATATGTACGAAAAAAAGAGAAAAACTTCGGAAAAACAGTTGTGCGTTGATTGAGTGATCACGTGGTTTTATCTGTTTCGTTTTCCCATGGGAAAAAAAAAGGAGAAAAGTTAAATACACTCTGGTGGGAAAAATCAGAGCAATTGATGAATCTGAAACACACGGGCAAAAAGTACACCCAATCAGTCTAAACATTTCAGGAGAGGGAGCGTATTCGAAAACAAACAGAATTACATCCCTATTAATTTTCGGTAAGTCATACTCTAAATTAAATATAAATTCTATACACACTTTGTTACATTAGAAAGCATTAAAAAATGGCATTAAATAACAATATAATCTTAATAGCATTCTAATCATTTTGTTACAATTCGGGGTTTATTTTATGAATGCCTCAACTGCAAAGAAGATTTCTCTAGTGAAAGTGATTAATTAATTCAATGTAAACCTATTTGATATTATTCATTTACGACTTTCAACTGCATAATGATTATTTTAAATTTTCACTTGAATGTGTAATATCTTAGGTAGTCTATGTTAAGTTTAACATAGCATGTTATTTTTTATTCAATAAAAAACTGTTGTTTAAATGTTGTTATTCTTACTCGGACCAACGTGCCCCATGGGGTGGTCCAGCCTGCCCCGTGGTCGGGGCAGGTTGGACCACTCTACCATTTTTGCTTTGCGAATTAATATCAATTTTATTTATGAATATAATGAAATGAAATCAAGTATTTATATTCTTGAATAGTTCCCGATTCTAATAAAAATAAATGCAACGAAAAATCTCTTAACAAAAAAAAACAAAAAAATTCAACAAAAAAAAGTGGACCGCTCTGCCCCGGTCTCCCCTAATACCTTGATCACGACTGATAAATGCACATTTCGATCTGAAATAGAATTCCAAAACCTTTTTTGTTCTAATTATCTTTCTTTTCACGATGCATATTAAGAGACCATTACAAAAGTTTGACTAAATGTCTGCTGGTTAAGAGAGACTTATTATTAAAACTAAGGAATAAAATTACGGGGAAGAAATAATATTTGGAATTACGCCGATATGGAATTTGAGGCAATAGATAAATTCCGTGACAAAGAAATTATTTCAATTTGAGAGTAGCTTTGCAGAATATCACATTAGCTTATAGCAATATTGATAACTATAAAAAGTCCTAAAACATAACTGAAGAAATTGATGCCTGATCTGGCCACGATAGCGTGTCTACATCAGAGAACGTGTAAAGATTATCATTGTTTGCATTGCCAACTTCTCAACGGAATCTAGTTCTGAATATGCCGCATCAGTTGCGAAGCAACCTGTACCATCAATTCGATGGGAAAATATGACAGTAAACCAACAGCAATGAAATTAGGGGATTCTAGCTCTGTATGGAAATAAATATTTCATTTTTGAGTGATGTACTGCATTTACTAAATTCTCCGTTTGAAATTATATTTATCAAGATAAAAGTCAATTGGAAAGCCTAGGTTTCGATCTTGAAGAGATGGAATCGATGTTACAACGCCAAAGCAATAAAAGAATCATAAATCACGACGTCAAAATGCACAGTTATGGAAAAAGAACAAGAATAGCACGCACATCAATGAATATGTGAACAAATCCTAACAAAAGGTTAACGTTATGTCTTTTCGGTCTTGTAAAACATCGAGAAAACAAAGCAATTCTCAATTTAATACTCGTAAAGGAATCTTACGAAAATAATAGTCACGAATCTTAGATTAAAGAATTACGAAGTTCTGTTGACGTAATATTATTCTCCGATTTTATACGGACTTTAGGGATCTAAAGTCCATATAAAATCGGAAAATAATATTGCAAAACAAACTACAAATGTAAAGGAAAAAATAACAGTTTTTGATTTTTTTAAAAATTGAAAAAAAAAATTACACCAATAATAAGCAAATAAGTAGTTTATTAGATATAGAAATAAATTGTAAATACAACGCATAATTTAGAAACTCAACGCAGTACAGAGCACTTTTTTGTTGCTATTTTAATATATAGGATGTAAATGAATACAACAACAAACTTCTAGAACGTGTAGGGTTGTGAAAATGGAAGAATTTTTGATAAGGAACCTGGGTCCGGAAACGTGCCGATTTCCTTTTACACTCCCTATTTTATTCACTTCCATAGTTTGAACGGTTTGGCATGTTTTACGAAATGCAGGGTAGTAGATTATTGCGCATACCGTTGTTGTCGTTAGCACAACACAGAATGATCACGTGAAACTAGTAAGCTTAACAGCAGGTTGTTACTAATATTACCACATCTTCACAGCAATAAAATACATTCAATAAAGTGCATTTATTCAATATAGTAAAGCAGGTTATTGTTGTGTCTTATTGCATCAAGTTTACAAGAGATGCTCGAAGTGATAGGCACCAACTCCGACATAAACGATGCACCTGCGATGAATGTTCCGATACAGCCTCTGAACGCTTACTGATTGCACGTGATCATTATGTGTGTGCTAACGACAACAATGGTATACACAACAATCTACTGCCCTGCATGAAATAAAACATGCCAAACCGTTAAAACTATTAAAGTTTACCAGGGGATGTAAAAGAGAATCGGTGCGTTTAAAAATAAAAAAAAAAGTGCTCCATTTTCATATTCCTATACGCCCTGTTTGTTGCATGCATTCACTTACGTCCTCTATAAACAAATCATTAATCTCTAAGATGTTCAGTTGATTCCAAAATAAAATATAAAAGAAAATAAACAGGTAATATTAACGAAACATCATGACACATTGACTTAAGGCAAACTTAAGAGTGAAACAGCAGTGCTGTACTGACTGTTATCTAAAAACTCAAGACATAATTATTATTAAATACGAGACTTCTCAGAAAGTAAATTAAAATCAAAAAACATACTGAAAGTGTTTATACATTTATACTTTTATTTTAACTATGTGTGTTCTCGTGAGAAATCTCGTATTTATTATTAAGTGACACACGTTAAATTGATGTTTTTAATCATTATTATTAAGCTGAATAAATTGTAAAATAATAAATATAAATTTTGTGTATATAAACTTTAAAGCGAATTGTGGACCTAATTGTGGACAGTCGTGCTAAGGATGCTTCATATTCTGTGGAAACGATTTTCCTGGAATATTTCTTTTCGTTCTGTAACTGTTTAACATAAGAAAATGTCCTATCTTCTCTTATCCTATTCCTTGATATCCTATAACCTTCGGTTTTTCTCTTCGAGTGATTTTATTTGTTTCTTTGTTTGCTTTTATTCCGAAGAGATATCACATTATTATTCCCATACTAACTATTCCTTACAATTTCTCTTCATTCGCAACAATCTTTTGGATTGTCTAATGGATAACAGAATCTAAATTTTACTCACAACATTAATGGCAATTTAAAACCAGTTCTTATTCTCTTGAAAAAGCTTTAACGTTCACATAACTCATTAAAAAATAAAAAACCAATGTACATAAGTTTGCTTTCGCACCCTGAGCCATCATCGAGAGGAATCTAAAAGTGCTGTTTCGACCTTATTAGGACTCACCAGTCAGATTAACCCCTGACGATGGCTCAGAACGGCGCGAAAAGGTTTTGAATAGCTCTTCCGCTTCCACTAAAGCAAACAAGAAAAATACTGTGAACTACAGAGCTGTAATTTCTTGGCCTGCTGACTGCCAAGCTCAAAAGGAAGTGAAATATAAAAAAACCGAATCATAGGTTAAGTATTAAATTACACTAAATTAGACAAATTATAAAAGCTTGCACGTATATTATTATTGTTATTGTAATAAAATTATAATGCTCATAAATTTGCCTTCGTGCTTTAACTGATGACTTTCATAGTCCCATCGATGATTGCTCAGGGTGAGAAAGCCAACTTATATGAATTGATTGTTCATTTTTTATTATAAGGTATTATTCTTCTCCAGAAGGGACTAGACCACACTTCTTATCCCAATTGCTAAGAGAGTGCCAGACTAGCCTCTAAGTCGCCCATGTAGGTCAGCCTCTACCTCCAGTGCTGTCAACTCACCTGTGTTAAGACGGTCATGATTCTCAATGCTTTAAGACAAAAGCAGTAAAAACAAAATTGACAAAAAATTTGTTATAATTTAGTGAAACATTAGAAATGCAAAATTCTCACTAGACAATAAGCTTCTGGAAATATTTTTTTTTTTCAATATTTTATATTTACTACGTAGATGGCGATATAGAGTATTATAACTTACAATGCTATCAATGTCCTTTTTTTTATTTTAGATATAGTAATAAGAAATAAAGAAAAGATGACCTGTCGAAATTCATATCTGATAACTTCTTAACCTAAACTTACAAAATTAATATAATGTCTTTGTAACACAGTAAACCTTTACACTTTTATAGAAGCTGAGAAACGAATTCATGGGATCAGAGTCCGAGGATTTCATTTATTTTTTTTCGTTTTAGTTTAACAATTTGTATTTGACATATAATTCTATTGTTTTAATAATATAATTCAAATTTACCATTATCACTACATTATTTTATTCGAAATCATCTACTCCATTATTTTAACCGAATTTGTATGTGTTGTGAACAAGTACATTGTTGGAATGAACATTTAAATATTATGAATTATATATAATTTAAATATTATGTTATATATAAATTAGTATATCTATGTCTTAAGCGTAATATTCTATATTTAGAAATATTTTTTAGCTTAATATTTAATCAATATTTTACCAAGAAATTTTATTCATAACACCTTCGAAATTTAAGTTGCACATTATATTATATTCAAGAACTTCTAGAAGATGATATAATTATTACTTCCATTGAGGCTAGGCATATAGAAATCTAAACAAAAGAGCAATCTCTATTAGAGTTGAAATCAAGGGAACTAGTCACGTCAATATAAAATTGTCCTCTTAAGATCTCTTAAGATTATGGCATCTACGGGCAGACAGAGAATGGTGATATTCTTACTACCGCCAATCACCATATGGCAGTTTTTCCAGATATGAACCCTCCCCGAAAGAAAATTCTGGATACGGGCCTAGTTTCTGTGTAAACAAAACGATTGCAATATATAATAGTATTATACAGCTGACAAACTTATAATATTGCTGTAATAGAGAGCTATAATACAGAGTTATGCTATAGGTATATCTACGAACTTTTTATTAGTATATTTTTCTGTTAACAATCTTTCATTACTGCAAAATATACAATACTGCCTGCTTTTTTTTTTTAAATTGTCATTATTGCTGTACTGTGGTTATTTAAATACTGCACATGTACTGTACCATATAGTATTTTCAGTGATAGTCATATATTTGCAACATTTTTGCATGTTACATATTAAAAATGACTTAATTTTGTACTGTGACTCTATTTTTGACAATTTTTGACTTATTGGTCGGAACGCAACGCCGTCGTAAGTCGAGGCATATCTTTAATCTATGTATGCTTTGATTTGCTTCCTGTCATTGCAAGAATGTAGTACAGAGAAGTGTTCTGGTCCGGATTATCAACCCCGCTTTCCATCTTTCTAGACATGTCAATTTAATTGTAAATATAATGAAATCTAATTGAAGTATATATAAAACAAAAGCAAATATACCTGCTTTAAATTGTTATGCGGATTCTTACATTTCCTGAAGATCCACGGAAAATATATCAAAATATTTATTTTTTCCAATAAAAATGTCGTTACGATTATAGAAAAAAAAATATAAACTCATGTCTCCATTGCCCAATGATGAATGTAGAGTCATTCCACAAGCGCTAGAAAGTCAGTAAGATTTTTTTTTTGAAGGATGGAAGGAAATAACAAAATATAATCATACGACATTTCATTAAAATTGTTTTGCAAAAAAGAATATAAATTAAATAATTCAAGCAAACTCAAGCATAATAAATTTAGTTAAAAACGTATTAAAAATACAATGTATAACAGTAAAACTTTAATTTATTAAAATAATATTATTTTATACTGGACTAGCGGAAGGAACCGCCGCGTTGCCCGGTATTTAAGAGACAATGAAGTAACAAAAAAGAAAAGAAAATGAAAGAAAAACAGACAGCTCTTTAAGAATCATCCTTAATGTAGAAATCGAATCTAAGTGCACTAAAGGTTGCGACTAGATGTTTACTAGGTGACGTCTCAAAACAGCTGTTTCACAAGTAATTGGAGATCATCAATTGAGAGTAGTCACCCGTAAACAACAAGGATGTGAATGGAAATTTCAATAACAAGAAATATGGTATACCTCCACAAATCTAAACTAAAAACAAGAAAGACACACTAAAAATAAGAAAAATAACATAATTATTGCAATAATTTAGATAAAATAAGTTGGTTTTGTTTCTAATGCGTTGCTAAGTGTTAACCAATTGATTGCTGCCTCTAAATTCTTGATAAGTACCCATATGGAAAAACAATTAAAATGTAATGTTTAGATCGGCCCTTGTTCTTAAATGTTCATGCTAAATCAGAGGACACATTCACACAGACGATCTCAGGATCCTTAGGGAAGCATACTAAAAAAAAAAAAAAAAAACTTGGAACCTGTCATTTCTATTATTTTTACAAAATAACAAAACAAAACAAAAAAAAAATAAAGAAATACAAGATATTTGGGAAAGTAGGCTGCAAATTCTTTCAAGAACTCTTTTTTTTTTTTTTTTCCTCTGAAACATTGATTTCCTTAAATTCCGCGACGCCAAAAATAGGTTTAAACCCTTGTTATTATTATCCATCTCTTTTCATAAACGTATAGCTGATAAAGAGATATAGCTAAATATAGTAATATATATGTTAATAAATTCCCTCTGAAAAAAAAGGTAGAAAAGTAGAAAAAAAGGGCAAATGCCATTGCAGTTAACATCACTAAATAGATCCTATTTTTATTTTTATTTTTATTTTTTCATTTTGTCTACGATTCCCATGGATGGCTGGTGGAAATAATCTAATTCCACAACAGCTTTTACATTAACTGCCAAGTGAGAAAAAGAAATTCTTATAATTCTTTAAGAACGGTATTAGTTTAAACAAAGGAGTTTCTTTCATGTACTGTCGGTGGTGTTTCCAATGTCACATTAGCTGCCCGATGCTTTCCCGTTGTGCAACAAGCTCTCAGCTCTTACAATTTTTTAACCCTTTTCAGTGAAAAAAAGGAGCTAAAATTTGGTATACGTCAACTCCTTAAGATCCTGATTAAAGGATAAAAATTTCAAGGGATGTTTCGATCTGACAAAGCTAACCATTCCCTTGTTAGACTGGTTTAAGGAAAGCAATGCAGAAAAGCACTGGAAATGCCACAAACAGTATCACTATTTACTGGAATGATTTTAACAAGTAGAGCTGTTTTCTTCTGCAGTGAACAATCGCCATTAATTCACTCCTGTATTAATTTACCTCCTGTTTGTATAAATCGATTAATATGATTGAAACTAACGCTTTATACAAAGTACAGCGATTTTAATTTTTTTATTTCTTTTCAGAATAGTTGAATAAATAATAAGACACTGCTGATTTTAACTTAATAAGTGAACGTGTTTATTATCTCGCAGCAGAACCTAAGTCGTTCTCTAATGAAAATGAGATTTAGAAACTTTATGAGTCATCGTAGCTAATAAATTGGAAAGGGTTTGGAGGGCTTAATTAATTTTTCCTTTCTTCTGGGATTAAAAAAAAAAAAGAATAGTAATCTTTCCCGATAGAGAATCAAATTCCAAAACCAAAGACCTTCCGTTCCATCATGAAATCCAATGAGATCATTTCGATATTGATTTCCAACAATCAATAAATGAGATCAATTGTATCTATTTGAAAGGTTTCTCAGTCTTATAAGACTGCCAAATTAATTTCTAATGCGGAGTTAGCAAAATGGCTTAATTTGCAAATTCAAAATTTAAACTGTCTATAATTTATGTTATTGACATTATTTGAACGTTTTTATCTCAGATTGTCCATTTGTCTGTTTGTTCGCATATCACGCCAAAACTGATGGACGGATTTCCATAAGATTTGTTATTTAGCTTTCTTACCATCTATTTAAAACCAGCCTTATTTCTTTTGCATTTAAAATAACCCCCTTACTCCCTAAAATGTTTGAGGCGATTACTTTATAATGTGATACAATGTTGATTTGTGATCCAACTTGCAGTATTAACACGATTATTTTGGACTCCACACCCACTCTGAAGATTTAGAAGCTAATAGAAGCAAAACACACATTTATAGACATAAACACAGACAGACTGACATTGATTATAGAGCATCACTTTTCTAGACTAAAAATCTTCCAAATTTCATATTTCCCTTTTAATTAACACACTCAGATAAAATGATTCTTTTCACACTTTTTCTTTTGTTTCCTATTTTTGTTGTATCAGTTTTGGAAAACATCTTTCGCTCTAAAATGTAATTGATTACTCCATTCATATGTGAAAAATAGTTTCTATTTCCTGATTAACATCTAATTATTTAAACTATGTTCCTTCATTCTCTTTCTAAATCCTATTGCAGTGAACCAATTTTCTGTGAAACATTTAAAGGTTTTTTATTCTTTTTTTAAAGAATAGAATAGAATCAAACTATCACAGAATTGATTGAGATTTGCCCAGCAGCAGTTTTTTTTTCTTCCTCTCTCTCTCATTTTTTCAAACCTAATGGATATTTCAAATGCACAATGAAACAGAGTTACTTTGAAGATTTTTCAATTGAATTAATGGGCGACTCCATTTTCAAATAGGAGTTGAACAGTTCTCCTGTTTCTCAATCCAGCTCTTCATTGTAATGGTGTTTTATGTTATTGAAATTATATGTTAGTTTTCTTCAGATTTTCTTCAGATTTTTCTACAGATAAATATTTTTAAGCAAATATGTTAGCTTTTTAAGTTCGTCCATAACTGTATTCACACAAGTTAAAATCGGTAAGGTCCACTTGATCATTTTTTCGTCTTTGTTTATTTGTATGCGCACCACCCTAAAACGGATGGGCGGATTTTCATTAAATTTAGTACATTGCTTATTTATCAATTTACAACATAGCTACATTACAATTTGGACTCTACCCGTCTCATCCTTCATAACTGACCTCAAAATGTCTCACTAAAACAGCAAGACGAATTTCTTTAAAATTTATTTTAAATGGTAGGAGAAAAATTGTATCATTGTACCAAATGTTAAGAAAATCAGTCTAGAACAGTTTGCATAATGTGCTGACAAACAGACAAAGGAGTAAAAACTGTTCAATTGGGATTGTAGGCATACGCTTGCTTCCTTTGCTCAATCAATAAACATGATAACATTGTCCCAAAAGTGGAATACCCTGTTACTAGGCAATGGGAGATTGATAGATTTTCGAGTGATAATCTCACAGCCGCAGAAAATTGAACGTCGTCCTTTAAACGTTGTTCGGAAAAAGTGGATCCTTTACTTGAATAAAAATCACACTTTTATCAGAACAAGAAGTGAACAATGAAAGTGGCTATTGCGTGTTTCTTTGACGTTCGTTTCCGAAGTTTGATGAGAGGATCTCACGCGAACTCAACTTAAAAAGCCAAACCCTTTCTAAAATTGTCGTCGTTTTATTAAAGAAAAGGTAATTTTCTTTCATTGCTCCTAAGGAAAACTGAAGGTCTTTTTTATGGTTAAAGCTTCCTTTTTTACAATAAACTAGCTTATTTTACTAGAATATGCACTAAAATAATATTTAAGTAGTAGTAGGTATCAGTGGCGTGACCTCGGGTGGGGGTGGGGGTAGTTAAGGGGCTGAAGGCTCCCCCCCCTCAACTCTAAAATAAATAAAAAAAAAGACAAGAAAAAAGAAAGAGATAAAGAAAAAAGATAAAGAAAAATGAGAATAAACGTTTCTTAAAGCACTGACTGGTCTGTATCTTATGATTTTGGAAAGTGATCTTTGAAACAATTTATTTTTAAATAGGCCTATCATCTGAATGAACTTTTTACAACATCCTTAGCCCCCCCCCCTACTCCAAACTTTGGGTTTGTCACTGGTAGGTATAGGCTCCGCTGTCATCGCATAGTAGGGATTGAACATGAAGCTGAGCATTAATTAGTAAACTATGTGTAGAAGGAGTAGAGATCAAAGTAAGCTTATTAATGTTTTAAGTAAATAGATATCGTGCGATGTCACTAAGACACTGGCCACTCACCTCTGAGTCCCGGGTTCAATTCCCATGTGAGCTTCGCTGATGGTGACGATCCGCGCTGGGCAGGTTTTCCCGGGGTTCTCCCGTTTCCCCTGCATTTCTCACACCATCCTTTCTCAGTCTTTCTCTCCGTCTGTCCTTCTCTCCGTGGGATAATACAAAAAATCTTTCAGGTCGACGTGCTCGGCTGTCATACCACCCACTTTCAATTAATCTAATCTAATCTAAATAGATATCGTACAAGGTTTTGATGAAATAAATAAGGGATTTTTTTGGGTCATTTTTGAAGAATAAATAAATAGTCCTACGATTTCAATTAGACCATACATAAGCTACAATATTCTACGTATCTTATTTTAAATCATATTTAATTCAACATAACATCATAACTACAAGGCGATATTTCTTTATCTTTTTATTCTCTTCTTCACTTTCTCTTCGGTCTGACGTCATTCCGTAATGGCGTCCTGGAGAAGGCAACGGGAAACCACTCCAGTATCTATTCCCAAGAATAAGTTACGGTTTCTCCTAGGGGTCGCCCTTCGGGGGTCACTAGGGCTCCGTGGACTTTCAACCAATCTTCGGATTATATTACTGTGTATGTATGTATGAACATACTAAGAATTGTACTTATTATTTTTAATAATTTGAATATTTTGAACATGCTAAAAACAGTAGGATGCTTAAAATACCTTTGTAGTAACCGTTTTATTTTAAAGTTTTGTAAAATAGAGCCTGAGGCAGCAAAGGAACATAACTTCGCGAAATATCGCCTTGTAGTTATGATGTTTTATTGATGTAAATAAGCTACCTACCAAATTTTATGGAAATCTGTTCCTTCGTTTTAGCGTGAGGCTCGTTCGAACAAAAAAAACAAAAGGCAAAAATGTCCAAGGGGAATAAATGTTCAAGACTATAAACGCTCGATAAGAAAAATAATTAAAAATACCTTCTCTATAATTACTAATTTCAGTTGTAGCTGACACGAATTTAAAATCAAAATACCATCTATCCCTGTGTAATCTTGCTTTGCGAAGAAAACACGTACGTTGAATGCCTATGAAAATACAGGACATATTTGTGTGTCTGGTCCTTTATTTTCATATTTTTACACATAATAAGAATATGAATCCGATTAGAAATTGAAAATTAAAATCGAGCGAATATTTGAAAGAATAGCTTGGTGAATCCGGCCAAAGACTGAATTCTCGAAGGAAACAGAAGAAGAGGAAGACCACGAATGAGATAGAGAGACTCCTTAATAAATAGCAAAAGAATGAATTGCAGGAAGACTACAGCTTAAAGCAACAGAAGAATAAATTTCCTTGAATCTTTTCCAATTTTATTATTAATAAATATAAGGAAAAAATATACGTATGTAGTCCAGTAATAATATTCCAATCATTTTTGTTGTTTCACTTGTAAGTCTTAAATTACATTGCAGCTTAAAAATGCAATTAATAGTTTTTCTATTTGTTTGTTTATTTTATACGATGTAATAGTACCGTGTTTTGATTTTACTAGTTTATTTCGTAACTTCCAGAAAACTACCCTAAAACTTTGAGAGATTTCACAGATGAGAAATTACAGGAAATTACTGAGAAAGAATTAAGTTTTTGTAACGAGCTTTCTTTTTCGAATCGAAGCAACATAAGCCATTCACCAATCAGCTAAAAGCAATTTGCCATCGCTTGACAGTAACTAGAAACAACTCAATTGAATTGAGACAAACACAGAACCTATTTAGAGAAGATTGTGTCACTGATATCAAAAAGTGCTTTTAATACTCAGTTGAATCGATGCCGTAATTAATCTATTGTTCACATCTTTGGTAGCAGATGTTTCATATTTATTGGAGATGATCAGAACAGATTGGGATTAAAATATCGACCATTCCTAACCAACTGGACAGCTGATTATAATTGAAGGCAAGCGACTATTTTAGGAGAATTCTTCTCTAAAGGTTTAAGAAGAAATTCTTTCCATTTTTAAACGGAAGCCTTTTGGTGATACGAACTAATTATATTTAGTTTGGATTCCCGAATTTATTTTAATAAGTTTTTTTTTTTTTTTTTTTTTTTTGCGTTGTTGGGAATTCATCAAATGCAAACTGATTGATAATTCAGCAGTTCGTGTTTCACTGATGTTGTAATTCTCCCGCGACCTCATATTGACAGAGACAAGCACAGCAATATTACCGGTCATGTTGAGACCTAAATGAAATGATACAATTTTTTAAGCCTAATCCACAAATATCATTTTAATTTCATAAATCAGTCCGTTATTAAATGGTTGGTAAACGGTATTAAATTTCTTGGGTGACTTATAGCCAAGAATCCGTTAGCTAACTTACAGCTACTTGGTTTGTTTGGTTTTTTTTGGTCAAATAAATTGACCAGGCGTAGCTGAATGGTCAAGACCGTACTTTTCCAAGAAACTGATATTACCGAACCTGGGCTCGAATCCTGGTTGGATTTTTGTTTTTTTCTTTGTCCTTTTCTTTTCAATGGCGTAATGTACACTTTCTTATCGGTGTATTTTCGTTAACAATATATTTGGCAAAATAGTCTACCATTTTATTTTAATGACAAATATCAAAAGGATCGTAAAGACAAACCAATTAGCTGAGCAAATAGAAAATTTAAAATTTTACAGGTAATGAATTTTAATTTTTATTTAGTTTAATATTTATTTTTAATTATTGTTATTTATATTACTGAAACCGTTACTTCAACAAAACAAAATAAAAATGTAATGCATCTTGAAGCAGACAGTCTACACTTAATATCAATCTCTTAAAATTAAAGCTTTCCCCAGATAATTGTTATTGATTTATTGCTCTAATGAGGCCTCGTGGCAATAACCCTTAGAGTCCGGCGTTCATAGACCTCAGAGTTCCAATTTGATTCCTTAAGTCTGTAATTTTCCCGCTTTCTTAATCTTCCATGCTAATGTTTACCAGATTCAATTGTTGTTGTTTATTATCCATTATTGAAACATATCTTTCCCTTCGATAACTATCAACATTGTTAGAAAACATCTCATTTCAGTGGGTAAAAGGTAGTCTGTAATTGTAAAGGTTGATCATGTTTCTTGTTTCTACAATTCTTAAGCTAGTATTTCCAGAGTGAGAAATTCGATGACTATTTTTGCTTGTTTATTAATGATTCTGTTCCTTTTTTATTTATTATGATGCTTCACAAAAACGCTTTTATTGCCTAAAGCCCCGCGAACACCATGCAATTTTTCAGCAACCTAGTCGTCCGATTTTCACGTCACCAGATGATAAAGACAGTCTTGAGCCCGTTTTTCAGCAACTTGGCAGCAACTTTTGTCATCCGACTCGAGTTGTTCCTACACTAGCAACTCGAAAAGTTGCATCGAATTCGCTGGGAATTACCCAATCACAGGGCAGCATTGGAACATGTCAATCGTAACGTCACGCCCATGGAAGAAATGGCATCCAAAATGATATTCGCCGATTCGATTCGAAGACAAGCGGGTAACATTTAATATCAGAGTATTGCGAGTTTCTTTCATGCAGAAATAAAGTTTATTCTGAAATGCAGTAATTGTATGCGGCAGAATTTATCAGAGAGGTTTCAAAACCTGATTTTTTCGGATTTTCCACATAGGCTGTTGGAAATGCATTGCATTATGGGATTCCTTCTATCACGGCCGACTCATTTGCGAGTTGCATGATGTTTGCTGTTAACAAAAGTTGGCCAACTCGAAGTCGGCCGACTAAAGTTGCTGAAAAGTTGCAAGGTGTTCGCGTAGCTTAAGCATTACTCCACAGTAAACTGATGCTGAATATTTTGCTGATTAATTAATATTTTCCGATTAAAAGGCACAGGGCACCAGACAGTCAACCCACGAAACGCTTCGAAGAAGTTACTTCTCTTTTGTCATTTTGTTTTGGCCTTTTTTTTAAATAACCTTGTCTTCTAAGAAAGAGGGCTCATTAAATCAATCAGTCTGTGTGTTTGTATGTATGCAAGCGTTTATGTACATCTCTAATAATGTTAAACCGCTGGAGGGATCTTCTTGAAACTATGCTTGCATATTTAAGGTAAAGAGACGTCTAACTTTTGATTGACTTTATGTACGAAAGCTTATTTAAGTACATTAGGTGGATTCTTTTTGTTAAGCTTACTTATGTGAACGTTAAATTAGTTTCAATTGTTTTATTTGACCCGTTCTGTTGGTTACTTTATATTTAAGTTCCTTTGAACCTTATACATGTAAGGATTTAGAAGCTGTGAAGTTCACAGTTTATTTCGATTATTGTTGTTTTATACCCTCGATGATAGGCTTACAGTTCTAAGCCTTTCTCGAGGGTAAATCTGACTGAAGAGTTCTAATAAGGATTCAGCTGTGCCGAATTCCCATCGATGATGGCTCGGTGTACGAAACCTTATTTTCTGTGCACTTGGTGGATTCTTTTTGTGTTAAACGTCTAATTTTTGTTTTTGAAATTTTTCTGTATGGGTCCTTATGGAGAACGTGATAAACTCCTACAGAAATGCTTTAGAAACGAAACAATAGTATGAATCAATGGATACGGTAACTATCTAAAGCCACTAATTTCAGCGCGATTAAAATTAGTCGAATTTACACAGCTTAGGTAATGCTTATTTCATTATTTTATTTTTTTTCTTAAGAAAAATTCTATTGTTTTCATTTAGACAGAAATCAAACTAAACGAAGGCTTTAAAAGATTAATAAATAAAAAAAAAAGTTAAATCATTGATAATAGTTCATCGTGTTTGAGCTGAAACCATGGTCGTGTTGTTTTTTGTATTTGTATTTTTAAATTAAATTTTTTCAATGTTAACCAGTATGCAGGTGCGTAGGCTTCATTTTTTGAACTTTGAAAAAAAAGTTAAGGAGCAATGTTTTACGGAAAGTAAGTTCCCCGTTCTTTCAGAAACTCCTTGTCCTACTTTTTGAGCAAATGTTATGCGATCGTAACACATTTCGAAATTTGAGACACCAACTACAACTTGTTTTTCTCTTTCCTGCCTGTGAAGATTTAATTCATTTCATACATTAACAATTTTTATTTGTTTGTCATTTTCAATCCGCTATTTTGCGTGACCCGTTTTCTGCTTGTAATGCACTTCCGAAAGATAAAAAAAGAGAACATTGGCTATCGATAACATTATTAAAATGATAGGGGTGAAATATATGGAGAGAGAGTTTGCAGATGAAGATTTATGATTGCAAGCAATAATACGACCGAGGCCTAAATTACTGCTCGTTCACTCTCTCTTAGAAGCTATTCTCCCATGGCTATAATCGACTCTTCCTTTAATGGAACAGTCCACTGAGTGAACCCGTAAAACGCCCGCCCAATTAGGTTAGCAAGAATAGCCGCGGGGCATCGAAAACCCTCAGCTTCAATATTGTACCACCTTGGAAAATGTGATTTGTGCTTTCTTTTTCCTTTTTTATCGTGTAATGTGATGAGGCGACGTGATCTCTTTGACGCTAACAGAAGCATTCCAACATTTATTAATACAGTGATTAGCTCCTAAGCCAACACTGCACAGGCCATCAGCACTGATTTCTCAGGTTGTAATAAGATACGAGATGTCGGTTTCTCGATAATGAACAGCAGAAATACTGATATGCTTTTATCGATCGGATGGTGTCTGTTTTATTTTAACATTAATTGAAATCTTCCAATTACTGAGATTTCCTTTCTTATCCATTATAGGTAGTTATGGTGTTTTCAATGTCTTGGAAAATCAAGAAACTCTGACGCTATTTTAGGAGCAAATGATTCGAAAATAGTTTGCTAATAACATATCCAAGGAAACGAATGCTCACTTCTTTCATAAATAAATAATATTTTTTCTCATTTCATTAAAAAAGCTAAAATCTGAACTGTAGCTCTAAATTCAGAATTTCGTAATGAGCTTTCTTCGTTTCCCGATTTACTCTCTACTAAGTCTTATACCGGGTGATTCGTAAAGTACTAGAAGTACTCGCTACACTGTTTTTATTTATTCCCACCCTCCAGGAGCTCCTTTGTGTTTGAAATAAACCCAACAGACTCACTACAATTTGTTTTATTTATCCCCCCTACCCCGGGCTCTAGTGTTTGAAATAAACCCAATGGAGTCAATACTCTATTTAACTTAGCCTATTCTAATCTCGCTTCCCTTTCTTTGCTCTTCCCGGTTGTGAAGGGTGCTAACTAGACCATTTTTTTCATCGGGCAGAAAAAAGGCTAAAATGGGTACCCCATCATCCGACTCAGAATCGCACGTTCGATACGGAAATCCTTGCCCTATTTTACTTTTTCTTTTACACCGAATTTGATCTTAGAAAAATATTTCGATGTTCGTTCTTTATAGGCCTATTTTTCCTGTACTATTTTTATGAATCACCCTGTATATTAAGTTTCTGATTTCAATGTTTTATACTTGAGAGGTCTTTCAGAGTCTGTACAACACGTAGCGGCAGTTCTAGCAGTATATCGTAGTGCAGGCTTTCTAATCTTTTAGAATCACCTGTTGCTGCTGCAATACGCTCCTATTAATCTGGGATACACTTTTCAACGACGAAGAACAGCATTTAACATAAGAATATCTTCTACCCATCAAATCGAATGAGAAAGCTTTAAAATATACATTACAATATTGTCAATGATGAAATCGTAATGAAATTTCGTTGGCTTCTAGTAAGAAGTTCAACTAGATATTACAGAAAACTTATAAACAATATTGAAAGTAATCTTTTAAAGTTTAAGGAAAAAAAAAAACCTGAAGTAGTTTTGGAGTAATTTACATGAGATGTTTGTTTAGATAAGTCATCTTATTTTCATAGAGTAGGAATCGGAAAGTTTTAATTTACTCTCCTTTAAATTGTTATCCTGAATAATCTACTGCAACAAAGGATACCATTATTTTAAGTGGTTCAGCAAATTACCTTTTATTTGACCATACACGGACTACGCACAGACTATACATGTTAATAGTTACTAGTCGGCTACCCGTCGCTTCGCTCCGGAAGCCTCCCTTATGTAACGGAAAACAATTTTTTATTTATTAAAAAACACACACACACACACAAATTACATCAAGGAAACTAAAACTAAAATTTTTTAAAAGCTTTTTTTTAAATTTAATTTTTGATGTCTATATTCTCTCAATCTACGACTGCTTTTAGAACCACCTTGTAAATCATATATCTATGATATATTTTTATTTTTTGCAGAGATTA
>JAFIDM010000001.1:23811325-23834171 GCA_023159025.1 Thereuonema tuberculata
GCAGAGATTATAATGTAGGTCTAGTGGTCTAATGGCTAAGACGTCTAACTTCTGAGCAGTATTCTACTTAATAGAAATAGTGCATCTTTCTTTCTTGACTATCTTTTTTTTTTATTTCTATTGATACTTTTCAGTGGTTTTCGAGTTAGAAATAGTGATGGTTTTTGAGTTACAAATAGTGATTTTTCAGTATTCTACCTAATGAAATACTGCTTCTTATTTCTTGACTCTTTTTTTTTTTTTTTTTATTCCAAATGATACTTTTCAGTGGTTTCTGAGTTACAATAGTGTTCAGTATTCTATCTAATAGAAATACTGCTTCTTTCTTTTTTGAGTCTCTTTTTTTATTCTAAGTGGCACTTTTCAGTGGCTTTTGTGTTCCAAATATTGATGGTTTCTGAGTTACAGATAGTGATTTTTCAGTATTCTATCTAATAGAAGTATCGCTTCATTCTTTTTTGACTCTCATTTTAATTATAATTGTCACTTTTCAGTGACGTTTGAGTTACATTTATTGATGGTTTTTGAGTTGCAAATAGTGATTTTTTCGGTATTCCATCTCAAAGAAAGAGTGCTTCTCTCTTTCTTGACTCTGTTTTCTTTACTTCAACATCTGGCGTGTATACCCACATATTTTTCAATATCACATAGGATTTGGTTAAGTAAGAATATTTAAAATATTGCAACGTTTCGGCAATTATCGTTCTAATTGTCAGTTTCGAATTACAAATAAACTGACTGATGTGAAATAAATAAACAATCTTGAGATTCAAAAAAAAGATTGAATACATTCCTTATTGATGGGGGAAAGGAAAGGAGATATAAGTCAAAAAACCATATGAAGAGAGTTGTAGTCCCTATGGCCTAATGGATAAGGCATCTGACTTCGGATCAGAAAGTTGCAGGTTCGATTCCTGTCGCGGATGTTTCATTGTAAAAATTATTTCTATTTTCCATTCTCTCAGAAAATTGCGCCGGACAGACACACAGACAGAGAAATAAAAGATTTTAGTAATATAGATTGTTCTTTTTCGGTCAAAGTCAGTTCAGTTTTGCTAGATAAATCAAAAAAACAATATAAAGATAGTTGTAGTTCCCATGGCCAAATGGATAAGATGTCTGACTTCGGATCAGAAGGTTGCAGGTTCGATTCCTGTCGCGGATGTTTCATTGTAAAAATTATTTCTATTTTCCATTCTCTCAGAAAATTGCGCCGGACAGACACACAGACAGAAAGACAGACAGAGAAATAAAAGATTTTAGTAATATAGATTCTTTATTTCTTTCAACTATTCAGTCCCAATTGCTATTTTCTGCATTTACATCTACTAACTATTAATAAATTAGAGACATCGTAGCTACAGTACATTATTAATACACGGAACAAAATTGAAATTCGAGCAAATATTGAAATACTTCATCCTCGACGTCCCTTTGTGTACATTTCCCAGTGAACCAATCAAGGTCTATTAATTATAATGAATGTAATCACGTGATAAATGTAATCACGTTCTCGTGCTCGAGAGAAGTTTATTATAGATTTTTTTTTTCTAGTCTTTGATAGCATTGCTAAGTTTTTCGTTTGAAACGAAATAATGGTAATATCTGTAATGGTTTGTTGGTCTTATCCATATTCGAGTTTTATAATTTTTTATCCTATCAAAACGGCTTTCGGGATTCTTATTATAAAACCCATTTTTGTTTTGTTTGAATTCTTTATATTTGTAACACTTTACTCAGTTTCACTGTAGATAGATTCAATTGATTTTTTTTTGGTATAGGTTTTAATGGGTTTTAATCATTGTTTGTAGCATCTTAATAAATAGAGTAGTATAAAATTCAATTCACAGTTTTAAAACACAAAATCAAGCGATCTCTTACAATTTACAAACAATCAAACGCTTGCATTGTTCAAAGTGGCACTACTCTTGATTGGAGTGCAAAACTCTTCCATTCAAGCCGTTCTAATTCAAGGGTGAAATCTACATTCAGTTCATTTAGTATGTTTAGGCCTCATTTTACACTACGCCGGGACATCATTCGCGAAGTAGCCTGCATCGACCTTGAACTGAAATTGGCCACTGTGGATCGAGAATATAATCTTCGTTCTTCCAGTACAAGCATACGCCAATTCATTACTGTTTTTGTTATCCGATCAATGGCCACCTAAAACCAAAAGAGGCTTGAACAGTAATTCGGATATTTTCCCCCAAACCTCCAGACCAAAGGGAAATCCAACGAGATAAGACTCACGGAGCTCCAACTCCCAGTTGGGGCTGTAGAGACCGTTACATTCACACACAAATACACATACAATAGGTAGTTAAAACGTAATGCAACTGAAAATCCTAAATTTAGATCGATTTTGGACAGATAGGCTCCAAAGACATGGACAAAAGCCTATCGGCAGCAATAACAATTACCGAAAATAAAATTCCTACTCTGAAACCTATCTCTTCCAGCCTGTAAACAAGTCTAATACAATAATCAATCAATAAACCAAAAAGGCACCAAAGTAAACAAAAGATCTCCCCTTTGAGCTATGAATAGTGGAATTGAGTTCGGCCGTTTCATCCTTTTCATAGACTCATTAGCCACACAAACCCTCTGTCGAAAGCTCAGATCGCGAAACCAAGTAAGGAAATCCACCGACGCACTCGCCTGTGAGTTCCCAATAAAACAATACCAAAATACAAAATCAAAACAAAAGAAAGACCTCCAATTCCTGGCTTGCGAATCCGTGAGGTTCAAGGGAAATTGAAGAAGGCAAGGCTATTGACAAGCCACATAAATTACAAAGAAATTTTAACGTGCCTGTGATAAATTAATCAATAAACCAAAAAGGCACCAAAGTAAACAAAGTAAACATTTCGCTAATCCGAGATTTGTAATCTACTTGCAGTCTTATATTTGTACTTTCCATCTTACGTCTTTGTTTCCATCTTTTAATTATTCTTGCTCTCTACGCCTGTGAGTCTTACACTCGGTAGCTGAGAAAACCCTAGCAAACTTGAAAAATTAGACTCAAATGATTTTCTGACGAATTTCTAATAGTAAGAATTAATAAAAAATAACACTTTATTTGCAATTGCAGCGTGAGGGATTTAGAACGGATTCTATGTGAATTTCGATAGAATGTAATGTATCTAAAAGAATCGTAGAAATAAAGCATCACAGTCGATACCTTAATATATCGATGAACAGTGTAGATTGCGAAACATATCATTCAATAAATAATCCATAATTTTACTCAAAATAATAATAACTGAAAAGGAAACTTAAAATTAATAAAATAAACGTTAAAAAAAACTTTTAAAAACCACAATTCTGTAGTATATTATTTTTTTTTTTTTTTATTTTGGCCTTGTATGTCAGTCCACGGCGGGACGCAAGGCGTTCCCCCTAAGAACGGCGGGAACACTGGTCGTAATCACCCCGACTGACCAAGTGACTGGGGTGATGGGAAGAGAAGAGACAAGGGACAGAGAAGAAGCAGACAAACACACGAAAAGAAAGTGAAACAGCCATGCCACTGCCGGGATTCGAACCCAGGTACTGGCGCATTGGTCGCCACGGCTGGCCGCCGCCGAGACCGCACGGCCACGCCAGCACAGCTTTGTAGTATATAATGATTAAAATATATAAGAATTATGTACATATAATGCAGAAATAGTTATATATGTATATATATAAGAGCTGTGCCCCGCGGTGTCATCCGAGTTAAATTCGGCCCTTCTCGGTAATGTTCGGTTCTCGTCGTGCAGCCAAGCTGCCCCGCCGCATCCGCACCCGTTGATTGACGTTTATGTTTACTGCTGCGCTCCTATTGGTCGTAGCGCGATGTTATGTAGCCTATAATCTTCCTCAATAAATGGGCTATCTAATGCAAAAAAAAAATTTTCAAATCGGACTGTTAGTTTCTG
This sequence comes from Thereuonema tuberculata, assembly GCA_023159025.1. NCBI lineage: Eukaryota > Metazoa > Arthropoda > Chilopoda > Scutigeromorpha > Scutigeridae > Thereuonema > Thereuonema tuberculata. Next base: position 23,815,249 of record JAFIDM010000001.1, read on the forward strand.
AGATTAGCGCGTTCAAACACATAAACTCTTCAGCTTTCTAATAGTAGTACAGATATATATGTAGCCGCCTAGCGGTTGGTCTCGATAGTATTGGCGCATGGAAGGACGTTTTGCCTTGGCGGAATATATTAATATATCAATATATTATTGTATATTACTGTATTGTCATAAGCAAGGTGCAAAATTTCTAAATGATTGACCGATGGGAAGTGACTTAAAAATTGATTACAAGATTTGACCCGGAAACCAGACAGTGTGAGTTAATAAAAGCGTGGTAAAAATGGATTTTAGAATATGTATCGCAACTTATTCTAAGAAGGGCCTTGCTAAGGTGTACTTGCCCAGGACCTCCCAATCTCTAACATAGACTCCTGCAGACAAAACAAACAAAGTAGACTGTTTTTAGTGACGAGATCATTATCAGGGATAGATTAGGAACTTTTTTTTTGCTTGTCTGCGGGCTTTGGGATTAGCAGTATTATCTGATATCAGAAGATTTTTTTTTTAATAAATGTCAGACCTACCCTAAATAAATGATGACTTCGTTACCCGATCTCTACTTCATGGCAACATGAAGCGATGAATAAACTGCTGAATATTGAAAATAAAGTTTATTTTTCACTTTACCGAGTCGACGGTGTTGGTATTTCCGGAAGATCACCCACATTGACTAACACTTTAAACAGTTTTTTTTTTCCTTTAACATGTTGTAGCAATGATCCCACATCTTTCAATCAGTAATCTGCTACTTTTAATCTACTTCCCGCAATAGACAAAGATTCCGCCTTCTATTCATCGACCTGTAGTTTCCATCAACATGCCTAAGGTAAACCCACCCTTAGGCTGTCTTATTTTTGTTTCCTCAAATCGTTAAGCCAAGAATTTAACAAACAATCTCTCTCTACTTCGAAATCATTAGCCATCGAAATGAAGAAAGCACTTATTGCCTCCAATTTCAAGTCCCCGAAACAATCGCAAAGTTGACGTCACTAATTTATCCTCCACAAAGTCATCCAAAGGAAGGAAATTTTGTTGTCGGCCGTTGGCGTCGCTTTGTGGTCGACGGCGCATCGCTCCGTAGCGAAGCATCGAATTAAGGGCTTCGTGACATTTGTCTGAGACCCGTCACGCCTGATTGGAGAGAAGCTGTTTGCCTTTAGTGATTTGCTTTCCTCGATTCCTATTCTCTCTCTCTCTCTTCTCTTCCTTGAGAAATTAAAGCCTATTTTCGTATCGGGCCTCGCCTTCTCGGATTGGGAAATGGAACAATAAAGCGAGTGGCGAGAGGCCCTGATTCGTCAACGCAGGAGAACGAAAAGAAAACTGAAATCAAAAAAATAATAATATAACTCCTGCATCATTACTCCTTTCCATCGCCATTTGTCCTGCATTCGAACACAGACAGACGGTCGTTCCATCTATTGATCTAGTCCATCCACCCACACATTACAATTATTCTCTGCCTTTTTATTTTCTCTTCGGCTAATTGGGTCACGATAGTCCCGTCACAGTCACAAGCCTTGTTTGCCAACCCACGATCTACAAAGAAAGGAAAAGTCAGTTAATAGACGATATAGTCGCAAACGAATAGAAACTATTTATTATAACGTTTATTTGAGCTTTTTCCGTAGTTACTTCACCTTGAAATTCCAATCGAGGATCTCTATTAACAAAGAAATAAATTGGAGATGAGAAGGATTAGGCCTAATATCCTGTAAGTAGATTTTACTAAAAATCAAATTTGACAAAATTTCATCCTCATGTAGGTTGAGGGAAAGCAGTACTTCAGTATTTTCCAATCATTGAAGTGTATGCTTGTTAGTGGACGAAAGTGTAAAGGAGGGAAAACTTTTGTGTTCATTCTATATAAAATTACCTCTATAGCCCAAACTATAAGTCGGACAGATATGAGTAATGCTTGATTGTAACCCTTTTGACTTGTTAGAGGGGAAATAGAGTTCCTGCCTACGGTCACTTTCTCTCTTACAGGAAGTGGGCGCAAATAAAACTTCCGGCATCGCTTAATGCCGGATATGATAACAGTTTTTCTTCATTTTTTTTCCTTGTTTTTGTTTCTTTTTGATCCCGTACACGAAATCTAATATTGTTTACTTCACACATCTGGGACCAAGCTATCTTGATTATGATGTAAATGCCGCAGATTCTAAAATTAATTCTCATTGTTTATGAATTAAATAAGTGTTATTCCAGAGTTTTTTGAATTGTGGAGTATGAAAAAGCGGCAGTAAATTAAAACTCTCTCAACCAGTGCAACTGTGTTATAAACTATATTATGCAGAATGTTCTGGGTTTTTTTTCTATAACCAAAGTCTCTGAACAGGATGTAGCTCATTTGAATATGGAGATAGGTTTATAATGTCGATATTTCTATGTATCTTTACATTTTTTTTGACAACCAACACAATCAGTAACAAGAAAGATATCTCGTATTTCTAATATCAACCCCCGCTATTCAATTAACGGAAATATAATATGAAACATCAAGCCAATAAGTGTAATGTCTTTCTTTGTTTTGCTTGACGGTGCACATCAAGTGCAAACTTCGTGTCCGAAGTCCCCGAACACCTAAAAGAAACCATTGCATTTCTAGGGAAGAGATATTGAGGTGGTTCCCGTTACCCCCCTAGAAGGAATGATTCGAGACCTGAAGAGAAATTGCAGAAGCAGAGAACACAGGAAAGGAATTTTTTTTTAAACATCCATGTCGACGCCAAATTTGAACCCGAGATTTCTGGCTGCGCAGAGGGATCAGCTGATGTCTTGTGACTTACATAGCAGATAGTCGTTAGTGCAGCTATCAAGGTTAAGACATTTCGGTGCGTTTTCGTGAGGCAGTGCTGTCGAATTGACGCTTAAAGAGCAGCGACTGAATTTAAAATGTTTAAAACTTGGTAAAACATTTTCTCTGTTACGCCAAGCGTATGGAGAGGAAGCAATGTCGCGACATTGAACCTAAGTTCAAGAGTGGCACAAGCGATTCAAAGATGGTCCACATCCAGGAAGGCCTTATTTGTGGCAAAGAAAGAATTGGATTCTCCGTCGTACAACGACCCAGCACACCGGTCGCTCAAGGTGAACGAATGCCTCTGTCTTTCCTCAGCCTCCGTGTTCTCGGATCTTGCTACAGCTGATTACTGCCTGTTTCCGAAGGTCAAACACTTTCTCAAAGAGCATAGGTTCACTTCGTCCGAAGAGGTGAAGACGTATGCGACGCGCGCTCTGAAGGACATGACCAAAAATGGCATCCAGAACTGTTTTCAAAAATGGTAGAAGTGTGTCACTGACCCAGGTGCTTACTTTGAAGGTGGTGTTAAGTAAAAGGTATAAAATGTTGGGTTTCTTCTTTACCCTACTAGTACATTTATTCGTATATGCATATCTCGGAGATATTGGGGCTTCGTTTCCAGACCACAGCAATAAAGCAAGTCACATGAGTTCTTTGATTTCCCAGTGCACATAAAATTTATGTTTGCATTAAAATCTAATAAGTGTGCAATATCATTATGTCTATAAAAAAACAATGTACAGACCTTAATTTAAAATATTTTATTCCTAAAAAACTGCTAACCACCATCTGAGCGAAAGGTCACTATTACCGTAAGAGATATAATAACAATGAAAAGTTATTGCGAGAATTAATAAAATGTGACACACAGACACGAAGTGAGCACATGCTGTAGGGAAAACGCGTCTATAGACTTGCTCGAGACAGGGCTGCCAAAAATATTTAATTTGTAAAAAATGCAATATCTGTAAAGTGAAGCGCAATAAAGGAGGTATGCCTGTACACAGTTTCTATTGGAATGAATATTCATCTACATAATTTTCAATTTCATTTGAGTTGAAGATTAGTCAGAATAGACTCCAATGTAATAATTTGCTTCTGAGTGGGGTAGAACCTGATAGATATATCCTTGTTAGCGTCAAAAATGATTATTAATTTTTGCAACTACCTAAAAACTTATTTGTATTTCTGCAGTTCATGATTATTCAAGGCTGAGAAACATATATTTTAATTTATGTTATGTTATTTAGGGAGAAAAAAAAATGAAAGCAAAAAAAAACGCGATTTATGAACCAGAAATCCTTAGGTAGAATCCAGAAGGAGGACACCGTTAGAGAAAGGCCTAGAAATATATGAAGAAGAATGGGCTAGACAGCAAGACCGCAGGGACAGACGCGAGAGGAAAAGTTGTTATTCGAGCAATATATCTTAACAAAGTAGAATGAAGAAAAACAGTTTATTAGGTCTACAAAACAACTACTTTAAAATCTAAGAAAGAAAAAAAAATAATTTTATTCATGTCCAGATTAAGGTCGTTCCAAACCTTCATTTCTTTTGTATTGATAAAAATCTGCAAATTTAAATGTGAAAATGTTAATAAATGTTAATAAATGTTAATTCTAATCAGTGGCGTAGTAAGGGGGGGGCGGACTTCCCCGGGACCCCTCCTGAGAGGGGCCCAAAAGCCAGCCTAGAGGGCCCCACCAGTCAGCCTAGGGGCCCCATCCACCCAAGTATCCGACCAGTCCATTTACAACGTTTTTTTTTTTTTTTTGGTTGTGGAATAATGGAACTCCCGCCCCGGGCCCCCAAAGGCGTTGGTACGCTACTGATTCTAATTCCTTATTAATATTTGTCCACGAAGCTCATTAAATTGAAATTCTATTTATTTATTTTCAAAAATAATCAATATTTCAACAGTCAAGCAATGTAATGTTAAGAACTAGTTTCTTGAGGACCAAAAGATATTGCATTAAAAAACAAAAACAAAAAGTTTGAGAAGGGTTTGTCTGATATAACAATGTTTCTCTTGAGGTTTCAAAACGAAAAATATAGTTGCTTTACTTCATTAATAATTAACTATGCAGTGAATGTGAATGTTACAATCACAGCAAAGAAACTTAAAGTTTAAAACTTTACTGAAAGAAACACAAAAGGAAGCAAAGAAGCTGTAATTTTACCTCGTATTATTCCATTTTAGTATTTTTCTGCTGTGTTGTCTGTTCGTCTCTGTCTGTTTGTCTGCTTGAACATTCTCACTCATATCACGTTAAAACGGTTGAACAGATTTTCGTAAAAGTTGTTGCTTGTTCAACTTAAAATACACCCACATTTATTTTCGTTTATCCTCTCCCCCAATCCTCAAAATACTGGGGCTACGTAGTATCTAAATTTTTATCAAAGAAATTAATCTATTGACACAGAAGTTTAAATATTCCACTCAACTCCACCTTTCCATTGTACAAAACTGAAAACTTCCAATCACTTAATCAAATTATTTCCTTATCTGCCGTTGTGTAAGCCTTACTGATCGTTGCTATGGCAACAGATCCTTAGGATTGGGAAGCTGCTCCGTCGCAAGCAGTTGTCTTCATTTTGAGTGATGATTGCTTGGGGGCGCTGCTCGACCATTTCGGCGATTAGCAGCTTCCCGAATGTCAGGCGAAGCAAAATGAATTATAGAAGATTTACCACGCATTGGAATTTCAAGCTCGAACAGCCAAGGACGAGAATGTTAAGTGTTTCTGACCCAAGATCCAAGTGGCGAGGAAACAAGTGTTCGGACTGAAAACGAACCATGTTCTGGGAAATCAGTTTTGTTTTGAATTTTCGTGATAATGGATTCATTAAAACCTTCGCGTTCAATAAGAATAAGAAATGTAAAATTCAGGGAGTCATGAAACTCTCTGAAAGAAACCTTTACATATACATATATTAAATAATATGTACATCATGTAACTATTCAATAATGGTATAATTAAGTACTCTTCGACTCTTTCTTTACAAAGAAGCTCCCGAAAGAACTTAAAGTGTACTTCGTTAAAACCGTGCTCTTTTTTCTTAATTTTAATTTTAATATCTACAATCTGAGGATATTTATTAATTTCCCAAGAAAAAATAATTAATCCTCATTACTTAATTAAGTTGTACTCTGAGTCCCGGGTTCGGTTCTCATGTGGGTTTCGTTGATGGTGGCGATCCGCGCCGGGTAGGTTTTCCCGGGGTTCTCCCGTTTCCCCTGCATTTCTCACACCATCCTTTCTCAGTCTTTCTCTCCGTCTGTCCGTGGGATAGTACAAAAGATCTTTCAGGTCAACGTGCTCGGCAGTCATGCCACCCACTTTCACTTAATCTAATCTAATTAAGTTGTGTAAATCAAGTTAATATTAAGTAAAAAACCTCGCGCAGACATTATTAATAAAATTATTAAGTGGATTAATATCCTTTGGTTAAGATATCGATAGATCCAGTGGTTTTTCTGTCCTAATGTTTTTCTATAGGAGTTTTTTAATCTCTTGTTGGCGCTGATTTCTCGATAGTGAATCCACACGGAAGAAATTTCAAATACGGTATAAATGTTAGATCATCTCTTGTCCTTAAATATGCCTTCCACGTTTCAAGAAGATTTACCCAGCGCTATTATGAATATATTTATAATAACTCTATAAATGATTTAGGACAAATTATTTAGGAAATTTATCATAGAAACTATATCATCAAATACATGATGATTCAAAATTTCCTGTACAAATTTTTTTCATTTATCATCATTAAAAAAAAAATTCAAAATTAATAAGCAAAAGCAGTGATTCTTAATCTAAGTTGCGAGACGGTTTTTTTTTTTTACAAGGTAAATCATTAAAATTCAAAGTATGTAAAATATGTGCAATTATTGATTTTGTACTTTTTAAAAGTTTACAAATAGTTGTATCGTGTATAATAAAAAAAAGTTTTTTTTTTTTCATTGTTAATAAGGGTACAGGTAAAAGACATATATAATCTTTTCCTTAGTTTTAATCTCTTTTAAGTAATTTTGGGAAGGAATGAAAAACAGCAAATATACAAAAATAGTCCAGTAAAATGGTACATTTTGGTATGCAAAAGGTCGGGTAGTTCTGAGTTTTTGGATATGTTGTGATCTTATTATCGTCGCGGTGAGAGTTGGACCTGCGAACACATTATCATTGACTAATTTCTCCAGTATCAAAGCCGTAAGCTCCGCAGAAAATATCAATGTCAATTATCAAAAATAGGAAATATCAAAAATCTCACATACATCTTCTTGAAATCGACGAGCAACGTTGAGAATAATTTCCCTACTTGATTTTTGAGACCTTTTCCTCGTCGAAATGTTGAATGTGAATCCAACGACCGCCATTTTATCTTACATTTGAATGTGACCGACAGGCCAGGAAAGGTAAATCTATCATCTGCGTAGCATTCTGGGAGGATCATTTCTCGCCGCGGTCACTATAAAATCCAAGTTTTCGACCTCCGCGCGCCAAGGCGCTCCACGTGGTAGCAACAAAACAACAAAATTTTTGACCTTCGCTATGTTTTTCCATAATATCTCCTGAACGGTTTGCTTTACAGAAAATAATATCCGTTACAAATGTAGAGGAGTGTAAATTTGTCACAGTTTGAGCCCAAAAACAGCTCTGTGGCTGCAATAGTAACCGAGACACAAGCTTCCCAAAAATCACGATTTTCTACAAAATTTATTAAATTGTGATTATTCGGCAATTTTTGTTGATATCACCGAAACCAATGAAATAGTTTTCCTAGCCTTTAAATTTGTTCCTTATGATATTTGCTCTATTTATTGGTTTCGGCCATATTCCACAAAAATTGCCGAATAATCACAATTTTCATACACTTTTGAGAAAATCGTGAAGTTTGGGAAGCCTATGTCTCGGTCACTATTGCAGCTACAGAGCTGGTTTTGGGCTCAAACTGTGACAAATTTACTCTACTTTAAATTTGAGACGGGTAATATTTTCTGTGAACAAACAGTTCAGGAGATATTGTTTAAATCTTGAAAAGGTCCAAAATTTTGATGTTTTGTTCATATCGCCGTGGCGCACGGAAGTCGAAAACTTGGATTTTACGGTATAAGACTAACACTAACAACATATCCAAAAATCAAAACTACCAGACGTTTTGCATACCAAAATGTATCATTTTCCTGGATTATTTTCTAATGTCAAACTTTTTACACCCTTTCGTTGAACAACTGTATATCCTTTACTATATGTCGTAGAAACATCCGATTGTGCTTTCTTTATAGCAAATTTCCTAGCCTTTAAATTTGTTCCTTACGACGTTTGCGCTATTTCATTGGTTTCGGTGATATTCAACAAAAATTGCCGAACAATCACAATTTTCATAAATTTTGTGGAAAATCGTGATTTTTGGGAAGCTTGTATCTCGGTCACTATTGCAGCTACAGAGCTGGTTTTGGGCTCAAACTGTGACAAATTTACTGTACTCTACATTTGAGAAGGATATTATTTTCTGTAAAGCAACCATTCAGGAGATATTGTGGAAAAACATAGCGAAGGTCAAAAATTTTGTTGTTTTGTTGTTATCACGTGGCGCGCCGTGGCACGAGAAGGTCGAAACCTTGGATTTTATGATATAAGCTCAACACTCACAATATATCCAAAAATCAAAACTACCAGACCTTTTGCAAAACAAACCCCTTTTTTTCTGACGGATTTACTGGACTATAAGATCATTAAATAAAGATTAACAACCAGTGATAAAATCCTCATAAAATCAAATCAATAAGTCACTAAGAACGACAACAACAAAATCCTACAATTTTTTTTCAACTTTTAATATCTACTGAATACATACAGTATATATAACAATTTTTCATTTTCGGAAAAAAAAAATGAATTAAATCCGCATTATTTATTTAAATCGTCTAAATCGGAGTAATTTTAATCACATAAAACCAAGAGCAAAGAATAAAGGATTAATATTCATTGTTTAGTTCAATAAGATCTGAACAGAAATAGCTTAGAAATTCGTTGTTTAGAATCCGATCCTTTTCTATGAGAATTTTGTCGCCTGATTTTTCGACAAGAACCTATTTAGAAACTATTTCAAATATATGGTGACTCAAAATTCCCTGTACAAACTGTACAGGTAAGTCAAGAATATCACATTAGTTGGTCAGTGTGAGACATCGTCATTTGAGACGTTGACTTTGTCCGAGTAGGATGTATCGCTTCCCTAATGCTGAGAGGGCAGATATGTAACTAGCCTATGGGGCGGCGAACGGAAACGGACGCCCCACGATTGTATCGTGAACGTTTCCCCAGCAGACGTGTGTCCAATCATCAAACTTTTGAGTGTCTGCACCAGAGATTGTGTGAAACTGAATCATTCGACTTTGAGCACCTACTGTGAGCCTGTAAATGTATAGCTTAGTGGCATATTGTAAGCTTACGGCTAATAAACATGCTGTCTACCTTAGATTAGAATGGGGTGAATGTTGGCGGCAGTAAGTCAAGCCCCGCGACCAGTAGCTCTATTGTGCGATCCCACGAAAATGAGGATAGATGGAGAGAAAGACTGAGAAAGTATGGTGGAGGACTCGTAGGGGAAATGGGAGAACTCCGAGAAAACCTGCCCAGCGCGGATCGTCCATCATCACGAAATCCACAGGAGAACCGAACCGGGGCTCAGACATGAGAGTGCTGTCTACTTACTAGTTGTCTTTTATTTCTGAACCTTAACGTATTTTCTAGGACATTCGGGTGATGTTTCCGGAACAGACGTTCCACTATGAATACGGTTTGTTTTTGTATTCCTGACTTACCTTTAAAGTTTGTACAGGGAAATTTAAGTCATCCTGTATAAAGTTTTAGATAGTTTTAGTCCTCGAATAGCCATACCAACGGTTACTCGGAGGGAGAATGCATATATATACTTGTATATACAGTGGTACCTCGACATACGAATTTAATTCGTTCCGTGACGATATTCGTATATCAAAAAAATCGTATATCAAATTAATTTTTCCCATAGAAATTAATGGAAATAGAATTAATTTGTTCCAGTGACAGGAATTTACCCCCGCAAAAAAATAATTAACATGCTTTAAATACCAACCAAATATACATTTAATATAAGATAAATACAATGTTTATTGTATGCATGATATAAATGTACTATATTTTTTTACTAAATGTACCATTTTTTAACTTTCACTAAGACTAATCACTATCACTGCCACTCTCACGTCTGGCCCTTTTGGCTTCAGTTGCAGTGGGTGTATCGCCACTAAGACGTGGTCTTTTCCAAAGGAAATAATCAAGAGAGATCTGTTTCTGTCTCTTTTTTAGAATGTTTCTAAAATGCGCAAGGCACGTGTCATTGAACAATGCACTGGCTCTCCCTGTAGACAATTTCTCCGGGTGTCTCTTTTCAACAAAACCGGATACTTCTTGCCACTTAGCAAGGATATCACGAATTTCACGTGAAGATAGCATCTCCTCTTTCTCGACCCCCTCCTCACTGCTGAGTTCCTGCATCACCTCTGAGTGCGTCATCTCTTGTAACTTCTTCAGCTCCTCCGTCGTGAGTTCTTCTGCATGCTTCTGCAGCAGATCCACAACATCTAGCTGAACTAGCTATTCGTATCTAAAAAATATCTTCATATTTCGAGGCGTAAATTATATGAAAATTTTCTTCGTATATCAAAAAATTCGTATGTTGGGGCATTCGTATCACAAGGTATTACTGTATAATCAGACTGTCTGATTTGACGACCTTATTTTCCATAATAAGGCTGCACACTTTTCTGAAGTTATTTTTATTTAAGCACCTCTGATCTAAAGTATTTTTTTAAGCTCTTTGTCTTAGAGATCTACCCTTTTATCGTAAGACCAAAAATCTTAAATACGATTTCAGACGAGGGTAAAAAAATATAATATTGTTATTACTAACTGCGTAAAACGCCTTAAGTCACATTTAGCAGGAGATTGTATTGATTAACTATACAAGACTCTACAATTTGATAAAGCCGTTTTCTTATCTAATTTTAGATCTCGTGTAGCTGCCTTCTTGCGCTTCCAAGAGTAGAAAGAATTATCTTATTTACTTGTAAAGTAGGTACTTACAATGCAAATTGAACACAGATAACCAATAATCTCTTTATCTTTCAATTTATTTAGGTTCTCAATATTTTTTTTTTTATACATTCGTTTTCCAACTTAGGTTTCTTATCAATAATTTCGGGTTCCAAATGTAAACAATATGGTTTCCTCCAGAGAAATTGAAATCACATTGATTACAGAAGTATTCCCATAAACCTGATATCTGTGAATTAAAAGTAACAATGACATTAGTATTTTAAAAAGCAGATTTTTGAATAAGACAATGAAGTTTATTGCTGAATTTTCTCTTCTTCACTTTTTCTAAAAAAAAAAAAAATATGCATTTATTTTATAAATTGCATATTTCAAAAGCTCTCAACTAGCAGTAATCGCAAGGAAATTGCTCAAGAAATTGGAGGCCGTTCAAAAAATATAGAGGTTCAATATATCGTCTAGGAAAAAACACTCAAAATTCTGGAAATGTATTAAAATTAATATATATAATTGGCGACTTTTGATAATTGAAGCTTTTGAATTCTAAGAAGACAAAAAAGTTGATCCAAAAGTCCGTGTCTTCATTTTTGAGGATATAGAGGCTCCTGCGATCCACATTGCGATAGATGGGCCAGTCTGATGTTCGCTTAGTTAACCAAAAAAAAAAAACAAATAAAAAAATAAAATCATTGGAAAAAAAGAAATTGAAAATATAGAAAATAAGGAGCCATTTGGATGTCAATGAAAAAATTTGAGAAGAAACAAAATAAATAAAACAATTCAAAACTTATTTGTAACATAAGAATGTATTACAAAGAAGCTAACTCTAATTTTAATAGCTAAATTGGGATATTTAATTTTTTTCTCTCTTTCAATTTTGATCTGATTAGAAGCTAGTGAAAAACTATATTATGGTTACACTGTTATGTTATGTTATGTTATGTTATGTTATGTTAGGTTACGTGATATTATGTTACGTTATGCTATGTGATATTATGTTATGTTATGTTATGTTATGTTATGTTATGTTATGTTATATTATGTTATGTTATGTTATGTGATATTATGTTACGTTATGTTATGTTACGTTATGTTATGTTATGTTATGTTATGTTATGTTATGTTATGTTATATTATGTTATGTTATGTTATGTTATGTAACGTTATATTATGTTATGTTATGTTATGTTATGTTATGTTGTAAGACCATGGGTATATCCTACCAAAATAGGCCTAATATACAAACCTTAGAATTTGCCACAGAACCTGCCATAGACGGCGGAAGGAGAGAAAGAGAGAAAAAGCACATACAGGAAAGAAAAAAAAATTCAGACCATATAGGATTTGAACTTAGGTTCAGACATATGACTTGATCATAAAGCTATGTCGGAACTGTCAGTAGAACGACATCAATAATAGAAGTTGGAGCCAATTTCTTGTCAATTGTAAGTTATAAGAGCATTAAGATCATATGCTTTATCAATACTGTCGGACAAAAGATAACACTGTTAGAATCAAATATATATTGAGCTTAGGCGTATAATAAGGATGTGGATGCAATAAAAGCATTCCTAGCTGTCTGATTAAACTTTCTGTAACTTGATCAGATCTTAATATAAAGGCATTGTCCGCAATCATAGAATATCCACTGGAAATTGTCAAAATAAGTTGTCCAAATTCTCACGTTTTCCACAGATATATCAATTTCATAGTAAACTTTTCGTGATTTCGAATCTTGGTCACAGGAATTAGTTACAGGATAACGATCCTAAAGTTTCAGGATAAAGATTTCCTTTCTTAAGCCTTATTAAGAAAATTCTTTATCAACATTTCTTTATTCTTCAAAGGCGGATGGTCATTTGTCATTTGGTATATTTGCTTCCAAAAAACATTCTTGTGATTCAGTAACGAAGTTAAATTTTCATTAATATCTCCTTCACAAAGTTTCGAGAATATGGTTTACAAATTTGCTATAGCTATAAATGATGTAGTTTATCTGCTTAGTTTGATACAAAAATCATGAATAGTTATCAATCCCAGTGTTATTCGTAATTAAAGTAGTTACTATTATTATTTTTCTTTTTTTTTTTTAAAGTAGATGCTGGTTTTAAAACAGGGGTGCACAACCTTAGCAAGTCTGAGGGCCAAAGTCAGATGGAGTACCGCAGCTTTCCATCCTCCAATTCCCCAACCCTTACTATATCTGACTAATTAATGATTTGTTAATGTCATTTATAATAATAATAACTCTTAATAAGACAAAAATTTATCTAATTAATGATGCTTACTAATTAATGATTTGCCTGTGCACTTTATAAAATACAGTAAGACATCGATAATCCGGCACTCGATAGTCCGGCACGCATCAGAAATAGAGGGTTGCCAGATTTTTTCTCCCTGATATACTAAAACTAAAACATTATTATATTTTTTAAAAAAGTTGTACGAAAATTATCATACGCTGTGAGTCTAAAACTACCACTATAAATAACAATAAAAAGATAAAAATTATAAGTTGCGTTCTATTATCCAGTTAAGTGAAACAACTAGTTTAACTAAAAAGAACGCGTGTTCTGTTTTGTTAACCTATAGCGAGGGTATACTTGTTGTTCTTGTTACTCTTTATGGTCGAACGAACTTACAGCTAAAACTGTAGCACGTAGAATTATGGTTGATGCGTCATTAGATTCGCCTCGTTGCCGCGGAGTGCCCTCGTCATCTACATTTTTTGATACTCAACTGGCTTCCAAGATAATCCCAAAAATGTTAAATTGTTACATGATAATCTACAACTGTATCAAAAATAATTAAAATTGGACAAGCCAAAACGAAAATCTGTATTTTGCCGCTGTTCATATCTCGTTCCTTTCTTCTTGTTGCCCTTTATTCGGCCGAACCTACAGCCAAAACTATAGCGCCTAGAATTATGGTTGATACGTCATTAGATTTGTCTCGTTGTCGCGGAGGTCTCTCATCATGTATATGTTTTTGATATCTATATTGGTTTAACTTGGTCCCAAAAATATGGTACCAAGCTAGCCTACAAGCTTTAGTATAGAACATACATAATGCTGATTTTTAGTTTTGTTTCTAATAATAATAGTGGTTAGATTAAAACTGAGAAAATAGCCAAAAGTGATTTGGATATTATTAAAATAATAAAAAAAAAAATGTGGGATTTGAACTCGGGATATCTCAGTAGCAGTCGACATTTAATCACTAAAGCATACGACCTTCCATAAATAAGCGGTTTACTAAATTTTAAATCAGTTATAAAATGAAAAACAAAAAATAGTAAATATGAAATGTGCTATATTTGCATGCATATATGCTAGAATGACTACCGCATCTTACTGATACTGTACGTAGCAAGAGTATACTGGGGTAAATTCAAAAAATAAGTAGGCCTACTTTCAAAAAAGTAACAGACATTGAAAATAATAATAATAGTGTTTACATTAAAACATATTTTCTCAAAGCAAAAAATGTTTACAAAGTATCACAGCTTGGCATGACATAAAAAAGGAGAATTATGATTCCTGTTTATTAAGAGTTTAAACGCTAAAAGGTCCAAGATTAAGGTTTTAATTTGGGATGTAGGCTAAGCAAAATTAGGAAAAATAAGAAACTTGAATCATGTAGTTCGCATATTTGGTAAAGAAGGATCAGAGAACTGAGGTATACACACGTATCAGTTTGTATTGTCCATTACAATGACTGGTGTTTACTTGATGACTTGATGACTATTTCTGTGTAAAATTCCACACAGAACCTTCATGAAAGTTGTCAGAATACTATTATTATAAACATACAAATTAAAATCTTTTTCGATAATCTTTAACTAAATATTTAACTTTTTCAAATTAAAAATACTTGGACTTCCTATTAAACACGCACACCAAGATTATGATAATACATGAACCTAATTTTCGAAAATAACTTCATTAAGCAGGACCTACCCCTAAAATAACGAAATAAACAGAAATTCGATAGTTTAATTCTATTTTCGCTACTCTGTGCCAGCCCACAAATCTCAAATTACAAATTATAAGTTATCTTTTTCCAGGTCCAAATTGGAAAGGAAAAATAAAGCAAATTGCATTTAGAGACCTCTACAGCCAATACGAGATATTTATTCTGTTAATTCACGATGTTTATATGTGCGCTCTACGGAGGGTTGATTCACGTTTATTCGGTTGATTTTGATCACGTCATAGACTTAGCAGAACCCTTTTCTCCATCACCGGTTATGTTCAATGGTGTGCCCCCGCATTCTGGCAAAGGCTCTGCATCGCAATTTCCATTCAAGAAGGCTGAGTGGGATCTTGTTCCACTCCTCTTTGCAAGCTTTCCAAAGCTCTTCTACTGTTTTCGGTCGTGTTCCCAGAGCCTGTTTAAGTAATCCGAACCCGCAGAAGTCCATAGGAGATGCATCGGGAGAATTTACAGGAATCATACTGTATGGGATTGCTCGTATTCCGGTTTCAGTCGCCGTATTGGCCATGTACAGCTGGGTCGCTCTAGCTGTATGGCTCGACGCCTTGTCTGATAAATCCATACTTTTGTCGCTGCCATTCAATGCGGAAATATCGTCACGATACAAGGGTTCCAGGACATCCTCTCTGTAAAAGTTAGCATTAATCTTGACCTTTGCAGGTACGTTTCTCAGCAGCAACTGTCCTCTGTAGCTGTAATCCGCAACAGTCATGAATTCTCTCGAAAAGTTTTCTTCACATTCGCATTCTTTTGGCATCAAAAGGGCGATAAAATATTGCCCTTGGCTTCTTAATATCACTAAAGTAGATCCATGCCTCGTCCAAAGTAGTGACGTACTTCCATTTTTCTCCCGATAAGTGGTACTCGTAAAGCTTTCGGATGTTGGTCTTCCTTTCAGCAGCGTATCGAGGAAGTAGGAGATGAACGCGAGCTTTATGATGCTTTTCTAATTGCAGATCACACCTAGTTGTCTGTGCAAACGTTGGCTTAGAAACTTCTACAACCTGGGCGGTTGCCCTTTGGGTGCTAGGGTTCTCGCCGACAATCATAGCTTTCACTTTCCTAAAAACTTTAGGAGTTGCTGCTGGTCGTGTGTGTTGTTTTCGGGCCTGTGGCTTACTCTGCTCTTGCTGATGGGCTTCAAATGACATCTACTATTACCGGTTGACGGTGGACTTGGAAACATGAAAATTTCGGCGTTTGCATTATGTCCACAATTTTTGAAGCGACATATTTAGCATTGGAAAGGGCAACTTTGTACCCTTCCTACCAATTTGGGATTTTTAGTGACATATTTAGAAAGCAACACAATTCCAGCCATCAGATAATCAACTACAGGGTTATGACCTCTGATTCGAACGTAACAATGCTGCGTCACGTGCACATGCGAGATAGCGCGCGCCCTTGAAATCGACCGAATAAACATGAATCAACCCTCCGTATATAATTCAAGTTTCTTGTTGTTCCTAATTTCGTTCAGCCTACACTCCCAAATTAAAACTTTATCCATGGGCTTTTAGGGTTTAAACTCTTAATAAACTTGAATCAAAATGTTTCTTTTTTATGTCATACCAGCTGTGACGTTTTGGTAAATAAATATTAAATATCTATTGTGATTTTAGCTTTATTCACTTACGTTGTTTTATAAGTATTGTATAGTCCCAAAATAATTTGCATTTACAATTCACCAATGATTTTTCTGGCTACATCTGTAAAGAAAAAACAATTCTCAAACTAGATTAGATTAATTTAAATTATAATTAATATACCTCTGTTGTTGTTTCCCCAGATCCATTTTTCGGATCATTAGTCATAGAACTCAACTCTATGATGGAGTAATTAATGCTGCTATCGTTTGGATAACTATCAAGACGCACGGTGACAATCAGACTTTGTCTCCTATGAAGAGAAACAAATACTGAAGAAGAAAGAAACATCTAAACCCTACGCCAGGATTCGAACCCAGGCTCAAACCTATCACTTTCATGGTAGGCAATTGCCTTGACGACAAGGTTATGCCTAAACGGCATATACTTTTTTCTTCAGTTTATATTTACTACATTTATGTAATACAACACCTTATTCAAATTTTGAAAGATGATATTTTAAAAAACTTTGTTTTTGGTTGCTCAAAATAACAGAAAAGGCTATTCAAAATTCTAATCCTAGAATCGAATATTGTTAATCAACTGTTATAGGAGCCTCCATTTTAAGTATAACAATACCTTATCCAAACGATAAAATTTGATCGTTATTAATCCAAACACTTAAATGTTATCTATTGCTCATCCAAACAATTATATACTGTATATGATCAATACCAATCAATTCAAACAAATAAAAATCATCAATACTTTCTCCTGCAACTAAATATGATCAATCCTTATCCTATCAATTCAGCAGGATTAAACTCTTCAACATCCTAACCAAACAATTCGAAATAACTAACATCTAATTCGTCCAAAAAAACTAAAATGTCATCAATTCTCCCTCCAGTATCCAGTCTATTATCCTGTTTCCAGTCATTTAAATCGATGAGAAATCGCAATCTCACATTTAAAATAATAAATATCCGTCTTTGATTAACAAAAAAAAATTTTTGTTAAAGATTTTTTAAAGATCGTCGATTTAACCGTTGGTGAATACCATCACACGTTAAATTGTTTCTTAATCTGTTTCCAGTCAATTATGCGATCAATATTCTGCTCTAATAACTAAATATAATCAATATCTTATCCACACAAGTAAATTTGTCAACACCTTATCCAAATAATGACCCAATAACAACATGTTACCTAAATAAGACAGCGATTAGTAAACCAATCACAATGCTTCGCAACGGCTTCTGATACGTATATAAGACAATATAATTGATATTGCTTTAATTTCCTTATTATTATAAATGTGATTGCTGCGATTATTGTGATTGTTGCTAATGATAATTTAATATTTTAATGATACTTGAACACTGACGGACGGACAAAGCGGGGTTGTAAGGCTTCTAATACTTGTATCAGAAGCCTAAAACTATATTGCACTGATCAACTCTAAGGCAATAGTTCGCAGAGGAGAATTTCCTCTGCTTCTTCAGGCATCCCTCCATATTTTAAATATTAAAACAGTTACAACAATGAAGGTTCTTGTTGATTTCACAATTTAATACTCACAATAATAAAAAATTGTTGCAAACAAAGGTTCTTTTGATATCTTAACCAATTACTAAAAAAAATAAGAAATTGTTTTAAATTATTTCTCATTATTAAGTCAACACGTAAGTATTAAGTCAACAAGAACCTTTGTTGTTATAATCATTTTTAATATTTAAAATATGCAGGGAAGCCTGAAGAAGCAGAGGAAGTTCTCTGCGAAATATTGAGTTGATCAGTGTAGTAAAGGATTTAGTAATAAATTATTAACCTACGTCATTCATTGTGGAGTCATTAATATCTTATCTAAATAAGTAAATATGTTCAATAACTTATCTAAACAATTGCTCAAGATTTCCAGTCAATGACAAAATTAGAATCATGAATTGTTTGATTTTAGTGCAAGATGAGAGATTCCTCTTTTTTCCAACTGTAAACATTTGCATGATTAATATCTTTAAAATTTTATCACTCTCAATTTTAATTTAAACAACTAAACGTAATCAATACTTTATCCAAACAATTGCATTTTTTGTAAATACTCTTGCCAAACAATTCCATGATCAATATCTTAACTAAGCAATTCAAAATGATCGATACCTCGTTCAAACAAGTAAATTTAATCAATACTTCTTACAAACAGCAAAGTATCGTAAATACAACTTGTGCAAACTAACTACTTGATCAATATCCAGTCTAAACAAATAAATCTGATCAATACCTTATCCAAACATATAAATATGATCAATATCTTATCCAAACAAAAAAATATGATCAATACCTTATCCAAACAAATAAATCTGATCAATATCTTAGTCAAACAAAAAAATCTGATCAATACCTTATCCAAACAAATAAATCTGATCAATACCT
>JAFIDM010000001.1:23839829-23861257 GCA_023159025.1 Thereuonema tuberculata
TATCTTATCCAAACAATTAATCTGATCAATATCTAAGCCAAACAAATAAACATGATCAATAGTTTCTCCAAGCTAAATAAATATGATCAATACCTTATCCTTATCCAAACACATAAATATAATCAATATCTTATCCAAACAAATAAATATAATCAATATCTTATCCAAGCAAATAGATATTATCAATATCTTATCCAAACAAATAAATATGATCAATATCTTATCCAAACAAGAAGATATGAACAAAACCTTATCCAAACAAATAATCTGATCAATATCTTATCCATACAACTAAATATGATTTATATTTTATCTAAACACTTAAATATCATAAATTCTCTGGTTCCAACAAATTCTACGATCAAAAGCTTGTCGAGAGAATGACTATATTTCTTACTTATTATTATTTTTCTTACTTATTATTTTCGCTTACTTTGTAGCGAAATAAACCTGATCAATTCTTATTTGAACAAAGAAATATCATCAATCCACTTTACCAAACAATTAAATGATCAAAACAAACTAAATATTATCAATACATTACCCAAGCAGTAAATGTGATCATTTATTTACTTATTTATGTATTTATTTATTGATAATAAGTACAAATCGTAAATATCTTTTTCAAACAATTATACTATCAATATTCTATCCAGACAACTAAATATAGTTAATAACTTATCCAATTAATGTACTTATAAAATTGCATGATTTAATATTTTATTCAAACAATTAAAATTGATCGATACCTCGTCCAAATAACTAAATATCATCAATACTTTGTCTAAACACTAAATATGATCAATACTTCATACAAATAGCTCGTATATGTAATAAAATATTATCAAAACTCTAGATCAATATCTTATCGGAATAAATTAAAAATAATCGTTATCCCTTTCAAACCAAGTATGACCAATATTTCATTTTAACAGATCATGTCGTAATATTCTTAAGCCAAACAGTGTGATCATCAATACTTTATTTAAATATATTTTATCATAAATACTTTTCTCAAATAGATTATACAATCAATAAACTTTCAAAATAAGAAAATATAATCTTTACTTTATGCAAACAATTAAGTAAGATAAATTGTTATCCAAAGAATTAAATTTCATGAAATCCTTGCTCAGAAAATTATACGATCAATTTCTTTTCCAAACTATTTAAAAGGGGACCAAAACTTCGTCCAAACAATTCAATATAAACGATACCTTGTTCAAATATCATCAATATCTTTCCAAATAAGGAAAACTTAAAAAATTTATAACTCCAACTTTTCCAACAAACCAAATTTGAATACTGGTATAGTAAGAACGAAAAATGTTCCAAAAATTATTTCATACAATCATTGGAATATCATTAATGATCTCAAGTGCTGGGAAAAAAGTTTAAGTGGAAAAAGTTTAAGAATCTTCAACAATTAATCTCTGAAACAGCTGATCTTTCTTTGGGTTTGATCTGTACAAAAACTAGAAGTTTTCGGAGGTTCTTTGTCCATCTTCAAACCATTCTTTATATATTCGATGCACGAAAAGCACAATGTATATTGCAATTTCCGAAGATGAAAGATTGGCTTCTCTCCCATACCAATAGATCTCATCTGGGACTCACTGACCTATGTAGTTTACACATCCAAATGACATATCCAACAATAAGCCACACAAAAACTGATAGCCTGATCCATTCTTTGTTATGGAAAGAGTTTCAATTGGTCCATTTCTAAAACATTCACTTTTAGCAATTCACTGGTGGCCTTTACATTAATTACTTGAGATTTGCAATAGTATTTGTTAATAATATTTTATTATATTCTGAAATTTTTACGTGTGTCACTCAATTAACGATAAAAATATAAAACCAACAAACACACATTTAAAATTGTAAAAAGGTTATATTAAAAGTATATACATGGAACCGGTTTCAAGCCATATAAAATGGCTTTTCATCAGCCTGAGTAATTCAAATATTTACAATTGAGCTTGAATCAACCAATCTATTACAATATTCAAAATTATCCTTAACATATCAACCGTCAACGGTGACAAAGTGGTGGAAAGAAAAATTAAATATGATCACTGTGGTAACGATGTCATCTGCCGTGAAGCTTCGTCATTCCTTACGCATCAGAATGTAGTTCATTCCGGTCTTCTGCATATTTGTTATACCTTTTTATTAATAATATTTTAATAATAAAGTTTGATATTCAGTTATCCGAAGTCAAGGTTAATATTAGCTGAAAAGCCCATAATTTACGAAAGTTATTCACGAAACAACTTTGAGGTCATGTCACACTTATAAGCTCTGCCTCCTAAAACCCCGTGAACACATGTCGACTTTGTTGTTACTTATTTGTAGTTACACCAATGCCCTAAAAGCTGTAAAAAGTTTGTTGCAAAAGCTTTAAAAAACAACGTCAGGATAAGGGTTTGAAGATAGGAAAAACGTCAAAGAGTTGAAATTTCTATCGCCCGCTATTTTGGAACGGTTTATCCGATTTGGCTGAAACGCAATACCAGCCTAGGCTTTAAGGATATCTAGCACCAACAACAGTTTTAGTTCAAAATCTCAAAATTTACGGAGTTATCCATGTCACAACTAAGGCTCGCCTCCTAAAAACCCGTGAACAGATTTCGAATTTTTTTATGCTTGTTTTTAGTTCAACCATTGCCCTAAAAATTCTGAAAAGTTTGTGGCAAAACAAAGGGTTTGAAATTTACGAAAAATCGTCAAAAATAGTTAAACATGTATCGTGAGAAGAAGAATTTGAATATATATTCGTGATTTATGACCCCTGATCGGCGTTTAACACAAGGTCCTGGGATCATCTGCTGAGGTAGGGGTGAACGCAAGGCGGAGAAGGGATGAAAATTCGCTTACAAGCATCATAAATAATGGAGACGAAATTTACATTGGATAATATTTCACAAAACATCTATCTATGTCTGCGCGAAATAGGATGCAGTACAAGGAAGGGTCCTTTCTGTAAAAAAGTTATCGCAAAAGAAATTAAATACAAAAAAATATGTTAATTCATTCATTGAAAGCTTATAAATTAAGATTATAAGCATTTATTTTGAAGAATTAGAATTTTAGTTAAAAAACGTTGTCTTGGGAAGGCCGTTATTATTGTGATGTGTTCAATCAATCTCAATGTCTTTTAATTTAACACCTTCTTAAGCATTTTTGATTTAGTGCCAGCGATAAGCTTTGAACTGAAGGCCTACTAAAGCAAGCTTTATGAAGCTTAATAACATTGATAATAGATATGATGGTTGCTATTGGCAATTGAATTTAGTGAAAGCAAACTGATTAGATAAAACCAATTAGTTTATATAAACTTTAATATGTCGCTTGTCTGAATGGACAATTAATTTTTTTAAAAAGTTTTTGGTTTTGTTTTGTTTAAAAAAAAATAGCAGATTGAAATAAAAGAGGGATTCTGTGGTTGTGCCACGACGGACGACCTACCATTCGTACTGTGATATCAGTCTCTCGGGAGAGCATTGCTGATAGTGCTTATCCCTTTGATCAGACATTCGCACAACTTCCAAAGACATCCAATACAGCCTCTTTTTGCAAGGAACGAGGTAAGAATATATCTTTCCCTGCTCACACAAAAACATGACCTTTAGAGTCCTGCAGGCTACTCTTGGCTGTCTCATACATAAAACGCCATCATGTTTTAAAGTTAAAAGCTTCAACGAATAAATGCCCTTAACAATACCTGATAAATGTGATATCTTAAATATACCTAATTAGTTAAATAGTTAATCAAGTTATTAGGTATAGTCAGGAATATTAGTTAAATTTAATAATCTAATCAATGTCTAATCCGATATTGTAACTAACTACGTATCACTAAATCTACGTAGTATGGTATTTTTATAGATAAAAATTATAATACTATTTTTTAAATTCCACAAATGTAGTATTAATATTGCTAAAAAAAGATTACAATTCAATATTTCACTTTAATATATTTTGTATTTTTAATTTTGTAGATTCTTGGTGATATATCTGCTCCAAACTTTCGGTAACCATACTACATAGAAATAAATGACTAAAATAAAAAAAGCTTGTAAATAAATAATGCTATTTTTAGTTATTGTGAATGTTATTGTGAATAGGTTACAACCTAACTATTCTTGTGGTTGTTATTTTGTAAAAAATTACTCTAGTTACTACTCTAATTATGTAGACAATAAATCGATTATAAAGAAAAACTGATATCAAATTGAAAATTAGACTCGAAAGTCAAATAGAATTTAGGAAACAGTGAAATATAAGATTAGGAGATGAGTGTATGCAATTTGTTTTGCAAACAGTCAGGGAAATAAGTTGATCCCTAGAAAAGCGAATTGATTAATGCAAGAGAAAAAAATTAACAAGACAAAGACCTGGTTTCATAGTAGAAGAAACTATAGCGATCTGTAAATTTTTCATTTTCTATCAGTAACCATTTAAAAAAATATAAAATTTACTGGAATTAAGAAAAAAAAAGAGATGAATAAACAAAATCAAATTAAGAAAAAAGGAAAACAAAATGAAGGAAGCTGATCGTGGGCTGTGATACTCAAGTACTGCTGATACTCAAGATGCGAACCAGGATTATTACAGCCATAACGCAATGTACGTATTCAACATTGTACGAACACGGATGCGAACAGTGATGTGAATAAAACCACTGCAAAATGACTGTAAGATATTGAGAATTCTCTTTCTTAACTATTATCACGAGGCAGAAACAGGACGTGACTGTAGAACGGAAATCGTATTTTTTACAACTCTAGAAGTCGTAAGGTATGACTCATGTCTGTCGACTTATAGTTTGAACTGAAGAGGTGGACAGAATGAACCTATGAGCAAAGAATTTGCAAAGAAAGTGTATATTTTCGTAACATAATTGTCAATTTTTAAATGCAAATAGTAATCTTGAAAGAATACAAAGAAATTAAAAAACACTGAAATTGGAGTTTAATGAAGGGTAAAACTTACCTTTGCCTTACTGCGAGGCAACTACCCCCTACAGTTCTGACGTCACTGACTTTAGCAGAAAACTGATATAAAACATTGGTTGCTCGAGCACACAACCAAAGGAAAAAAAAAAGCTCCATAAAAATTCTTCATTTAATTTTATGTCGTTCTAAAATTCGCTCTGGAATTTGAATGGGAATGGATCGTGTGTAGGAATCGGAGAACTTTTAATTTAACTATCACCATTCGCTTCCAAATGTGATGAAACGTTGCCTGTGAAATGTCCAACATTGGATCATGGTCTTCTCTAAGTAATAAAAAGGTTTTTTCAATATCTATTTCGCGGTTCATTGCAGTATTTAGAATTCCAAAAGCATTCGATTACATTTCTGAAGCTAATTGAATATTTAAGAATTTGCTTTTCGCGTTGAATCCTAATTTTAGGGGTATTTTTCGTTTTGAGAAAGCAAATGTCCGCGAATGGTCAGTTGTTCTTAAAGATAAGCTGTTTTTTGTTACTAATAATCTTCTATATTCACCAAACTCCTTCACAATTCTTAAAATGAAATTCTTAAAATTGACATTAGTTTTAAAAGAATATTTATTTAAAATTGTTTATTACATTAATAATGCATGATTTGTGTAACGTATATGACGATATACTACATGCCATGGTTGTTATGATTCATGATTGTTTTAATTTAATTTTCATTCCAAAATATTTTTTTAAAAAGGTGTATTTCTTTTTCTTTTTCTTTTTTATTTGTCAACTTGAAAAAGAAAAACGATAAGGTTTTTGAAATATTGTGAAGAGGAATTGTGAAGGAGTTTGGTAAATAAAAAAGATTATTACTATTAGGAAACTGTATTTATTTTTACTCAAGATGAGTTTAGTAATAAGTTGTTTTTATTTTGTTTATTTTTGTTTATGTCTTGTTTTTTATTGACTGAACTTGGTAAGTTTGAAAATTCATGCATGAAGTTCACAGAGCCTTTCGTATTGTAAATGTGCCGCAAAAGTCAGTGCACATTAATTAGGAAATCGATTAGAAAACTTATTCATTCTTAATAGGGTTTTTTTGCACTAACCGTTTCAAAATTGGTATTAAAAATCATTGATTTAATTACCTGATGATATTTACTGTGGTTTTATCGAATTTCTTTTTAATGACAGCATTTAATTATCTTTTTTTTTCTCCTGTTCCTTAATTACTATAATTGAGGTGAAATCGTAGACATGGAGATCATCGCTTCTTGTAAATTAACCATCGGAATTGACTGAAAGTCTTACCATTTCACTAGAAAATGTTGCTTCTTTGATTGTTTGTACTCGCCTCACGCTAAAACCGACTGAAAGGATGTTCATAAAATATGGTTATAGTATTTGGTCTACACCCCTCCAATCCTTTAAAAATGCCCCCCCCCCCCCCAAATCCCCGGAAATCTTGCCCAGAGATTCAATATTATAGCAAGCAGTTTTGAAAATCGGAAAGTTTTTTTTTCTTAAATTTTTGACGTTCTCTCATCTGATCTTGATTCCACGCACTCTAGTCTCATCTTTCCCCTGGACATGGGATGAGGAACTTTTTTGTTATTTTTAAGGCCACATGTTTTACTTAGCAGTGACTTCATCAGGTCCGATAGCGGTGACTTCATTAGACCGGTGACTTCATCAGATATGTAGGTTGCGTGCTACATACATTCCCATATGTAAAACATTGAAATTTTACTAAAAAAAGAGATTTATTAAAATTTGAGACGAATGTTCAAACTGACATCTCAAGACAGCCTGTTTCACGCTAAGTTGATGATCATCTGAGCCTAAAGATGTCAGTTTGAACATTGGTCTCAAATTTTAATGTGTTTAGACATTTTGAGGCGCTTTTTCTTTTTTTACATGCGCATAAGAAATTCATTGAGGCTGGCAGGGCCCAGCACATGAATTTTCTTTTTCTTTATTTTTAATGTGTTTTTATGTTTTTAGTTTAGATTTATGGAGGTTCCATTTTCTTTTCTCACTCTACTTCAAATACACCTTCGTTATGAGACCTGCAATGTTCATTCTGACTACTCTATACTGATGATCGCCTAATCAGCGTGAAACAGGCGGTCTTGAGATGTCAGTTTGAACATGGTCTCAAATTTTAATGTATTTAGACATTTTTAGGTGCTATTTCTTTATTTACATGCGTTCTAAGGTAGGTTGCCCAAATAAGGCCCGGTTCCAAATAAGACCCATCCTTCGTTCTATTAATAGAACGTTGACAATTTACCAAGATTAGTTATGTTTCAGACAGGTCCTGGATTCTAGCGGCTACACCAAAACTTAGGTCCGTTGAAGTGGATAATTTCGCCATGTTTGTTTCAGTTGAACAGTTAAAGTCGTCCAAAGCTTTTCTCGTTACTATTTCAACTTAATTTGAAAATTCGTCCCCATTTTTTGGCAACATAACATACATGGACATGTTTTATGTCATTTTAAAGTATGTTATGAGTAGAATAATGTAGAATAATTTGATATTTGAACAGGGGCTCCAAATAAGGCCCTTCAGTTATATTTTCAAAACTGTTATTACATAAAGAATTTCAAATGCAACTAATTCTAAATTAACTTTTTCATACACCTTAAACTACCTTTCAAGACAGTTTTCAGAATTTTCACTCTTGCAGTAGAAATATAAAAAATATTTAATCGTTAGGTTATTTGGTGCAGTTTCCTTATTTTGATTTCTGTGTTTATTTTATGAGGTTCCATTTCATCTAAAACAGATTTACGAGACTCATTAATTAAACGAGTTCTTATATTTACATCGTATTCACTTATATTAAGAAACAACACTTCCTTAATGCGTTAGAAAGAAATTCAATTCTTTCATTTCCCTGTTTAAATATGTACGCGATTTTATTTCAGTCGATTTTGTGAATAATCTGCTCAAGAAGTTGTTCAGTTTTCAGCTCTGGCTATTATCGCGTTGCGAGGTTTCACTTTATTTATAATATGAATCCTTTCCTGTCTTTTTTTTCTTTTTTGTCCTTCTAAAACTACGTGTGAATTTGAAATTACTTACTAAAGGCCGCACTGAATATCATTAAAGGCCGTAGGTTCCGAATCCTGTCCTAGACCCACACTTGAAGGAGCCATCATGTTCAAACAATGTCGCTTATCTCCTAAACTTCTCCCTATTGGTCCAATATTACGCAGAGTTGTTATAAATGTTGAGATTTGATAAACAAATAGATTAAGCGAAAAATTAGTAAACACTGGTCAAACGATTTGGGAATGTTTTGGGAACAGGCGTACAGGATGCTCACGGAATTTATTTATATTATTGAATGCATTTAATTATTGATCGAATGTTCATATGTGTGTATGTTAAGTATACAGCCACTTTTGTTAAAAATTTAATTCTTAAAAATATATCAAATTCATGAAACAATTTAATGTCAACTGTCCTTAAAATGTTAATCCCTATTTTTTTATATTTAAAAAAGTCGTGAAAACAACAAAAAATGTTTGGTTTACTTTTGTTTTCAAATTATAATATCTGCTGCGCTTGGCTGCGGGTTGGAGGTAAAGGGTTCGATTCCCGGCTTCGGCGGAGGGCGGGAATTTTTCCACGCTCCTTCTCCTCCAAACGGGTCCTAGGGCCTACCTAGCCCTCTGTAGCATGGGTATCGGGTTTCTTTCCCGGGAGTTAAAGGCGGGCGAGCGTCGGGCCGACCCCCCGACCTCATCTTCGTCCCGTAGTTTATGATCACTGGAGCCTACCCTCCAGTGGCCTCACCGGCCTGCCCAGGCTGGTTGTGGCATCGCGCGGTCCTCTGGGCCTGATAGCACCTTTAACTTTGTAATATCTGCTAATTCAAACTAATTTTCTATTTTCTGCAAGAAATTAATTAAATTCGCATTGTTCAGTCATTTTGCTGAAATCTTAACTCACATCATTTTAACTCTTTTAAATCACAACAAACCACGCACACATTAATGGATTAATTAAACCGATTGATACTCATTGCGGAAGACATCTATAGGATTACATTGATCAGTTTCTGATGCTTTATTGTGGAAATTTGAGGAACCTTCTTGCGCTAATTTCTCGACGATTGTCCTAATTTGAAAAGATTTTCAAATATCAAAGTTCCATCGTTAATACTTAAATAGGCATACTAAATGTCAAGAAGTTCCGTCCAACGTTTCAAACATATCTATACCTAGGATTTTGGGAAGGGTTGTGAGGGTCTCTCAACCAAAAAAAAAAAAAGTCCAAATTCCTCGATGTTTTTTTTTATTTTCGCATGCAATGGGGAGGGGTGGTTTACAACCTCTGCCAACCCACGCCCTCAGTGGGTTCAAACGTTAGTAACGAGACACACAAACCTACACACAGAATTGCGATTTGATAAGCCTCGCCTTTTTAGAAAGCAGGCTAATAAAAATGTTAATTAGCCTTTATGTGTAACACAAACGATTCCCTTTTCTTAACAAATACCAGTAATGCTACGCGAAAGCTTTAAAAAAAGCAGTGGACACAAAAGTACTTTTCAATGCGAGTGAATATTTCAAACTGATGACATTGAAGGAGATTGTCTAATTCTTTTCAACCAATCAGAGAACGCTAAGCCGAGGCAACCTGAAAGAATCGTCCACAGAGTCGGCGACAAAGATTAGTGTCAGAGAAAAAGGCTGAAGGCAGCACGAGAGTCGACAGTTCCCAGCTGTTTGTTTCACCTAATCTATTGCGCGAATAAATCCAACTACGGCAGATCGAAAAACTATTGATCTGGATTTGGTGAAAGCAGTCGGAAAAACAGAGACACCACGAGCCGTCATCAAAACGTCTGAAGGATTTAGGCTTCTCTATTTCTCAAGGAGTGATGATATGACAATTAATAAACCACCATCAACACTATTATCATTGATATTTTTTTTCTAATTAAACTATTTAATTTGCGACATTCGTAACAACGGCATTTTACTTGTTTACTTCACACGCTTCTGTTTCTGTATTTTCTTCTTCTGCAATCCAAGCTGAAATTCTAATTTTCTTCTCCACTTTTAGGCTTCTGATACAAGTATCAGAAGCCATATAATACCGCTTTGTCCGTCTGTCTGTGGAAAAGTATCATTAAAATAGCATTAAATTATCATTTTTTTTTTTTTTTATTTATTCATCAAAATATTACATTACAGTCCTACTAGGTTAATTGACCTGTGTTGTAGGTGCTGTGAGTTAAAATGATATCAGAAACAAAAATGGTCCTATATACATTTAGAGTAAATAATTTTACAAATAAAATAAGAATAAGCAATATTTCAAAATTTGAAAATAAAAGTTATATATAAACTTTTATGATATCTTATAAATGCATAACTTGAGTACATAATAAATGTAAAGTAAAGTACATAAAGTATACAAAATTAATCCTTTTTTTTTTTTCAAAATTAGTCGACCCAAATAATTTTACCAGATATTATATCTCTACATATTATTTTTTTTAAGATAGATATCTTTTCAATTTTTTTCATATCAATTGAAAATTGGTCGAATATTTTATTAATAAGTCTGTTTTTAATTCGTAATCCGAAGTTATTTCTTGGATTATCAAAGACTTGTTTAGTATATATTATATTACTTCTTGTTGTATGGATATTTTCTTCCTGCATGTTATAACATATTATATAATATTTTTGCATAATTAAATTAAAAATAACTCTTTGTTGAGGAAATAATATTTTATTATTTATTAAAATTTGATTAATCACAACAATCGTAACAATTGCATTCGCAACAATCACATTTATAATAATAAGGAAATTAAAGCAATAATTCAACATAAATTACGTATCAGAAGCTGTGGATTGTGATTGGTTTACTAATCGCTATCCCTACCTTGTTTATCTAGAAGCTTTGTAGAATTCTGAGTTTTTCTTTATACTTATCAGTACAGATTTAATCACAGTGATTTTATAGATAGAATTTCCAATGTTTTGTGATATCGCAATTGATAGGTTTTATAAAACAGATTCCTCCTGGGATGCTCAACGACTGTATGGTTAAATAGTTCATTTTATTAATCTTTTCATTTTCATAAAATTCGTTAGAATGTACCATGATTTTTTTAACAACATAAATCAGCGTAGGAGACAACATTAACTAAACGTGTAGTGATAGCACATTTGTGATTGTTACGTTTGGGAGCGATTGTCGTGTATGGTGAAATTTCGGAAAGATAGTTGGATATGTTATGCCAAAAGATAATTAATTTCCTATTAAAGTCGAAGATGTTGGCAAAAGGAATTTAACAAGAACTGTTAAAGTCGACATGGACAATAATTGGAAGATTCTTAAAAGTATCGTTTAAGAAACGTTTATGAATGTGAAAGAACTGAAGTTTACTACACCAATGAGTCTGAGAAATGGTTTGCTAAGCAATAAGGACGTGTTTATAGGCTGTGTTTATCTAAAACAACTTTTATTTACTATCATAATAAAGTAAGACTGGAAAAACCCATAAAGCATTTATACTAAGAAAGAAGGAGAAAAAGAAGTTCTTAATTGGTGCATAGATTGAAGAAATAGGATTTACAAAATCCAAATATGTCATGAAGTAATTCAGTTCAGGGAATTAATCTACAAAGCATCTATGACTTTTACATACCTCAGCTGTAATGAATTCTATTTCTTCTTGGTAGATTATAAATTAATTTCTAAAGACTGAAGTTTAAAAAGGTTGTTATTTCTCTTGTGGAATAGCAATGAAATATTCAGATTGAGGGATTTAATTCTGCATTTTATGAGGACATTTCTTTGATGAGATGTTTCACATATGTTTACAACTAGAAAAAAGAATCAGTATTTTTAGCGGCCCCTAGGTTACAGCTTGCCTGTAAAACATATGGGATCGATCTTGCTTTTATGCTTGCTGGATGTCACACTCTGTAGTGGCCAAACGATCAAAGATATTAGAATGAAACTTTCACCATTGTGTTCAGCAGCAAAACGTAGGTGACCACGTCCAAATAATCAGACCTCCAGGACCACTCCCTGATCGGAAATTGGGGATCAAAAGTGATATGCTTGCTGGATGTCACACTCTGTAGTGGCCAAAAGGTTAGAGATATTAGAATGAAACCTTCACCATTGTGTTCAGCATCGAAAAATAGGTGATCACCTCCAAAAAATCAGATCTCTAGGACCACTCCCTGACCGGAAGTTGGGGTCAAAAGTGGTCGCTTCCGATAAAGAGGAAAACGGCGACAGACGTCCCCTCAATATCGATCCTTCTGAATACATTTTTTTTATAAAATTGTGCATGTTATGGGCCGCTTTGCTTTTGATAGTCTAAAAGCATTGATTTTATCTTGTTTTAAAGTACGGAAATCAGAAGCAGACAATGCTAAATCACAAAGAAAAACAGTTGGCTGGATTAAAACAGCAGCAATTAATAAGTTTTCGAATGGATTTTAATCATTATAAGTCTTGACGAAAAGATATTCAATTCTAAAGTTTGATTTTCAAAAAAAAAGCAATTAACAGTACGAAGAAAAAAACACACAACTCATAGGAGGTTTTCATAAGATTTTACTACAAAAAATTGGTAATACTAAAAGAGCTTCAGTATTGATAAACTACTTACAACTTAGTCGCCTTGGTGATTGAGGCACTTGCTAAAGCTTAAAATGATTTTGTCCAGTATAAACAGTCAGGAGACGCAAGAAAGAAATGCACAGTAAGAATAGATAGAAGATATGTTCTATGTGTTTTTTATAGAAAAGTAATGACTATGCAATCAACTATGTGTCATTGCTAAGACAATTCAAGACTAGAAAGCTGTGCATCCTTCAATGAATATCTCTCCAGTCAACTTGATATCATTCCGTTGCTGCTTCAGCACCATTCTTTGCAAAAGATATTATTTTGGGATATTTTATAGCCGATTTAAAATCTATATATTATTAATATATTTTTGCAGTTTTTAATCTTTTTATATGAAGAAGAAACCTATCCCAATGAGGATTCGAAACGTCTTATAAGGGGATTTTATTCATTTTAATTCGTTTTGTCCTAAGATTAGGTGTCGAAAAAGCAGGCGTTTACTATATTCTTTTCTTCTCAATCCAGATATAGTTGAGAAAGTTTTATTTCACTCTTTTTCTCCTTCAAAAATACTAACAAAATATAATTAGCAATTCTTCCTCTTCTTTATTATTGATATTACAGTTTTAAGTTTTTAAAAAGTTGAATCTTTCTTTTGTAATTGTAAGTTTATACAATTTTATAGAATTACATTTTTAAAACAACAAGAACGAGAAAAAAAAAAAACAATGTTTAAGCAATTGAATTAAAGTTATTTAAAAGAAGCCGGACGTCCCTGAAAGAACTTCAATCCTACTTTCAGAAAAGCTTACGCTTCCTTTTTCTTTTTATTAACTCCTAAAAATAATAGAAAAAAAAAGATATTTTTTTATTTCTAAAATTACAAAATCTGCTGAATAAAAACAATAGATATTTATTTATTCGTTTTATGAAAAAATAAATTAAATCCTAGAATACTTAATTAATTTTTTATTAAAATATTAAAGCTCGCGCAGGCATTAAGAGGATTAAGAAGATGATTCTATTTCGTAACTTAAGATATCGACAGAAGAAATTATAACTTGCGGATTCAAAGTTAATCGGTAGGACGCATAGAGTGACTGATTTAGTTAGCCTCACTTTGAATAATTGTATTTTTCTGAAACCATATAAAAATAAAGAGTGCGTAATATGCGCCCTGACGAAAATGATTAATAGGAAATGAATCTAAAGGAAGCACAACATTGAGAGCCTCTTACCCAAACAACTCCCACACCCCTTCGTGCCGTGGAATGCATTCGATCTAAAAGCGCCACCAATCGATAAACAAGAGAAACAAATCCTTCGCGGCATTAAAACGTTTCTTTCCAGTTTCTTCTTTTCTGTGGTTCCTAACGTGTTTCGAAGGAAACGATGTTTTAAAATGCAATTACACTAATAAAATAAGTTGAAATCGAGACGGAAAAAGCACGAGAAAAGGTCTTTACCAAATCTTACGATTCAAGTTTCAGAATTGAATTGATTCTCTTTCTATCCTGGGTACTTTTTCTACTAACAAATTCAAAAGAGCCATCGAAAATCTCCACTTTATTTTATTAAATTTCCATTGTATTACACTGAAAAAAAAATATGAATTTTTTTAACGACGTTGTTATCCCATCCCAAATAGAAGAATTTCCTGGAATTTCCCGCTCCTTTTGTAGATTCCAAGTATCTTCTCTTTGCTGTTCTACGGGTAACCATGTGGATACAAAAAATGAATTTCCAGGGACTGTGTCGATTGTGATTCCATCTATTCCTCATATCTTTTTTTCTTTAACAATATATATTTCTGAATTATCTGTGTATTGTTTAGTACCATACTTAATCTTCAGTTCCTTTCTTTTCATGATTATAAAAAAAATAATCCTACACCATCTTTATGCTGTATAAATATTTATTATAAATATATAGCGAATTTCCGGAAAGAATCAACACCTTTCCTTTGTCACGCTGACAATTTACAATTAACAAACACAAGAGATCAAACGGGAAACGCTATCTCTTTGTTACACTTTACAATATTAAAATAGTTTATATTATTAAGGTATCATTGTATTATAGAATTTGATATTTTAATATTGTAACGAAGGACTTAGCGTTTTTCCTATTTGATTACTTGTCTGTAAATACTAAATTTGGCAGCGTGACAAAGGAAAGGTGTTCATTCTTTCCGAATATTCGCTATTTATTTAATAAATATTTATATAGTATAAAGATGATGTAGAATTATTTATCTTTTATCTGTGTATTCATTTGTCCGTTTGTCTATTCGTCTGTTTGGGAAGGCGTCACGTTAAGACGGTTGAACGGATTTTTATAAAGTTTGGCACAAAGCTTCTTGACGTTTCATTTTAAAAGAGAAACATATTTATCTTTTGTCCTTCAACCTTCAATCCCTCAAAAATGACTTCCGGAATCCCTCGATAAAATGAATTGTGTCATTCTTTAAGAATTTTTTCGTCATCAAACTCGTGATATAATAATAAAATCAATTCTTCTTTCTGAATAATTATGTCTCTTCCTTCCCTTTAGGTCACTGTTTTAATAAACTTTATTATGTGTATACTTTCTTCTCCACCCCCTCTAAATGACCCTATACAATTTCCTCAAAAATGATCCCAGAAATCCCTCCCTAAAATAGCTCTTTTTAAAAAAATTGATGTGATTCTTATTTATCGTCCAATTTAAAATATAAGCAAGATTATGTTGATTCCCACAACCCCCCACTCCTCAAAATTTGATCCCCCTAGAACTGCATGCTCAAAATTGACCCCTTAGAACTGCTAGCTCAAAATTGATCCCTAGAACTGCATGATCAAAATTGACTCACTTCATGCTCAAAATTGAACCCCTAGCACTACAGGATCGAAATTGACCCCCTAGCACTGCATGCTCAAAATTGATCCCCTAGAAATGCTAGCTCAAAATTGATCCCCTAGGACTGCAGGCTCAAAATTGACCTCCTACACTGCATGCTCAAAATTGACCCTCTAAACTTCATGCTTAAAATTGATTCCTTAGCACTACATGTTCAAAATTGATCCCCTAGAACTGCATTCTCAAAATTAATCCCCTAGAATTGCTTGCTCAAAATTGATTCCCTAGTACTACATGTTCAAAAGTTGAATCCTAACACTGCTTGCTCAAAATTCATCTGCTAGCAGTGCTATAATAAACATAGTATGCTATGGAAATGTGATAAGTATGATGCAAAATTGAGTGTACCTAGTTCTCTTTATTAAAAAAAAGAAAAATTGGTTATACAGGAATTTATAAAATACGAAAGTACTACATGTTTCTTTTACACAACCAAAACTTATTTCAAACAAACACAGACCTTCGAAGTTGTTACAAACTAAATGAAAACTTGTGTGAATAGCTAGGTAGGATTTATCTCGGATCTTTTATTAATATCACAGGCAGATATTAAGCTAGTAAACACCTTTCTTATCAGTATTTCATTATCATAAATTAATGAAATACTGATAAATTAATGAGGATTAAAAAGTGTTGCTTCGCATTTATCAGCTGCAATTTAATGATAATCTGCAGGGTTTAATTCTTCAAACATTATGCAAAGTAAGTGTGGATACAGAAGATTGGAACGCCAATATTCTGCATATTTTGAATTACATTTTGTATGCTGGAATATTTATTTGCTAAAATACATTTCGTTTTCTTCACTTATTGGATATCCAAACAAAATAAGTGATTTTAACTTCTGCTTACTTACATTAGCAGACATACAATAATACCTTAGCTAATCAATGGGAACTAAGCATGAAGAACTACAGTGTCCATTTTTAAGGAGGGGATGGATGGAGACCAAACTAATGATGCTCTTATTGTGAGTTGGACTGTAAGGAAGCGTCATACCATATTTATTATTTTATTTATTATTTATTATTTTGTAGAAATCAGTTCAACCATTTTAACGAGACATCCCGAGATCATTTTTTGGAGGCGTAGAAGGAATTGTAATGGTTTGTGTTTTAAATCGTATTATTCAGATTAAGCTACATATCACATTTTACAGAATTCAGTCATGTATTAACTGGCTATGCGTACAACGAACAGATCAAGGAATAAACAGACAAATGGACAAACATAGTGTTAAAGTGGAATAATAAGTTTAGTGTAGATCTATTTTTTTTCAAAAAACTCTATCCAGATCAATAGATAAAGCATTAGATTCACTGTTCATTGTATCTAGATATCAGGATTTGGACTATTCCGAAATAATTAATCGTTTATTCCCAAAACAGATTTTAATACAAGTTGCAAAAAGAATACATACTCAAATATTTAAAGATAAATCCTGCTAAAGCATCAACCGATGGTAAGTCAGGCAGGAGATAAGGCTGTTGCGATCACTAGTCTAACAGGATGAAATTGAGGTCGGATGTTCATTTTGACGTTCGCCTACTTTTCACTCCTACATAATAACAATAAATTTTGCCTTTCATTATCTCGAAATTCTAATAGAAAGAAAAGTCAAATGTTAAGCATACTACTGAAATCATTCCTGTACTAAAAGTTTGTTTATAATTGAAATGAATATAAACATCACTTAACACTCTTTATTAGCATCTATCTTCAAAAATCAGTCTAATGTCGATAGGCCCTGGAATCATTCTACAGAAGTATAGAAGTAGAATGTCATTGAACCTCGTAACACTTTCCGGCTTTCGGGATAAATAGGTCGTTTAAGCAAGGAACACGGTCGATTGTATGGAGTATGGTTAATTGAACAGATGTCAATTAGTAATATGTG
Source organism: Thereuonema tuberculata (assembly GCA_023159025.1). Lineage (NCBI taxonomy): Eukaryota > Metazoa > Arthropoda > Chilopoda > Scutigeromorpha > Scutigeridae > Thereuonema > Thereuonema tuberculata. Next base: position 23,857,203 of record JAFIDM010000001.1, read on the forward strand.
CCTACATAGTTATTTATATATAACAGTGGTGCCCAACCTACGGCCCGCGGGCCGGAAGGTGTTACATGTGGCCCGCAGTTTTATTCCTGTTTTTTTTTTTTGGTTGTTGAACAGGAGATTCCGTTTTTGTTTTTTTTTGGTTGCTGAATAGGAGATTCCGCCACATTGTGGCCCGCGAGATTCACAGCAAAGTCAATTTTGGCCTACATATTACGAAAGGTTGGGCACCACTGATATATAATAAATATTATTACGTTTGCATATTTACAAATACGCAATTTACAAAATTTACAAATACGCAATTTACAAAATTTACAAATCTAGTGCAATTTAGATTACTTACAAGGAGAGGACACGGCCTGTACATCGTCAATTTCACTGCCATTTTGTGAGATGAAAGTATTTACAGTAAAAAATATTGTTTTATATCTAAACGTTTGACGCATAAAACATATTGTTTTGTATCTATACGTTTGACGCATAAAAAATCTTAAATATTTTTATGTGTTTTTAAAAAAAAAATTATAATTAGTAAATTAAGTACACAGTTTTACGAATATTACTATTATTTATTCATTTAATTTTTTTTTTCCTTTTTTTCCTTTTTTTTCCATTTTTTTTTTCCACATTTGCTTTCTTTTTTCTTTCTTCTTTTTCTTTCTAATATAATATAGTTTTTCTTTATTTTTTTCTGATTATATTAGAAATATTAGATGAAAAAGAAATATACGATTAGAAATAAATAAATAATATTCTCCTTAACTTATTTTTATTAGAAATGTTTTCATTTCTTAAATGTAAAATAAGATAAAAATAAACTTTTTTTTTAATCTTTTCTTTCTTCTTTCCTATTCTAATTGACTTTCCTCTTGACATTTTATCAAGTATTAGTAATATTAACAAAACATCAGGAGAAAAGTGTATTAGTATAGGAAAGAAAATAAACAAGATTAAAAAAATAATTAGATAACTTGAAAATGTATATAAATTTTTTTTTGACATTTAATAAATTAAAACATCTCTAATAAAAAATAAGTTAAGAGAAAATTACTTATTTATTTCTATTCATATATTACTTTTCCATTTCTAATATAACCAGGGAAGAAAAAAAAAAAGAAAAAAACCTAAAGGAATAAAGAAATGACACTAAAATTAATTTTAGGATCATGTCGTTATTTCTTTATGTTAATTTTTGACACGTTAAACGTTATGTTTAAGAAAAAAAAACTATATTATATTAAAGAAAGAAGAAAAAAAAAAGCAAATGGGAAAAAAATGAAAATTTAAAGAAAAAAAAATTGAAAAAGAAACTAAATAAATATGGTTGACCCCCTCGCAGAATCGAGCACTTGTCCTTAGATCTCCAGACCAAGGTTTTAACGCAAAGCTCCATAACAACACTTCCTCTAAAATCGAACAGGAAGTTAATAAGCTAATAAACAACAATGGGTGAGACCAAACTGTTTACCAAGTGACATCCTGGAACAGCTGTTTCACGCTTTTTGCCGATCTTCAGTGAGGAGCAGTCACCAGTAAACAACGAGGTCTTAGTACTGAGGCTAATATGAATGATCATCGGAAGCAGTGGTAAAAAAATAGACGCCGGCGCAGGCGCACTGCTGGCACATGAATTTTCTCACTAATTTTCCATTACTGAGTTTTTTATTGTTCATTTTTTTCTTTTGAGGCACCACTGCGCTTTCAACGATCATTAACAGCTAATGTTCGAAAATCGATGAAAACAATGTCAAATATCTCGAAAACGCTTGAGAGTTGGCCCCTCAACCCACATTTTTGAAGTACTCGATGTGTACTTTCATCTAAAAAAAAAAGGCATTAATTTTGACGATATACATGCCGTGTCCTCTCCTTGTTAAACTAGGCAAATGTACACTATCACTTTGATGATTATGCTATTTTATACAGAAATTTTATCTTTCTCGTTGCATTTTAAACTGTAAATATTACGTTAACAAAAGTTTTACGCAGAGTTACTGACTTGATAACAAAACATGTTTCAATCCGATCAGGTGTGTGAAGTGTAATTACGATCTGATGATAACTGAAGAAAAGATAAAACGTTCATTTTTCTGTTAAAGTATGTCGCGAACTTTCTTACATTACAGCGGAGACATTATCTCATCAGGATAGAATAGATTAATCAATCAAGATGAAACAATCAAATTTTGCCATTGCTTTTCTACTTAACCAGTTACAGTCTTAGTAACAAATTATTTATTTATTTATTTAAATTTTTGTTAAAATGTTACTTCCATTTTCAAAAGCCTTTCAGTAGTATTAGCTTATTTGTTACTAATAGTCGGCTACCCGTCGCTTCGCTCCGGAAGCCTCGCGTATGTAACGGAAAACAATTTGTTATTTATTAAAAAACACACACACACACAAATTACATCAAGTAAAATAAAACTAAAATTTTTTTAAAGTTTTTTTTTATTTTAATTTTTGATGTATATATTCTCTCAATTCACGACTGCTTTTAGAATCAGCGTGTGAATCATATATCTGTGATATATTTTTATTTTTTATAGAGATTAGAATGTAATCCTTGTGGTCTAATGCCTAAGACGTCTAACTTCGGAGCAGAAGGGTGCATGTTGGATTCCAGTAGATAACTTGTAGAAATTATTTCTATTTTTGTAAATTATAATAATTGCACCAGACCGAAAGAGAAATAAAAGATTTTCGTAATATAGATACAATTTTCAGTCGCTTTTGAGCTACAAATAGTGAGCTTTCAGTATTCTACTTAATAGAAATAGTGCTTCTTTCTTTCTTGAGTCTCTTTTTTTTATTTCCATTGATACTTTACAGTGGTTTTTGAGTTAGAAATAGTGATTGTTTTTGAGTAACGAATAGCGATTTTTCAGTATTCTACCTAATAGAAATAGTGATTATTTTTTTTTCTGTTCTTTTTTATCCAATTCCAATTGATACTTTTCAGTGGATTTTGCGTTACAAATAGTGAAAATTATCTATATCTATTAGCTAGACCATCAGATTGTTCGATATAGATATTTGAAGAAGAGATTTCAGATGGACGTTAGTTGATATAGATGATAAATGAAGATCATAGCTTGTATACGAAATTCTTCGTAACAAATTGATTGTGAGTATTCTTTAGAGTGAAAATAACCAAATTCTGTTGAATTGTGACTCAAAGACCTAAAGTTGTATGTGAGTTAAGACAACGTTTTCCAATTATATGGCAACTTTATTTAGAGTTTGTCCTTGAGCTTTATTGATAAATATCGTATAAGAAGGTCTGATCGGAAATTGTTTTCTTGTGAAAGTGAATGGAAGTAGATTACCGCATGGTTCCATAGACATCCTATGGATGAAAACAAAATCTCCTTTGTGAGTTCTCTTATAATTTCGGTTTCTATGAGATCATTATCGAATGAACAGCATTTAAGTTGAGTTCCATTGCAGTATGCAAACTTGGGATTGATGTTTCGCAACAATATTATTGGAGATCCAATCTTCAATGACAAACGATGCTGAGGAATTCCGCTGAGATTCAATGCGTTCAGACACTTGGGCATATGGAGATGTTCGTGTGATGGATTATCAGAAATGTCAATTTTATTCGCACTTGTATTGTATGCTCTGTAGTCTCTCCTTGTATTCTTAGACTTATCATTCGATTGATGTTATCGACACTCTCGTTCATCTCGTTTATCCAATTCCAATTGATACTTTTCAGTGGTTTTTAAGTTACAAATACTGATTTCTCAGTATTCTACCTAATGACGTACTGCGTCTTTCTTTTTTGACTTTCTTTTTAATTACAATTGTTACTTTTCAGTCAAAGTCAGTTCAGTTTTGACAGATAAGTCAAAAAAGCAATATGGAGAGAGTTGAAGTTCCCACGGCCTAATGGGTAAGATGTATGGCTTCGGATCAGAAGGTTGCAGGTTCAATTCCTGTCGCGGATGTTTCATTGAAAAAATTCTTTCTATTTTTCATTCTCACAGAAAACTGCGCCAGACAGACAGACAGAGAAATAAAAGATTTTAGTAATATAGATTGTTACT
>JAFIDM010000001.1:23861267-23877314 GCA_023159025.1 Thereuonema tuberculata
AGTCAAAGTCAGTTCAGTTTTGACAGATAAGTCAAAAAAGCAATATAAAGAGAGTTGTAGTTCCCATGGCCTAATGGGTAAGATGTCTGACTTCGGATCAGAATGTTGCAGGTTCGATTTCTGTCGCGGATGTTTCATTGAAAAAATTCTTTCTATTTTTCATTCTCACAGAAAACTGCGCCGGACAGACAGACAGACAGACAGACAGAGAAATAAAAGATTTTAGTAATATAGATTAAAAGGCTTTTGAAAATGGAAGTTACATATTAACAAAAATGTAAATAAATAAATTAATTAATTAATAAACCTAAGTACATTCACTGAATTTGAAAAAAATTTTAAGCCTAATAATAAGGGATTTTTATTTATATTTTTATGATTTCATCACTAATCTATATTACTAAAATCTTTTATTTCTCTGTCTGTCTGTCCGGCGCAATTTCCTGTAAGAATAGAAAATAGAAATAATTTTTACAATGAAACGTCTGCGACGGGAATCGTACCTGCAACCTTCTGATCCGAAGGATAAGTCAGATGTCTTATTCATTAGCCCACGGGGACTACAACTCATTTCTTATTGTTTTTTTACTTATGTTTCCTTCCCCTTCCCCCCATCAATAATGAATGTATTCAACCTTTTTTTTTTTTTTTTTTAATCTCAAGATTGTATATTTATTTCCGATCCATCTACTTATTTGTATTTCGAAAATGACAATTAGAACTGTAATTGCCGAGACATTGGAAAAATTTTAAATGTAGTATTCTTACTTAATCAAATTCTTTGTGATATAGAACAAACAAACGCGTGTACACGGGTATGGCCTAGTTAATACTAACTAGGTAACTTGGTTAAATTTATAATAAAAATTGTTGCAAGGTCTACGTCGTAGAGCAAGAGTGTGAATACAGTAAACAGAAACACTCTCCACTCTATAGACTGCCTAATTGCTAAATGGATTTTCCATCCTCAATTAAATCCTATTAAGGCTATAGATTCCGAAAACTAATAGGCTTTATTTAGTGGCGGTGAAGACAAAGTCTGAAGACTCTTTCAAATTTCTTAAAGACTACCTCTGTTGTTTTTTGTTTCTTTTTTTGATATTCCAACTTCTTTATTGGAGGATTATTTTTTTAAAAGAAAACTTTAATTCAGAATAATCAACAAAATTAATGTCAATGATTACTTGAGAATTATTGGTTTTTAGATGTTATTTAAACTGATATTGATTCACAGTCTAATTTATCTAGACTCAGAACTAAGTAAACAGGTAAATGTCGATTTCTATCAGATACGAAATCCTAATACCGTAACTATAAAGCCCAGTTTGTTTGTCAAGTTGTTTGTTTAGTTGCTTGTTTGTTTTCTTCGCTATGCATTTGGAGCCGATTTGAGCTACCACAACGAAAATTGGCAGAGTTATTAATTAAAACATGCAGTAGGTCTTAGCCAAATTTGGTTCCGATTCAATCATTTTTACCTGATCTATACTCAAAAAAGAAATCAATTGATTAACACTAATAACACGTTAGGAACAAGACCAACGAAAATTCCTTATTTTCAGTTTCGACAGCCAGCAGCACTAAAATTAAAGGTAATGCACAAACGGCATATTTTTTTTTTCTTTTTAATCTGTTAATACGCTATTTTTTTAAATCTCCTATGAATCGGCCAACGCCGGTTCTTCAGCTAGCGACGAATCTATTCTAGTTATTTCTTCTATAGAACAATAAATTTTCGTATTCCTTTTTTTTTTTCAATATGAAAAAGAATTACAGATGAAATTTTTTTATTAGTGAAACAATTTTTAAAAACATGTTTGTTAAATTCTAAAAGATTTGGTAATGACATGTAAAATCAGTCAGTCTGTCTGTTTATTATTCTGCACTAATATTTTTTGAACCGCTAGAGGGAGCTTCTGGAAACCATGCGGATGTAAGGTCAAGAGATTACAGTATTTTGCAAAAAAAAAAGAGGGTTTGCCATATATGGTCATTACGTAGCGATCGATTTTGTCTGGAACAAACATCACCAGTCATGACGTCATCAACTTGAACTCCGAGCAGTCAGTCCAAGATGGCGTCGTTTTCTAATCGCATAAGCGTGACCAAGAAAGGACAAACTTTGCAACGGGAATAGTGTGGAACTTTTTAATCATTTCAATTTTAATTATTATTATGCATTCGTAACTGTAGAAAATATAAAAACCAGAACGTTTTTGTCATGTTTATAAGATTCAGTTACGGATTTTAGCAATAGATGGCTGTTACGTCCTGGAAACATCAATCTGTAAGGATATTACGTCATCAAAAGCTCTTCTTTCAAGAACTGAACTGTAGTGAACTTTTCTCTTTGAAAACTTTTACTTGGTGAGAATTAACTGTGAAGGAAACAAAAATTCTCACAGAAATAAATCAGAGCCAAAGCAAATGATTTCCATTATGTTTTAACAATGCTTATTGGTCCTTGTTGCAAATACACTCATTCGCTTTGAAATAATTAAAACTAGATTCAAACTCGGTCATCGATTGCGCAGTGGGACTGAGCAAGCAGCGGTGGGCTATCAAATTTGTGAACTGGATGGAAATCGAAATAAGCTCAAAATTTAAGTTAAATCATAAATATTCATCATCCAAATATTGAAGAAATCACTCCAACCGATTAAGAGAGGGATTTAAGGGTTCACTATTGAGAGATGAGAGACCAAACAAATAAGCCTATGTGTTAAGTTGGAATTTTATGGAAATACGTCCAATGGTTCCTTCGTGATGCGTACATAAATAGATAAAAGCAGACAAATGGGCAAATAAAGAATACAAATGTTCAATTAATTGGATTTAGACAACTTAAGTATTGATTAAGAAAAATTAATTAAGATTTTTTTTTCTGAAGTGGAAGCATTTTTTACTGTTTTTAGAATTTATTATTAGAATTTATCACTTATTATAATTTAAAAATAAACGAAGGTTTTAATATTTTATGTTATTTTTCACGACTTAAAAAACAAACAAACACACACAACGTTTTATGGAAATTAGATTTCAATTTCTTTCGGGAAATTTCTTGTTTACAATTCAGATCATCTTTGTAGAAATTCGTAATTACGACAGTAGGTGGCGTTACTGTCACTTCCTTTCCTCGCACGTCAATACAGAAGAGTTTGAAGTGAAGAAAAAAAGAAAGATGGTGCTGCGTAATTGGCAGCACTTTTCTTCTTGTGACTGGAGAGATCTGATGTCGATGGAAAGAACGTAATGGATTGGGAATCCGTTTTCAAGTGTGTATCAGACAGTTCCATTTACCGGAAACCACATGGACTTGACTTCTAAGGACTGTACACAACGGAAACCACTGTTTTTTGTTTGTTTTTTTAATTAAGGAACCAATCATTTGATCTTCGTTCAGTGTAACTTTAGATTAGGAATGGCAGATCTTCGTGATTCTGAAAAGTACATTCTTATTTACGACAGGCAAATCCGAAGAAGATAACAGCTCTGAATCCCAGATATTAGCCACTGCGTCACGTGTAATTTTCTTAAAACTCACAAGGACGTGCTCATTCGTCTCAGTTAAGACTTGTATTAATACCTAAGAAATGGGTTGATGAATTGAGAATTTTTAATGGCCTCATAAAAATGTCTTTAGTACTATATCAAATCACGTATTTTTACGATGCTGTGACCATTAATACTGTCGATACGTTACTAGCTTAATAGCCATCTCAGATAGCCTTCATAAAGCTGTCTGAGCATTGCGTAGATCCTGAAGAAGAGGAAGATAAATCTTCACTTTGTACTGAGAGAACTGAGATATTTTGAATCCGTTTAGCTCCCTTTCCAAGCTCTGATAATGGAAATTACCTGTGTAGTTCCTTTTCATTATCTGAAATGAAAAAGTGTGATGTGAAAACGTACTTTTTATTTATTTATTTATTAAAAGGATGGACACCATTTCTTGTAAATATAAAATTTCGGGTAGAAATTCTCGATGGTGTTAGGAAACTTTGTGCGAATTATTAATGGATTAAAGTATGGATTAACCAAGTATTCGAAAACAACATTCAAATTTTCCCCAAAAAAATATATTTACCGATACGAATTTGATATATGTAAATATATATATATGTATATACAGAGCAGAAAGCCTGTCGGACGACAGGCATAAAAAAAATCTGAAAAATCATTTTATTATCAACTAACAACTACAAAGTAAATATCTCCTTATAAGCTATATTTTTTTGTAAAAACAGCATCAGATCCTTCTATCAGATGTCCTTGATCTATTCGGTCAAGAATTTTGATTTTGACGTCGCAAGCACGACGTGCTCGAGAAATAGCAGCATATAACTGTTCATGACTAAAAACAGGCTCTCGTAATTAAATACCAACCATATCTAAAGTTAGTCCTTGTAAATTAATTTTACTAAAAGTAAGAATGGAATAATTATTATTTTTGATCCATAATACCAAAGGCATTTAAAACTCACCTTTATAATCTAAATACTGCGCTACTTGTGAACGAAGCTTCTACGGCAAAAATGGTTTTGAGTTTCAAAATCACCGTAAAAAACTGAGTAAGTATGCCAAATTTCATTAAAATGGGTGCGGTGGTAAAAAAATTATTTGGTTTTGAACGTATGTTCTGTTAGAATTTCAGTTGTCTAGGTCAGCTCCCAAGGATAAAATTTCATGGAAACAACATGGAATGACAAAATGAATTAATATTTCATCCAATTTGAGTACCCTTGATTCAATGGTACCATTGAGAACCTTGGATCTATCTTAATAGCTAAATTATATGGAGTTACAGACAGACAGACAGACGAACTTAGCCAATTAGATAATGAAAAATTGATGATGATAAAAAGCATTGAAAAGTCTAAATATGAAATTTTGGAATCATAATTCAAACGTTGAAAAGTCACAAACTTTGTATTGACTCACATAGACAACTTCACTGCAATATAATAATCTGGATACTGTTATCAGCTTCACTGAGGTGATGTATATAAATTCATTCAAAGACACATTTTTTACGCAGAACTGTGTAAAATGAAAACTGAAATGAAAACGAATATTCGTTATTTTCCGAACAATCCAGAACGAAACGAAGCACAGAATTAATATCATATTCATAGAAAACCGTGTTTTCTTATGTCATTTTTTTTTAAGAAATTTATAAATTTAGATGGCACTCTTTCGCAGGACTGCGATGAATACAAAGGCGGAAAACGACTGATGAAATTGAAGGTCAATAAGAATAACATTTGAAATGAAGGACATTCCGATATTGTAGGATGTTCGCCCTCACACACCCCCGAAATCAACCAACCCTCTCGCTCTAACAGCTAAATCCTCCCCCTCCTACAATAAAAGCTGATAACTGAAAAAATGGTAGAACTCTAACGATTCAAACTTTGGCCTCCGCCTTATTTTATAATGAAACACACAACTCCGCCATTGTTCATCCACTGCCCTGCGAAAGAGTATAGCAAAATCTCAATGTTTTTTACAAACTGCGAAAAAGAAAAATAAACACGTTTTTCAATGAATACGATATTAACTTTGTGCTTCCGAGTTATTTCTTTGGAAATGAACGAATATTCATCTTAATTTCAGTGATTTGGTGTTCTGCCTATTTATTTATTCATTTATTATTTCTCTATCATTAAGTCCACTGTAAAACATTACATTAAGTCCACGAAACAAAACAAAACAAAAAGTCAACTACCTAAGGATTTTAAAAAATATAAGAAAATTAATAGATATTTACACGATGACAGGACTTTTCAGCCAATATACTTCGCCCTGTGAAACGCCTTTCTCATTCAGTGTATTCGAGAACTTTTTCGATCAACTGGATATATTTTGATCCCAACAGTTTGGAATAGCAAGAGTCTGTTTTATCTGAAGAACAATTTCGAAATAAGCTTATAAAAAGGATGATTTTGTTGTCTACTTGTCAGAGTTCTTTTTTTTTTTTTTTACAATTGTAGCTGTGGTAACAGAAGTTGGCCATCAAAATGAAAAAAAAAAAATATATTATTACCTAGGATAGCAAGGTAATAACAGGAAATGCCATAGCAACAAGACACGTGAAGGAAATCCGTGCTGACATTTAACCGATGTATTTTATGCTACTCTCTGAAATTTTGAAAGTAATTCTTTTTGACTGAGTTTAATTACCGGAAGTGAAAACAAATTATAGTTTAAGATTATATTTAAATTGTAAATGAAATTATAAATGTGAGAACAGAAAGGGGAAACGATAATCTTTTGGGTGCGGTTACATAAAATGAAGAATTCTGAGAATTCACCAATAGGATGGAAGTAAGAAGAGGAAGCCTTTCGTGTTCCATCAGGAAGTCATCGTCAGGTCTGCAAAGATCTCAAAATACATTTGATTGGATTTGAACATCACTGAGTTTTCCCAAATGAAGCAATATACTACTAAAAAAGCAAAATACAGAGAAAATCATATACTACGATTATCCACTGTAAAGAGAATGAATTTTAACTCTTTATTTTAGTAGTGTATTTTGAAACAACTAAGTTCATCGAAAATTGAAGTAAGTCTTATTAAGCATCTCTGCGTCGATATGTCTTTAACTTTTTTTTTGTTATCCAATCACAGCATTTCTGAACCAAAAGTCAATTCCCGTTTGTCATTCATTCTTTCTTGCTGGCCTTTAGCTTTCTATGGTTCATTAAAGATTATAGATGAGTATTTTTCAAACAGCCTTGTTTATTTTCAATTAAAGTTCATACTGGAAAAAAATCAGGATTACATTTAAGATTCTTATTACGTATTAACTATGATTTATTAAAGCTTGAGATTCTGCTATTTCTAGCTATTTGATATACAACTCATTCAGGAAGATGTGAACAATTTAAAACAGCCTTTATAAATATCTCCTACAGTAAATTGTTCATAATAAGGCATACTATGAATATCATAAGCAGAGATTATAAAGGATTTGTTCTAGTTGAAACTCTTGATATCAATAGTTGAAATAACCGCGCCTTCAACGCTGACTAGAATTTGTTGCAAAACCTTCGTTACAAAAGTACGGATTCTAAAATAGTAGAAATTGATTTCTAAATTCGGCGCCCTTTTTGTACATTTTTTTCAGTAAGCGAGAAAGTTCGGGGCTTATTTTGAGGATGGAGACCAAAGTAAATTTCCTACATTGTAAGTTAGACCATAATAAGCTAAGTTTATGAAAATCCATCCAACTGTTTTAGCGTGATGTGAATACAAACAGATAAACTGATAAATAGGCAAATATACTCATGGACAAAAAAATTAGCGCACCAAGAAATAATTGCGGGATCGTAACGAAACTTGCAATGAAGGTACATGTCGGGGAGATATGCAAATGATTAGAAATGCAGCGTGATTGTGCATTACGTATTGCCGGTAGAGGGCGTTGAACATCGTACTCTGTGGAGTATAAAACAGGTAACCAAAGCTTGTTTGAGTGTGCTGAATCATTTACAAAGGAAGAGCTGAGGTAGACATGCCATTACGCCGTGTTCGAAGACAGTATACGCAGTTGTCGCAGTTTGAGAGAGGGAGAATCGTCGGGATGATGGAAGCTGAGTGGTCAGCTAGGCGAGTAGCTCGTCAATTAGGCCGCTCTGATTGTGTTGTGAGGAGGTATTGGGGACCAGTGGACATCGAGAGATGTCATGTACACGAAGACCAGGCTGAGGACGCCCTCGACAGACCAGTCGTCGAGAAGACCGCCACATAGTCAGAAATGCACGCGTACAGCCAACTGCTTCATCGGCCGCCATCCAGGCACAGGTAGCACCTTCACTAGGGGCCGCTGTGTCTTCTCGAACCATACGAAGGCGCCTGGCTGAAGGACAGTTGGTATCGCGGCGCCCATTACGTGTGCTGCCCTTGACGCTCACCCATCGACGCCTCCGTTTGGAGTTTTACCGCGCACGAGGAAACTGGACTGCAGCGGAATGGAACCAGGTCGTCTTTAGCGACGAATCCAGATTCAATCTCGGCAGTGATGACAATCGTGTTCGTGTGTGGAGAGCCCGTGGTGAACGCTTCAATCCTGCCTTTGCTGTACAGCGACACACCGCTCCCACAGCTGGTGTGATGGTATGGGGTGACATTGCCTACAATAGACGGTCACCCCTAGTATTGTTCCGTGGCACCATGACAGCCCAGCGGTATGTTCATGAAATCCTGCAACCAAATGTGTTGCCACTCATGCAACGGCTCCCAGGAGCCATTTTTCAACAAGACAATGCTCGGCCTCATACGGCAAGGGTGTCACAAGACTGTCTCCGCACTATTACTACCCTTCCTTGGCCTGCCCGATCCCCAGATTTGTCTCCAATCGAGCATATCTGGGATCATTTGGGACGACGAGTTGGGCATCCCACGAGTTTGAACGAACTAGAGGCAAGGTTACAGCAAATATGGAACGAAATGTCTCAAGACATCATACAGAACTTGTATGACTCAATGCCCGATCATATCGCATCGTGCATTCGCGCTAGAGGGGGTCCAACGGAGTATTAACTCCTCCGTTCTTTTGCCTTTTCTCTGAAATAAATTATCCTTTTTCTTTGATTTTCTAATCATTTACTTATATCAAAGTAGTCGTTACGTATGTAAATTTTCGTTTCATTTTGACGACTCCTTCTTGGTGCGCTAATTTTTTTGTCCATGAGTGTAGTAGAGAAAAATGTTCAAGTCAAATAATAAGACTTGTCAAGTTTAGTGAGTTATTCTCATGAATCTCATGTGTTTTTCTGGATGACTAAGAGAGTATTTAACTGATCTTTGCAACTTAATGAATGATTCACTTTTAATTAATTGTAAACCTTAAGATAATCAATCTCCAAGAGCCTGGATTAGGCTTTCGAATTCATTGTGACTCTGTATTTAGTGAAAACATTTGTTTACTGAGAACCTGCAGAAAGATTTACTAAGAATCACGAATGTCTTTGTAAAACTAGAATGAAAACAAGAAATAAAGCTGCAATTAGAAAACAAGAAATAAAGCTGAATTCTAAAACAAGCAGAGAATAAGCTTCTCACTGCTTCTTGTCTGGAGAAAGAAATAAAAAAGGAAAAATTGGAAGACTGAAAAATAAAGCTAAATAAAAAAAGGATAAAGGATAGAGGCATGATAAATAATAAAATGGTAAATGTAAGCAAAGGAAAATAAAGAAAAGACATAATTAAAGTTTCCATTAGCAAGATTACGTTAAGATCACCTGGTAAAATTAAAAAAAAAATGCATTGTAAAGTAAATTTACTTTTAAAGCATCGATATTTCAGGATAGTTTGTATGTTTAAAAGGAAATGCTATTTATCTGTAAATTGTGCTGAGTTTGTTGTTATTATTATATAGAATTAAATACAAATAGATATTATATAGAATTAAGTACAAATATATACAGAATTAAAATCAGAAAATTATTTTAACTTTTAAAGTATATTACTGACTTACATAAAATTTTTGAAAATTAGCACCTAGTGGTCTACTTGACAAAAAATCACTTGGAAAAAACAATACATTGATGTAAGTTTTTTAATGTTTTTTAACACTATATTAATACTGTTCTCAAAATTAATTAAATAATTATAGTATACCTATATTCAAAACCTGTTGATTGGAATTTGTCATTCCTAACTTGACTTAGCTTAACTTTTGTTTAATTAGAAATCATAATAAAAAAATATTATTATTATTATTATTATTATTAATATTATTAAAATTATTTTATTTTTAAAGGATTCTATCATATTCTGTAAAAGCAATGAAGAATGTTTGTTGTGCCGCAGGATTTTATCAAATATGGAAGCAAATACAGTTGAAAAAAACTGAATTAGAGAAGAGGAAAACTTAAGCGTTAGGAGCTAACTGAGGTCAGACGATAGCTTCTTTATGTAAGACAAAAAAACAGTTCAAATAAACAGTTCAATAAACCTGTTCATAAGCTAAAATGTTATTGATGTACAGTGAAAGACTTTGATGATATTTTCGACGAATTTTTTTCACTTCAAAAAGCAAACTCCACAGCTCTAAACGCATCTTGGGTGCACCGCATTCGTAAAGGCCCCAGAGTGAGTAATTTCCGCCAAGAAGACCTTCAAAGAACTCTCGTCTTGACTTGCGATGTGTCTCAAGAGGAGGTCGTGGTCGGTTGCTGTATTCGGAGCCAGTTGCTTTTGTTGGGAGCGAACAAGGAGAGTTCCCTCCGGACAAAACATTCGCCTGACCTGCATTGACTCGTAAGCATTGGCTTTAAATATTCCGAAATGCACGGCTTACTTGTTTAATTAGAGAGTCCGCAGTCCTCGACGATTCTATGAAAGTGAATTCCTTCAAGGCAATATCGTGTTACAATATTTGTTCCTCTGAGATCGCTGGCGCGATTAGTCCAGTAGGTAAGGACCTCTTTGGAAGTGCGCATTGAAAGCCGAGAGATGCTTTTGGATAACTGCATCTTACAGTCCAATTCTTCCATTTGGAAAACAAGACTACAGAAATGGTAAAAGTCAATAGAAATTATCAAGCAAAGTAACGTTTTACATAAATATTAACATTTTGAACGAAGTAGTCGAAAGACATTTTAGCAAACAGTTGAAAAATCGAAACTGAATTACTCATTTATAACAATACTTCAAAACTAGAGCTTCTCTGTAGCTATGAAAGGTGGGTTTCATAGTAGAAAAGATAAACAAAATTTAAAAGCAGTACAGATGAGATTTCTGTGTTCATTATTAGCTTCTGCAAGAGTGGGTTCACCAAAGAAGTTCAGATATTCCGTTAAAGTTGAGAGTAGATAATACAGTAAAAAAAATAAAATTATACCAGAATAAAAAAGATACAATCATTTAGAAAGAATGAACTCTAATCGTAATCAATGGTAATTGGTAAGAGAAACGATCAGTTAAACCAGGAACCCTTTCAAAGGCCATTAGTGAACAGGGTTTAAAACCCTATAGCTAAAAGTTCTTGATAATGATAATGATGCTTTACATAGAATGTATTTTGTTGTCAATGGTAAAGAAGAATTTCATAAACACAGTCGATTTAATAACTTTTAATTTTTTCATAAAAATAAAAGTTTCTAGGCTACATGTTATACAGTAGTTGTAATAATAGCAAGGAAATACATTCTATCTATTGCAATTATTCACTTCTTAATTAAATATGATTTCAAATACTTTTGAAAGAGTTTTATTTATTTAATCATGACACTGAAACCCACAAAATTTCAAGTTCAAATACTTCTTAATTTATAAGATTTGGAATTTATTTTAATATTTTATTATATACCTTACATCATTTCCATTCTTCAAAAAGCATGTAGTGTTTTTTATGTAAATATATTTCTAAAGAATGTCATATAAGATATGACAGGTATAGATGAGCTGATTAATGAATTCAATGTAAATTACATTCATGCATCCATTTCTCGCTAACTTGAATGTAATTTACATTGAATTCATTAATCAGCTCATATACACCTGTCATATCTTTTCATTAATTAACGTTTTTTTTACTTGCTTTAGTAAATTCAAAGTGTTTTGGAAAAACCTTATACTAAAACTTTTGAATACACACTATTTGAAAAAGAGATCAATAGTGGATAGGCCTGAAACTCTGTGGTTTACATTTTAGTTGTTTATATTTTTAAGATAGTCCTAAAATTGTAAGATTGCTGAAATTATAAAATTTTGAAACACACATTAAATCATTCATACAGCTGATAGTTTATTTTGTACAGTATTAAATCTAAACTCTCTTGAAAATCCACCTTTTGCTTCCCTCTGTTTGTTTCCCTTAAATTTACAGTTATAAAATCTAAAAGGTGAAATGTACAGATTATTGAAACGATAACATTTGCTCAGCGTAATAGCGAAATTCACTGTGATTCAATTCACATCAATCGATGGCTACTTCCGGTGAAAATACATTGATTCAGGAAGATCGATCATTTTTTAATAAATTAAGTACATACTTACAGAACGATCTACTTACATAGAACATACGTTAATATCACGACTCGTCGCAATTATTAGTACGTTCGGAGTTATATACGTCTAGATATGACTTATTTCGTTGACATCTTACTTCCCGGATGTATTAATTAATTATCATTTAATAATTATTTTCAGTAATAGTAAATTTATCAGCCAAGTATCCCCCCCCCCCCGCCTGTAGATGGTTGGCTTCCCTGCACCCACATTCACCACAATCAATGACTCAAACGTCATATCTAGACCTATACAACTCCGAACAGACTAATAATTGAGACAAGTCGTAATGATAAAAAATGTTCTATTGATGGAGATCTTTTCTAACGTATATATCTTAACGCTATACAGGGGTGGGGCAGATCTGTACAGAATGGAATGAGAATGGGACCATTCTCCTTTATATAAAATAAAGAAAATAATTTATTTATTTAAATGAAATTCACAAATGAAGCTGAAGTTCGTTGGACGAACTTGCAACTTCCGAAGTCTAAATTGGTGATTGAAATGTACACAAAATTAGGGCAACGACCTCTTAATGATAGAAGGACAACAAGTACCAGTGAAAAAGGAAAGATTAATGTACATACTTTATGTATCGTGTCATCTGCAGGCTGTGCATTTTATTCATTTACTATGTAGAGTTACAAGAATAAAAACATACTGGAACGATAATTCGAGATACTTCAGATAGTGTGACATGCCAAAACTGTGAAACATATACTAGACTTAGCCTATTATTGATCCCAAATTTTCTGAATGCAGCAACGTATACAAAATTCTACATTGAATAACATTAAGAGCGTAATACATATAATTTTATTTCAGTTACAATTTTAAGGTTATTTTTTTTAAGATTATGTTATATAATAACGATTTGATTAGAATTATGTAAAAAAAAAACAGGATCTTTGTATTCATGAACAATTTCA
The DNA here is from genome assembly GCA_023159025.1 of Thereuonema tuberculata. Classification (NCBI taxonomy): domain Eukaryota; kingdom Metazoa; phylum Arthropoda; class Chilopoda; order Scutigeromorpha; family Scutigeridae; genus Thereuonema; species Thereuonema tuberculata. The sequence continues at coordinate 23,874,219 of JAFIDM010000001.1, forward strand.
GCTGAAATGCCATAACAGCGAAAAATTGAAAGTACTACAATAATTTTTGTATTGCTTGTTTTCGTGTGTAATACTGCAGTCGAAATATAACAAAAAAAAATGAGCATCTATTATTCAACGAAAACTAATTTAATTTAGAGTTGTGAAAAAGTCAACAACACCAGATTGGATTCTATGTATATTTAGGCTCAACGACAAAAAAACGTTCAATGAGAGAGAAAAGATCAGAACGCAGCTTTAGAGAAACAAGAAATTTCGTGTCGTGGTTTTTAAAAAGCCACAACGCGTTCTGACATTATGAAACTATCATAACGTGTCGTTGTCTTACAGCTATGACGCCATGTGAGACAAGTTTTAGCCTATTTTCAGAAAAGCTGACAGTAAATGAACTCTGTATAAGCTTCCTAATTTCTTAATCAGAAATACATGTAACATAGGTCTACTTCATAATAACGAAAAAGCTCATTTATTTCTTGCTTGAGCTGTTAGAATGGCATTTAGAATGATACTTGATATTTTTCGAACGGCATTTGCACTTTTTATCAATGCAGTATTGAAGAAATTTGATTTTAAAATAATAATGATATAGATTTTAGTTTGACAGTGTGTGGCAGAGAAATGCAAGGCAAAAATATGAACGAACACACTTATAGTAGATTCTTAAAACAACTCTTTTCCAAAGAATTAACACATTGTTTTTTTTCTAAGAAATGACTTGTGTAAGAACTTTTTAGGTATCTCAACAAAAGTTTATAACTATAACAAAAGTTTTCTTCTAACATAAACTATAAACAAAGTTCACTGTTCTTATATGGTTGCGGGACTTACGCTCTAAATTCACTTTTAAAGTTCAATGCTTCTGTAAGTGAATTATGTCTAACTTATAAATTTCCAATGCTTGGAAAAAACTTCACTTTAGAGTTTATTCACAGGTGTGTAAACTGTTTGAGTATCGCCTTGTGATCTTCGTGTCGAATGTATTCTTGTATTAGATAAACAAAAATAACTTGCTTCTTCTCTTCTTAACAGCTATATGAAGATATTTAAGGCTTTCCTATAACGTGCGATCTATCATCCTTGAAGTAACTTACAACTCTGCTTAGCCTTTCCAGTAGCTTTCAACATGGCGTATGATGTTTGAAACAGAATTGGTCGTTGGCCATTTGAATACATTTCCATGGTTTTCTATATTTAAAACCAAGAAGACATTTATGTCGCTAACGAATTTGCACTGTCACTGAATATAAGGCTAAACTAAAATGAAATTAAATAGTTCACAGCACCTGTTCCCATTTCACCGCTTTTGTATCCAAGCAATCATGATGTCAAACCAAAAAAAAGAACAAGAAGCAACAACACCATTTTTCTAACACAAGACATGCACATCATGTTTTTGTATTGTTGTTCAACGTTTGTATAGGCAATAATAAAGTTCATTCTCACTCATAACGAACAATGGATATAGTTTTTATGCTTTCTTCATTTTTCCGTATTTCTTAACAACAATAATTAAAAAAAGTAAGTTCACTATTATTATCTCACAATTATTAGTAATATCACAAGTATCTTTTAAATTGAAGCTTACAAACCTCTGATTACTTCCAGACATTATCATTGAAGCTGACCGAAGAGATGTCCATCAATGAAGTTGTTGTCAGCAGTTGCGAACTCATTGCTAGCATAGGGCCGCACAAGGAGATCTTCTTTGGTGCCCAACTGATAAAGCCAGAAGAGTTGATATGAACGACGACTGCGAGGACATTTCTGGAGACTAAACGTCCTCGATTAACGTCGGGCACCCTGACCACTACGTTTGTTCCAATATCAGCTGCTGGAAGTCTTAAGTTTGAGAGAGAAATGATTTTTTGAGATTGTTGAACCTGACCAGATTGTGCACCTTCTTGCTCATTGTTGATTCAATTATTCCTAACACAGAGGTGACAAGTGACTTTCTGGCCGAAATCTTCATTGTCTTCACTGTATTCTCCACAAATAGCATGAACAAACTGGTGACACACTGAACACTTGTGAGTGCCTGATAACTTTTTTTCCTTTCTTCTCTATCGTTTCTTCTGAAGTATCATTGTCTTGATTTTCATCTTCATCTTTTATAGCCTGTTGGTTGGCCTCTTCCTTTTCTCGACAGTTCTTCATTCCTGACTTCATTCCTTCAGTTCAATAGAAACTATAGTGAACTGTAAATGTGTTCAGTGAAGGGAGAATCTGCAAGTCCGATCCTCTGCACAGTTCCATAAGGGCTTTGTCCTGATGCATTTGTTTTGCATTTTGTCTTGATGCCTGAATGCAGAAGCTCTATTTTTCTTAAACCGGAGTCCTTTAGACCAGGTTTTCGTGTTGTTCTCGGACATGCTGGGGGCCTGGACAAAATTTGATCAACTTTGATCAATCTTTCAATAGATTCTTAACTTTGTGAATGTCTCGGGGTTTCATACCCATGCTTCATTCCTGGCCACATTGCAGCCAAGTTTTGTATTTTGTTCGCAAATTCGCGGTCGTTGTCGTTGTCGCTCTGTAGTATGAATGGGGCACCGAATATACAAAAGATGTCCATTAGCTGATAGGCCACTTCCTCGGCAGTATTGCTCTTCAGAGGACGAAGAACTGTGAATTTGGTCAAATGATCCTGATAGTTCGTGATGAATCGGTAATCACCATCTGACTGCATATTAATCAAATCTACTAGGAATCGAAATGTAATCTGAAAGGATTGGACTACAATTAATCCCCGTTTCGCAGTGTTTTTCTTAACACAAAGTGTCAAAAATAGAGTAAGATTGCAGTATTTCTTTTCAGTTCAGTTTCCATGACTGAAAGATAGTAATAAGATAGATTCCTTATTATTCCTGTAGGTTGAATTATCTTTTTGTTAATTTTTTTTTGTTACTAATTACCCATTCTAATGTTTAATTATTTTACTTAACTTATAATACTAAATTTGAATTTTTTTTAATTACTGTATTAGCTTTGAAATAACTGAGGTTTGTTAATCAATTTTGAACTTATAACATGCTTATTATTTCCTTTTTAGCGGCCCCTAGGTTGCCTATAAAACATAGGGAACCGCTATTGTTTTAT
>JAFIDM010000001.1:23879545-23906540 GCA_023159025.1 Thereuonema tuberculata
AATTTATATTTTGTTTAGTTATGTGCGTTCTTTGTTATATTTTACTGTAAATAATATAAGTTAATTCATTCTTACATTCTTCGATATATTTTGAATATATTATGTTAAATGACAGTAACATAAGTGAAGTCAATGGAATGCTTAAGTACAGTGTATATGAGTTTGCCATTCGAAATATATATATGTATATTGCATTGTTTAATTTATATACCTTTATTGTATACTCTACAAAGGTTGACTGTGAAAAAAATGAAGATATGGATATGTTGGGAGACAAAGAAAATGTTTTCGATAAATTTTAAACATAATATTAAACTTTTTCACTGTTGAGTGTGTAATAATAACTGTGGTTTCCGTCCACTTTGAAGAGAATGCAACTGTATATAGCGCAAATTCCAAACACGTATCACAGTTGATTGCCTTGAGTTGTTTCCTCTTCGTCTCTGTAATGTAATACTATTTGACAGGAAAACCATCAGCATTTTATCTCCTGTCAGATTAAATTACCCACATTCTCAAAACGGTATAGGAACCAAGTACAACCATTTTCTAATAAATTGAATTTCAAAGCTCACCAAAAGGCCTATTTTTATTCTTATTTTTTACTGGAAATATCTTCTTTGTTCTTCGTTATTGTTTAAAAAAAAGCGTAATGAATTACTGGAAATCCATATTAAACAGCATCGCTTAATTCTGAATAGACGAATCAATTCGCATATTTGTAGTAAATTCGTAACCAACCGATAATTTGCAATCTATCAAGTTTTTGTTGTTAACAGTGACACTGCTATTGATTGGCACGCAAAACTCATTTATTCAAGTCACTGTAATTCAACGGTCCAGTTCAACTTCAAGCAATGCCGACATTGAATTCATTTAGTATATGTAGACCACATTCATTTAGCACCATTGGGCAACTACGAGCACATTGATAGAGGGTATCAGTATAGATGACTCGTTGCACCAATTTCTTCCAATTACTACTGTTTTTCTGATCAGGTCAATGGCCACCTAAAACCGGAAGTTACCTGAACAGGAAGTCGGATTTCTCCACAAACATCCAGGCCATGGAGTATTTTAACGATTTATGACTCATGGGGCTTCGATTCCCGGTGGAGGGCGTTACACAAATACACTCACACACACCAACTTCAAAATCATTTTCATGATCTGATTGATAAACAAATTGTTGTTGGTAGGGTCACGGCCGGGTCGGCGGTGGCTTTTACCAACAAGATCTTGCCTTTCTGATTTTGTTAAGGGAAGGCGGGGATTGGGCTGATGAGTCCGTAGAAGGACGAAACGGCCGTTCCCAATTCCTTCTCATAATCTAATCAGAAAGACAATTTCTCCTTTTATTCAAGTGCTGCGTTTCCTTTCCTTTATTTACTCACAGCTCTTTATTCATAGCACTTTTTTTTTCGTTTTTACTAAACAAATTTTTTGTTGACTAGATTTAAAATTTCGTTGTAGAGTAGCTTTGATCAACAAATGTTTACCATGTTAAGAAATAATCATAACTTTTAATGATACCTTCAACATGAATCAAAATATGAATAAAACAAACTCATTTAATAAGTAAAATTGATAATTAAAAAATAATGTGTATTGCAGAATAAGATGAGCAAGTTTCATAAATTATCGTTTTCCAAATATACTTAATATTACTTCCGTACTCTCGAAGACGACCATATGATAACATATTGTTCTTGTATCCTAAAGGAAAAAGTGCAGTGTCCAAGGAGAATATTTTAGTTTTAAATCCATGGAGTAATTTTCTTACTCATTAACATAACATCGAGATAGTCCTTGAATTACTAGAGCTTCCCTATGATGGGTTTAGATTTTTCAAAAAAAGCCCACAGTTACTAAGGTCTCTATCAGCAAAACAACTCACTATTCTCACACACATATTAATATTTTATATAATCTTTGCCAACAATAATTATTATCTTGCAACTTTATTTTTTTTATTTCTAGCGGAAATCATAAAAATGCGGTAATCGCTCCTGGAATCTTAAGTATTTTGCCTTACTTTTGTTTAAAACATGAACTGAATTCCAATGTTTTTGATATGTGGCGTTTTCACATTCTTTTCACATTCTTGTACAGCTCACTTTCAGTATTTAACTGACACTTTTTGCTACTGTACTTTCTTGCTCTCATCAACTGATGCACACATTAATCTTAAAAATATATACACTGGTAAAGGAGGATGTTTGTTGATTTGTGTGTTTAATTGTTTGTTTGTTCGCTATACATTCCTGCGGCCTTTGACCTATCTGGACCAAACTTTGCAAAATTACTCTTTAGGACCCTGCGAAAACGCTTTAGAACCTTGCGGTTTCTAACTTGAAACCAGGACACACCATCCCAGAGGTTGAAAGGGGGTGAAATCTATGAAATAGCGCCACATATGCGCCTGGTGGTGACAATAAGGACTGCACAAAAATTGTTGTGCAACAATTGGAACTAAATTACTGTTGTGCATAATAGCGCCACAACCTGGTGGCGACAATTAGAACTAAAGTATTGTTGTGCATAATAGCGATGGGGTTTTCGGGATAGATATAAATTTGTAATGATCATATGATTTTTTTACGAACTGGGGAAGGTTTGAAGTGATAAGGTTATGAAATTCGAGTTACAGAATTCGAATAATCTGGAACTAGGGGTGTAAACGGGAAGAAGAAGGGGAGAAAGGGGTGGGAAGTCTTATATTCTACGATCTCGATATTAATTTCATATCTAGGTATCTCGAGTTACAAAATTCAAATAACCTGGAACTACGATGCACATGGGAAAGCGGTGAGTGGATGGGCAAACATGGTTGAAGGATACTTCTACGTGGTTTACAGGATAGATATAGATTTGTAATGACATCAGACCTTTTGAGTTATTTTCTTTTTTTTTTTCTTTTTTTTCTACCAACCGGGAAAGTTTCGAAATGATCTCGCAATTGCAATTTCTTATCATCCATATCAGGACATTTGTTTTTAGTAACCCGAGCAAATCACGGGTATTTTTGCTAGTATTTTATGTAATCTTTATCAACAATAATTATCTTGTTCTAAATTGAAGTTTAAGTTTCGAATGCTTTCTAATTTTTTTTATAATTATTATTGAACTTTCAGATTTTCATGTTGGCAAAATGCTGAGCAACGCCAGCTTTCCGACCACTCATTCTCCGCATGTAGTAGGAGAAGCAGATGTGGGACATTGGAACAAAGCAGTTCGACTGCTGCTTCTCTCCACTCTATCAGCTGTAGGAACCGTGGGAAATATCTTTGCCATATCGGCCATTATGCTGGAGAATTCTCTCAAACGGAGAGGTAAGTACGGACTTATCTATTCTTAAAGACCTTCATCAAAAAAGATCATTAGAAAACCGTTGCCAATGTTGCAGCATTTGATTGACTAAATGCAGAGATTAAATATTACACTACGTTGATGTTTATGTGTTTGGTGAGTGTGGATGGCAGGGAAGCCCAGCACCGCGACTGTTGGTCTATTGTGCTATCCCACGGAAATAAGGACAGACGGAGAAAGAATGGTGGGAGAAGTGCAAGGGAAACGGGAAAACCCCGAGAAAATCTAGCGCGGATCGTCCACCATCACGAAACCCACATGAGAACCGAACCCCGGTACTCAGAGGTGAGAGGCCAATTTCTTAGAGTAAACGCCAACCAAGCGGCCAAATATTACACTATCTACATTATTTATTTTCGAAAGATAATCTTCATAAATAACTCTGGATTCATTTGAAGCAAAGGTAAAAATGTTAATGTAGGTTTCTTCAACGTCACTACTTAGCCGTAGCGGACTGTTGTTGAGTAAAGGCACTTTTACCGAAATTTTAGCATATGACTTAAATGTTGTTTGCTACTAGAATGATGATAAAAGTAAGGGCAGAAGCAAACGTACGGTAACAGAGTGACAGTGATTATGTCAATGATCAAAACTGTAATGAAAACAACTTCTGGCCATTCATAATGAGGATTTCACCATTAGTTTATCAATCTATTAAACGATTAGGCTATCAGGATTAAGCAGTAATATAAAATTATAATGAAATGAAAACTTTTTCTTACTTAATTAAAGTGTAGTTCAAAATTAAAAGATATTGGAACTAAGCTTGTATTAATTAAAAATTATATTTTCTTTAATTAAATTATTCTTAATAACCGACCCCCAACTTCATCCTATGGTTGCTAATCAAGTAGAGCCTATACCTCCAGTATCTCCATGCCTGCTATGTAATCCTTTAACCCTAACTTAATTTTTTAATATCACCAAATTTCTAAAAAAAATTTTGAAAATTTCATTTTTTCAAGAGATTGTAGATTTAGAGAAACTTAAATTAAAACAAAAAAATTTAAATTTACCACTGTAAAACTGAAGTGAACTATCTTTCAGTTATAAAATTTATTAATTTTTATAACTGAAAGATAGTTCACTTCAGTTTATTTATAAAATTTATTAATTTTTAGTTTTTGAGCGTACGTACAAATAAGAAGAAAGGCCAAGTGGAAAAGGAAGACTTCGCTTGCTCAAAGAATAAAATAAACTCTTTTTTTTTAATTGGATCCTGCGCGAACTACCGCTTGAGAAACACAGGTTTATTATGTAATATTTTACAGTTTTCCTTCAAAAATTTGTGGGCATACAATAATTTTGTTATTCTGTGAAAACGTAGCACTGGATTTCTAGCTTTCATCTAATCATAAATTCAAAGCAAGCAAATATATATACATATATATAATTTTAAGTGGCTTACAGGTTGGCGTCACCTGCAGCGGCATTACTGCCATTTCGTCGCCTTCTGTGGGTCGACAAAAACCACTGTTAACACAAGTAGGATTTCTGTCGTAGCAACGTCTGAGCAACGATTGTAAGGCGATAACCCTTCTTATCGTTAGTTCAAAACGTTCCAGTGTTAGTAAACAGTAAATCAATACTCAAGAGGCCACCAAAGGACGGAGATGTTTACGTCTTTCTATCCAAACAACGAAGGCGAAAACAGGGAAAACAACTTCTTATTTTGCAGTTTTATTCAATGGAATAAGGTTTCATATTTGCATAATAAAAACAAATATCTATTTACGATGCATTTACTGAATTAAAAACAGAGAATAAAAGTTTTCCAAGACTGAATTTATAAATGAAGAATAATAGATTTTTTTTTACTTAAATTATGTTTAGAGTTTTATTTTAAATTTTATTTAACAATATGCATTAAAGCATTAAAAAAATATATTATTGACGGTCATGTTTTTGAAAAGTGGGATGCATAAAATTAAATGAATTATTTGTTTTAAATTAAAACAATTTTGCAGCTGCAATTAGCTTATATATACTAGGTTTATATGCTAAGTTATGCCGTTACTTAGTGGTTACTATGCCTGCAGTGATGAGAGGTTAATTTTGGGGGTTGAGAGTAGGCAGGAGACCAAAATCAGGTTGCTCATGTTTTAAATTGGACCTTAAGTAAGCTTAGAACCAAATTTTATGGAAATCAGTCAAACCATTTCAGCGTAATGTGCCTACAAAAAGATAAATAAAGGCAAAAGATAAATAAGTGAATAATAAACAGGAAAAGCTGTTCAAAATATTCTGTGTAGCTCCGCACACACAAATTCGGTTTTAAAAAGATAGTTTTAAAAAGAAGTTGTTTTTTTCTTCTGGATGTAGCTCCACTGTGATTGCTATTGCTTGTAATCTTTTCTCCAGATGTAATCATGTCGCAATGTCAAACAGTTACAACTTAAGGATAAGTCGAAAAATCTATCATCTGGAATTTGCCAGCAGTTGCAAGAGACTCGATTACCAAGATCTGCAATTGATGTTGAAAGCTCTAAATACAAAGCACAAAAAAATGATTCACAGTTGGTCAACTTTCCTACAAATTTACCTAGCACAGGAATTTTTTTATCCAGATGATGATATCTAAAATGGCAACAAGATAACTATACGCTAAGAAACGGAGAACCGGTATTCTGTGATACAGAAGAGCATGGACAATAGACAAGAAAACAATTGGATATTAGAATAATATAGTTTTTACTAACAATCGATTCTACTTGTACGTGGAAAGATGTAGGCACTTGAAATCACTTCTTTAACTTATGGAAATGTACTATTTTGCAGATGAAGGCCTATTACTGTAAACTAACATCACATTCTGATACATGCATCTCACACGCATCATACCACTTTGAATTAGTGCAGCTTTAACTGCACCCTGAATGTCGAAAATACGTTCTAAAACTGCCAGAACTCCATGGACCTTTTTCTAAACGCTATTGGTCCAAATACTGATATAATAAACCTATAATGCGTATGAAGTTTTGAAAGAATATGCTAAGAATTTATAAAGAATGAATTAGTCAGCAGATTCCCAATTCCCATCAACCACAGTTGGGATACCTTCGAAAAGCAAAACATCAATTTCTTCCAATAACAGTAATTATTTGAAAACTGCTTTTTCAAACATGCACAAATATTCACACGCACGAATAGACAAACAAAAATTCACACGCGCACACGCACACACACACACTCATACACTTGCAAATACACTGTGAAATTCCGAGCCTATGATTGTTTCAGAAAATAGAGAAGAAAGTTGAAACTTTTGAAATTTATAAGATGACCTTAATTAAAGAGATGTTCTGAGCCCTGTAGCGAACAGTGTAGAGAACGAAATTCAACCAAACTTGGTTTAAGTATTTTCTGGAATATATATATATATATATTCCAGAAAATATATATAAATTTATAAAAAAAATTGATAAAAAATGTTGCCATCAGGGTAAACCTGACGCTTGATAAGAGGTTATTGAAAGAGTAATGGCTATAAGAGACACTATAAATCAATTTTCGTGTTCATATAAGTTACAGATGTGGTTCAATGTATTTTGATCATCTGACCATCTGAAATCTTTTGATCATATGACCATCTGAAATCTCTGTTCAGATGGTGTAAGAACTGTATTCTGTGAAAGACTATTTTTACAGCAGAAGGCAATAATCTGCGTTGATTTGTCTCACATGCTGCATTATCCTCTCTTTAAAAGTTGCTTAATTAGAAACATTCCTTGATACACCAAGTTTTTGAGATAGCCCCACGACCAAAATCAGAGCAGCTGAGATCACGCGAACCTGGTGGCAATACGTTTGGAAATGCTAATCTCTCTGTTTCCTGTGAATTGTTGTAGTAACCCTCGCTATATAGGCAATCCAATGTGAGATGGTGCTCCATCCTGTAAGAATAGGGTAGAGTCGAGACATCTTTGCTGTTGCAAGTGCAGAATCTCTTGGCGGTGCAGATCACTGGTCCTGGCGGGTGAATTTCTTCGAACAAATACACAGTTGAGTATGGCCTATCTATAGTTGCCTTGATATTGCCCGAGCTGGACCCTTGTGTGTTCTTTATTCAGTGGGTTCCAGGACAGCAGTTGCAACTTCTTCAACTTGTTGAGGAATGCGCCCTAGTCCTGGCCTCACTGCTAAAGATCCGCTATTTTCCTTGGACCTTTTTTTCTACGCTTCAACCGCCAGAATTCTTGAAGCGTGCATTTAGTGTTACCGTATTATTGATAGTAAAATTTGATAAACATCACACGTTCAGATAAGATGAGAGTCGCAGCACTTCAGTCTTATCAGAATACGCGATCAGTTTCCTTCTGTTTTATTCAACCAACCCGTCACTAGTAACAGTGAGCTTATACGAATTTCGATCGATTCCAGAGCCAAAATTACTCTGGGGCAAAATGTTGTACTATTTTTTTATTTAATAAATAGAAAACCCCTAGTACCAGTGAATACTTACACCAAGTTTGGTTGAATTTTGTCCACTACATTTTCGCTGTAGGTCTCTGAACACATCCTCTGTATTGAAGCACCCCCCCCTTCTTTGTAAATAAAAATCAACCATTTCATTCACTTTTAAAACCTTCGTTTCCTTTATGTCTAATTTCTTCAGTCATAATTACAATTTCCGCATAAAGATATTTAGTTAGTTAACAGTATATTGACTGAGAAAAAAGTTACTGAATGTATATTAATAAAGCTAATCAGAAAAACATCTGATTATGAAAAGTATAATTTTACACAATTTACACAATTTTTACACAATTTACACACAGACGCCATATTGATCAACAAATTCCTCTCCTCCTTCTTCACCCCTCCTTTTACGTCACTAGCTGATTTAAAATGGATGAAAAATAATCAGTTTAGCTCTACGTTTCTCTGCCTAAAGGGTTTTCTATTCTCTATGTTGATTTAATTTAAGATAACAGTAAGTAACTAGAAAGTAGCTGACAGTCAATTGAATGAATAATTTATTTCAGATCAATTAGTAAAACGTGTTCTGTCGTCAGAGTTATTGACGGAACTATTTCAGGATATCCACAGTTACTCTTGACATTTGAAACAGAATAAACATCTCGTAAATTCAATAGGTTTTCAATTAACCTAATTATACTTGATTTAATTTGATGTTTATCATGCAAATAAATTGGTTACTGGAACATCGGTTGACTTTGTCCTTATTTTAGTTTGGAGTTTCATCCCGGCTCGATTAGAGAGCCAACAACTCTTTTGTGCATTGCAGCTGCTTCGTAGATCTTTTAAAACTACTTATCTTAATGCATTATCGATTAAATTAATTATTCAGTAGCAATAACATATATATCTTCTTGGAATCTGGTAATTTTCCATTGTTGTGGCGTAATTGAATTTACTGTCTGTCAGCAGTGAAATATACTTAAATACATATTCAGCTATTTATTGCATAGTGAGACTGAGAATACAGCAATGGAGAGCCAAGTGACGACGGGAGATCTTGCTCGCATTTCAATTTAAACCATAAATAAGTATCCTATTAAATTTTAAAGTATCAGCCCAGCCGTTTCAGTGAGATATTTCAAGTGTCATTTTGGAAAGACAGGAGTGTTGGAGACCAAACTAAATATGTCTACATTAAGTTAAACAACAATTAAATAACATCCCAAATTTTACGGTAATCGTCCAGTCGTTTTAGCGTGAGACATGTACAAACAGACGAATAAAGAAGAAAAATATTCAAAGTGGAATAATAAGGCATTCCATACTTCGCATGCTCAGTTCCTTATACTGAGTAAATGTGAATGAATAAAAGACCCAATTGTTGCAAGACTTACCATGGTCACCCAAACGATTTGGAAGGTTCGCCTTTATTGGACAGGAAGGAAAACTGCTACTGTTTGATTAGAGCGTTCGGTGAAGCTGAGAGCTGTCTGTAGTGGAAAGAAACAGGGAAAACGTCTAACGTCCGCCGATATTGAACCCGTATCCTTCAGCCTGCAGTTAATCGCGTTACTACATGAGAATCCATGTTGTTTAATGAAGACGGAAATGCACATTCCTCCTTGAATCGACGGAATCAAAATTATCAAAACTATCAAAAATATCGACGGAAAACGTAGAATATAAAACATAGGAAACATTTGAAAACATAGAATGTAACTAATATTTTCGGGAAAGGAAATTAATTACATTTTAAGTGGAAATTAAAAATTGAATAATTTCTCTATTTAATACAGTGTGTTAAAGAAACTGCATAAAAATTGTGATTTTTGTCATTTAAACCCAAAAATGTGGAATAGTTGAAAAGGATTGCATCACATGTGATCGACAACAAGACATCATAATAAAATATAAATATTACTACATTATCTGCTTTTTCAGCTTCATAAGCGCTCTCTGCAGGGATAATGTACTTGTGTCAAATAAATTGCGTGGGTTTCGGATTAATTTTGCGCTGCAATTTTTGAAGTTAAACATCTGTTAATAATGTTCTATTTTTATAATTTTGGAACATCTGGAGAGAAATTGCATAAATAATGAATTATTTATGCTTTTACCAATAAAAATTTAATGTAAATAACTTTATTTTACATTTCTATGTGTGTTTCTTATCATGAATGTAACTTGTAATAGTCAAAAGGCTAAGAACTAATTGCTAGAAGACGCAGTTTCTTTGCAGACCAGTGTTTAAACATTGTAGTAAAACTACAATGTAAACATTCTAGTAAACTAGTAAACATTCAACTGTCCATCCCATAATGGTGGCTGTCCATCTCATAATGGTGGCTGTCCATCTCATAATGGTGGCTGTCCATCTTATAATTGTGACTGTCCATCTCGTAATGGTGACTGAACATCTCATAATGGGACTGACCATCTCATAATGGTGGCTGTCCATCTCATAATTGTGACTGTCCATCTCATAATGGTGACTGTCCATCTCATAATGGTGATTGTCCATCTCATAATGGTGACTGACCATACAATGCTAGGAGATCCATTTAGAGGACAGAGAGAGAGGGTGGAGATCAAACTAATTGTGGTAATACAAGTTGGATCGTACTTAAGCATCGGATTAAGTTTTAAGGAAATTAGTCCAGTCATTTTACGATTTTTAAGAGATGAGAGCGGTAGAGACACAACTTATATTTGGAACATAACGAAGCTATGCACCAAATTTTATAGAAATTCGTTCAGCTGTTTTAACTTACGTTTCCAAACAGACGAACAGAGAAACGGAAAAAATGAATAACAAATAATTTACAAATAGTATCTATTACAGAAAAAAAATATGAGGAATAGATGGAAGTTACCGGTTATAGAAACACTGGGAATCAGATTTATTAAAATGGCTAGATATTCTTTGAACACCACTGTACATCTCTAGTGCAGAAGTTTTATATTCTGTTATGTAAGTTATATATGATTAAATCTCAAGTTATTTGATTTAGTTATTTTTACTGAGCAGCCATTTACTAAGAGATTTTCCTAGCCAAAGCATTCGGGAGTCTTTGAATGAAATATTCAATATGTTTTCCATTCAAAAAACCCATTTACCATTAATGAATGTCACAAAAATGTCAAGTAATGTCATAAAGAGCAGAACGTCACTAATATCGATAATATATAAACAGATTAATGAACATTTCAAACATTTTTTCAAATATTTTTATCAAGATAAATTAATAAAAGCAATTAAAATGATCACATCCCTAATAGTGTGACAGGAGCAAAAAGGATTACCAAAAAAAAAATATAAAAAAAACTGCAAACGTCTCTACAACCTATTCCCATAGAAATAACATTGAATTAAAATGATGAACTGAATGGGAATAGTAATAGTAGAATAATTAACCAATATACAGGGTGAAATAATAAACAAAAACGTGAAATACAAAAACGTTCACATCTCATGTCCAAATCATTGATATTAAAGTGTTTCATGGGTCAAGAATTTCGGAAGGAATTTCTAAATTAAGGTAGGGACATATCATCCTATTAATAGGCAAAAGTTGTACGATCTTTGTAAATTTGTAATTTGAAATAACCAATCACAGTGCAGCGTTGGAACACGTCAGGCATGACGTCACGCCCCATTAAAGATGGCGTCTCTAATATTCGTCTCACTTCACGACGACGGATCGCGATTCCAAAATTATTATCAGCGTATTGAAATTTTCTTTCTCACATAAATGAAGCTTACACTGAATGCATGAAGTTCATGCGTCAAAATTTATCAGAAAGTTTGTAAAACCTCGGTTTTTACATAATTTCGGCTGTGTAGCCGCTCGCTCACTAATCAATAAGTAGGGAACAATGACAAAGCACGTGCCGTCATTGTTGTCCAGACAGGATTATTTGTATTGGTTGTTGGACATTCGTTATTGTTATTGTTGAAACTGAAAGATCAATTTTTATTTTCTTTTATTTTAACAAAATTTGGTTTAGTCATTCAAATTATCTGTGGGCTGTTGCGGAAGTCATGGCTTTTAAAAAATGAGCTTAGAACGTCTTTTTCAATCTTGCGTTTTTCAAAAATTTCAGGGTATTTCAAAATGTGGCATTTGTTTTATTTCCGTTAATATTGCCTCAATTTCGACGAGCCTATTCTTTTAGAGCAGCAGGTTGCCATTATGTTTCATAATGAGAAACCGCAGCGCTGGCTACTACGAAAGTGGTAAATCAATTTTTTATTTTTTTTTATTTTAACAATATTATAATATTATTTTAACAAATAAGCCGATATTCAAATTACATATGGGCTGTTGTGGAAGTCATGGCTTCTAAAAAACTTAACTTAGAACATATTTTTTAATCTTGTGTTTTTCAAAAATGTGGAATTTATTTTACCTCCGTGAATATTTCACGGGTCGCAAATAGTATTTGTAAAAGATGGAGTACGGATAATAGAAGAAAAGACTGATTACGTTTGTAAACGATTGGACGTTTATTTTTTGAAGAAAGGTTACGATTGGAGATAATATTTTAAAAGACAACGAATTTAAATTACGATTGGAGATAATATTTTAAAAGACAACGATTTTAAATTACGATTGGAGATAATATTTTAAAAGAAGACAACGATTTTAAATTAAGATAATAATCTTTAATAATTTAAAAGAAGATTAAGATTGGACATTTATTTTTTAAAATTGGAAATTTAAAAATTTATTTTATTTGAACAAAAGACAATTATTAGGACAATGATTTGGACATGAGATGTGAACAATATACAGGGTGTCCGAAAAAAATCTGCAGCAATGGGATTTCCACTATCTATGTTTTTAATCTCATTTACAATACGTGCTCCACGTGTCCTCCCTGAGGCTTGCTTGATTCTACTCATCATATTTCAATCGATAACAGCACAAATCTCGATAATCAGCGATGGGAGAGACCAAATTGTTTACCAAGTGACATTCTGGAACAGCTGTTTTACGCTCTCTTCATCAGCCAGGAGCAGTCACCAGTAAAACAACAAGGTCTGCGTACTGAGGCTAATGAAGTTTACACTGAATGCATGAAGTTCATGCGTCAAAATTTATCAGAGAGTTTGTAAAACCTCGGATTTTACATAATTTCGGCTGTGTAGCCACTCGCTCATTAAGCAACAAGTAGGGAACAATGACAAAGCACGTGCTGTCATTGTCGTCCAGACAGGATTATTCGTATTGGTTGTTGGACATTCGTTAAAATTTGAATACGCTGATAATAATTGTGCAATCGCGATCCGTTGCCGTGAAGTGAGACTGCGTACTGAGGCAGTGGTGCCTCAATAGAAAAGCTAAACAACAAAAAACTCACTAATGAAAAATTAGTGAGAAAATTCAGTCGTTCGCCGGCCTCAATGAGTTTTTTAAAGAATTGTTCATTTTTTCTTTTGAGTCACCACTGCGCTTCCGACGTTCATTCGTATTAACCTCAGTACTGAGACCTCGTTGTTTTCTGGTGACTGTCCTGGCTAATGATCGTCAAAGAGCGTGAAACAGCTGTTCCAGGATGTCACTTGGTACACAATTTGGTCTTTCCCAATATTGTTTATTAATAAATTCATGCACAGATTGAATTTTTTATGTTTAAAAAAAAAGATTGAATTTTTTATGCTTTAAAAAAATTCATTGATGCTGGTGGACTGCTGGCACACGAATTTTTCATTATTGAGTTTTTTATTGTTCATTTTTCTCTTGAGGACCACTGCGCTTCCGGCGTTCTCGGTAATTCTTTCCCTAAGATGACAAAGATCTCTGAATTTAACAGCCCCTGTGTTTCAGGAGTCTCCAAAATACAAAGTCCAATGGGTTACGGTCAGGTGATCATTGTATTTCACCACTGATGAAGAAAAATATATTTATCTTTGGTTCCAGACTTTTCGGACATCCTGTAGTATCAAAAGTAAAACATCAATAGTAAAAGTGTTGGTTTGCAAATATGAAAACCTAAGAAAATATCTTAGATATCTCTACAATTCGGGGAGAACTCAATTAAATTTTTATTCGACTGATAATTTACATTATTAAAGAACTTTTTTCATGTTAGTGTAAGAGAAGTGTATTTATTTATTTGTTTTCTCGTTTCAGGTAATATTTTCATAGTTAACTTGGCTATTGCTGATTTCATCGTCTCGGCGTTTGCCATTCCTGCTTCCAGCATTACAATCCTCGCGGGCCTGCAAAACGATGATCCCGTGTGTAAATTCCAATGGTTTGCAGCTATTCTGTGCTGCCACGTGTCCGTCCTTAGTCTCATGTTCATCTCGGTGGAGAATTTTTCCCGGATATGCCGCTACGATACGTACGATATCTGGTTCAGCAAGGTGAACATAATCGCAATGGTGATATTCATTTGGACAGTGACGACCACTTGCGTGTCTCTGCAATTCGGGCTCAATTTGGGTCCGAAATACTGCGAGAAGGAGTTCAAAGGCAAGCTGTCGTACCACGCGACCGTGGGCATTCTGCTTGTGTGTCTGCCTACGGTGATAGCCTTTGCTTGTTATCTGCGCGCTATTTTCGAAGGCAGTGACAATCCCAAAATGGACGGCAGCGTGTCGGTGACCATGACTGCCACGGGAGGAGGGTCCATGATGGCGTCCATGTCATCACTCACCTCGCCACAGGGAGAGATCAAGTTGACATCCCCTTCCAAGGCACCAAGTCTCGCCAAAGACTACGCCCTTCTCAAGACCAACTTCCTGGTGTTCGTCGTCTTTCTGTCATTCTGGCTGCCGCTAGGCATCGCCATGAGCGTTGGCTCCGTGCACACCATCAACAAAAGAGTGTACGATAACCTATCGTGGCTCGCCCTGAGTAATAGCTGCGTCAACAGCTTCATCTATGGCCTCTCCAATAAGCCATTCCGCAGCGCCTACAACAATTTATTCCACTATTGTTGTTGCAAAACCTCCGTGTCCTTCGGAGCTCGTCGACCCCGAGCCGACCCCTCGTGCCGTACCCACTCCGATGTCCGTGTTCACATCATCCCAGGCTACAACATGCACGCCCCACCACGACGCTGCTGCGAAACAAAAAAAATCTCAAAACCAAAAACAGGCAAAGCTAAAGATGTTTACGATCTGTGAGATTAAAAGATAAGAAATTGAAAGATAAGGACCGGATTTATAAGCAAGGATGCATTCAATTAATCTTATCTAAATGAACAACAAGACGAACACCAAAAAATTAAAAATTATGCAAACTATAAAAAAGCATATTAAGATATTTTAAATAATTTCCAAAAAAATTTATATTTACATTTAAAATTTTATAGCAATATTATATTACAACTATTAAAAGTGCATTTATTAAATAACATTACGACTAATTTAGCATTTAATTAATAATAAGAATTACGATAACAATAACTGATTTATTTCCTAATCAAATGCTTTTAATTATTCAAGAAACTGAGCATTTTTAATTGACATATTAGTTTGCAAATTTTGAATGTTTTCAGCTTATGAATCCGACTCCAAAATATAACACACCTGTATATCCCCTTTTTCTGCCTTGTCCTGTCCAGCTGAAATCTGTTAGCTCAGGTTGGTGAAAAAAAAATCTGCAGAAAATATCATAATACAATTAAAAAATAAATGTTTCCTACGCCTTAATAAAATTCTTCATTCAATTACAATAAAATTTCGTTTCATTAATTTATTTAAGGCAATAAGCTAATGTTATCAGTACGAAATGAAGTAAACGTCCCTTCAAGAAAAAGATATTAAGAATATATTCGTTCTAAATATCGTTCTTTGCTTAAGGAAAGCAGATACTTTGAAAGTATCTTATAAAAGTTCAATTCTAGCCAATCATAAATGTTGTAATTTTTTTTTTTAATTTCTGAGGAATTAACGACTAACTATAAAAAAAAGAAAATTAATGCTTCAATTTCAAAGAACTGAAAATCAAATTACATTATTTTAGGAATAGATAAACAAAACCTGACCATTGAATAGAGTAAATGTAATACACATGAAGCTTTTTTAATGGGTCGTACTGTAACTTTTTTTCTTACAATTCAATTATTAATTTTTCTAAGTTCATTTTTTTATTATTTTTTTCTAAGTTTATAAATAATATTTATAAATTTTCATATCCCTGTTGTCTTCAATTTAAATAATAAAAATCAAATTCCTTTAAATATAATACGAATTAACTATAAATACATTAATTAAATAAATACTACTATAAACACAATACAATTACAAAATACAAATACCTTATAATATAAATACCTTAAAATACAGATATCTTAAAAATCATTCACTAATTATTTCTTAAAAATGTAACTACTGTATTTAAATTTAAATTATTAATTTTAAGAATTTCGTACTCAAGTGTTTCGTACAACAAGCTCTTTAATAAAGTCTCGTTTATTTGCCTTAAACTTCCATTATTGAAGTCATCAGATTGAATTCAAACAATATTATTTTTTAAAATAGGCTTATTCTTCAATTAATTAAAACGAAACGAAATTTTACTGTAAAGAAAAAAAAAATCATTCTTTAAAAATACAATTGGATCTTTATGCCTGTATTGTATGTGTAGATTTAAATTTAATTAATAGATCACACGAAAACGTCGGAGGTCTTTCACTTTGAATTAATACATACTCCAGTAATCATCATTTAATGTTATCCTAAGAGGTGATGATCATTTTTATGTGATTTCTTTGTAACGTAACCTTATTACAACACTGGTAAATGAAACAAAAAATGTGTTTTAAGAAGTGCCCCGATTTATCTTTGCATATGGAAACATTGTTAAGAGTCCGACAAAGTAATGCGGACTTAGAAAACCAGATACTGAGTGCAGTTTTGTGATATTTCATGTCGAATATAAAAATATTCAAATAATTGGAAATCAATCTTATAAGTAATTGTAATGATTTTTGTTTTGTAATGGACATTAATGACTATATGGTGATACCGTGTTGATTTTTTTTCTCTATAAATTCAAATTTAATTAATACAGGACCGGAATAAAGAGCTATCTACATTTTCACTTTCATAACTTCCATTTTCAATCATCATCTTTATGTTCTACTTTCATTTTTTTATTTATTTATTTTTATTTTATCATATATAAAAAGTTCAGAGCACAGAATTTCTTGAAAAAATATCTAAGGCTATTATCCATTCAAAGTATCTGGAAATTTTATAAAAAGAATACTATAATAAAGTAAAAGAAAATCCGCACCTGAATAAGAGAAAAAAAGAAGAAATTGCCTTTCTGATTTTAGTTTATGGGGAGGAGTTGGGAACGGCCGTTTCGTCCTTCAACGGACTCATCAGCCCAACCCAGCCTCACCCTAACCAAAATCAGAATGGCAAGATATTTATATGTTTTATTTTGAATACTATAATATTACTATAATCTCTACATAATAGAAAGTTTATAATGATAAAATAAAATTTTAGTTTTTACTAAAAGTTTTCTGCTAATGATTTCATTAAGAATATCTAGTCAATTTTCAAACCAATAAATAAAATGAAAAAATGATTTTCATTAAAAATTTCATTCGATTCTCTTAAAAAAAAGCAGAAATGTTATTAAATATTTTTGTTTGTTTGGTTAATTTTTATTAATATTAAGGCAGGTTTACGTCGTAACCATAATTTCCTGTATTTAGGCCTATATTTATTGAATTTAGAAATTGGAAGTAAGAAATATGAAATACTTGAATATTTCATATTTATTAGGAATGTAAATATTTCAATTTTGAATTTTAAATTAATTTTAAATTCAAAAAAATACAAAAAACGATGCAATAAATTAAGTGGCATTGTTTGGTCCTTATTTGAACATATGCTGTGACAGCAATATTTACAGCATTTCAAAACAGTTTTGAGCTGTAAAACGCCAAAACATTTACTCATGCGAGACTCTAGTCAAAACGTAAAATGTATTTTACTGTAATATAATAGAAACACTCTATACATTTAGTGAATAAAATATTCTCAAGATATTTGAAAAGAACTCTGCAACACTATGCGGGACAAAGATCCCATTAGGCCTAATGATAACAAATAAATTCTAAGACTAAAAAAAAAATTTAAGCATTCAGTGTGTATTGAATATGTAAAAACAGCATATGGATCATAATACGGCATCTCACCAATAAGATTTCACAAAAAGAAAACATAAATAAAATTAAATTAAATTATTTTTTTTATTTTTTTATTTTCAAGGAAATAAGCCAATATAAAAGTATGAAGTATAATGATATAATAATATCTGTAAGTGCTTTCCAAAATATGTTTGTTTTATATATTTTCAAGAAATTTAATATAACTTTAGGGTTCAATATTAATATCATTTCAAAATTCTCTAATCCGGTCCTGTATTTATATAAAATAACTTTTTTAAATTAAAAAAAAAATCAAATATATGTTTCTCTATAATGAATCATTATTAATTAATTATATCTCTCTGTTGTGATTCAAAGGTCTATTTTAATTTAAATTTTCAGAATATAAAGCTCTTTTTTAATTTTTGATGGTGAAAAAATAATATAAAGCTCTTTTTTAATTTTTGATGGTGAAAAAATAATATAACATTTTAAAAATGTTGGTTTGATTCAGAAAATTGAAGCTTAATATACATTTAAAAAAAAATATGTAAAATTAAATTATTTTTTAAATAACAATACCGATAATTACCTAATTTAAATAACTTATTTTGAATTTCAGATTTTGAAATCAAAACGTAATTACATTTATTGAATAATGAATTGATTTTTTTTTTAATTTTCTAAATGAATTTGAAATGACAATACATTATTATCCAACTAAATAATTTTTTAAAAAAATGACATATCTTTTACTTGAGAACATTAAATAATCGTAATAATTATTTTAAATCTTGGAAAAATTTAGAACGGGAATTATAAAACATTTATATTATAATACATATTAGTTTTAAATAAGATTAAATCAATATTTTTCCTCATTAAAATTAAATTAGATTTTATTTAATATAAATTATAACATTAGAAAAGTATGATCACTTTAAACACTTATAGTAGAAAAAAAGCCTAAAATATTAGTAAAATAGAAAAGAAATATATATATTTTAACAGTAAAAGTTTCCAAACTATTTTGCAATGGTTAAAGAATGTAGATTCTTTTACAATAAAATTAATATCCAACTATGAAATATTTATTTTAATTTATTCAGACTAAAGTTTTGGACCAAATAATAAATCCTTATATTTTAATATGTGCATCATAAGTGTCTTATTCAAATTATCAATAAAATTGTTGAAGATTTTAGAATCAAGTTTTATAATAAAAAAATCCTAATACAACATGTCTTCTATAATTTCATCGTTTTGTCGTTCTGGAATTTTTTTATAAGTTCGATGCATAGGCTATTTTCATAATATTAATACAGAATCTACGGTAGAATTAACACGATAAAGATTTACCAATTCTTAACAAAATGTTAAGAATTTAAATTTAATTTTTTTTAATTACATTTTAAGAAAAGTAAAGATTTGTACAGCAAAGTAAATGTAAACTGTATTTATAAGTAGTTTCCGACCCTCCTGTTAAACAACTTTAAATATATAATATATAATTTACCAATTTGTCTAATTTTTATAAGGTGTTATACCTTTATTGCAGCGTGGGTTTCAATGTGGACCAAGTTCGTCTCGCACACTTTTTCGTACCATTCTGAAATAATGTTACATGGTTACAATTCATTGTACAATTCACTTAATTGTACAAAATTAATTTCATTATTTTTAATTGAATTGCTACAAAACAGTAAGCAGAAGTGCAAAAGAAAGCGCAATAAAATATCTTACATTTATATGCTCTCAGGCAGCCATGACAGTAATAGTTCAAAAAAGTCCTTTCATATATTTGTGAAAAAAATCTGGAGTTTTTTTTTTTTTTTTTTTCCTCTTTTACAACTTTTCAATGAATTCAACTGTGATGTCTTTAATAAAACTTTTTCCCTCCTTTTTCTAAGTTTTCGTTTCCTTGATTTTTTTTTAATTAAAAGTATATCTCATAAAAGTTTTTTGAACTGGCATAAATTTGAATTAGAAATTTATGTTTTTTGAAATATATAAGCTATTTTTGAGAAATGTATTTACTGTTATATTCTCAAATATGAAAGTTTACATATTACAAATGTTGGATATATCTAGCTAATTTTGTTTTTGTTTTTTTATTTTCTTAAAAACGGAATTATATTCGTATAATTAGACCAATTTTCAAAATTAATTAAAAAAAAGAAAAGAACGACAATTGCATTAATATTTCATTCCGTATAAAATTCAATTCATAATGAAGCAATTAAGTTATCTGATCTAATAAAAAAATGTAATTAAATCTTATATTAGAAATGTGAAGAAATTTAACAAGTTTACAAACATTATTCATTTAATATAAAAACGAATTAAATAATTTAAAAAGTATTGATATGATAATTAAATAATTTTAATTAAATTTTTGATTAAATGTAATTTACTTTAACAAATTCTAATTTCCGATTTTATTATATCTGTAAATTTTTATTTAAAATCTGTAACACAAGTGAAATACATTCACTATATCCACATACACATTGTTTGAAAATATATGTATTTGTGAAGAAAGTATTTTTTGGGGGTTGGAATAATAATAAAAATGATTAAGTTTTTAAATATAAAATGTAATGTAAACTCGCAAGTTTTAAATGTACTTATATTTGACTGAAAAGAGTTTGTGGCTTCAATAATGGCATATCTTTTCTAAACTTTAGAAGTAAACATTATGTTGGAATGTGATTAATTTTAGAAAGAAATATGTTGAACTATTTTTTGTAAAGTGTAATGTTACGATGTTTGAGTCCCTTTGTATTACGAACATTCATTTATAAATACATTCATATATTGTATATGGTATTGTAAATGCATTTGTATTGAAGTTAGCGTGGTGATTGTAATCGTCTTCATCCAAAATTAATGGATTTTATATAATCATTTTCAATTAAACAATTCTAAATGTCTGAATTTATGGAGACCAAGAAATCCCTTGGTAAAAACTGTAAAGAGAGTTAGTCTGACCTATAGAACCACTGAATAGAATTGTTAATAGCAACGTCAACTTTTAGTAGTATTGCAAGAATAACTTTTACATTTTATAATAATAATGATACATTATAATTTTATAAAAAAAAATATCAGATAAGCAGTTTATACAGGTGATGTTCTGACTCCAATGTGTAATCTTTATGTCACTATAAAGGCTACACAACCTTATGTTTCATAGCCTTCTTCGCACAGGACAGTTATCTCCCATTCCTTGATGTTGTAGAAGGGTGGCATCTAAAACCTGAACACAAAACAAGAACAAAAAACGAAATGCTCACGTTCAATTCAAATAAGATATCGAATTGTTAGCCGTAAGAATCGACATATTCAGCTTTTATTGTTTCCAATCAGAAACAAATATGGGTAGCATTATTGCAAAGCTTACAATGCTTCATTATTATACACTTAATCTTAAATTTCTTAAGAACTTGAATTTCTTAAATCTTATCTTTAGAAATACATTATGAATATGAATTTCGTTTTTTGTTCTTGTTTTGTGTTCAGGTTTTAGATTTTACCCTTCAAATTGACATCAGAGGAAACAGAAAGTGGGCACAGTGTAGAAGGCTATGGCTACTGCCGCTGTTAAACGTAAAATATCATTACTGTATTTTATGTATAACTACACATAAACTGCTGCTGTTGGTTGAATGGTCGTCACTTCCAAGGATTGCTTTTCCTCGGAGAAAAATCGTTTTAGTAACGTGCTATCTGATTAGTTATTTAGCTAACCACTATAACGAATTTTAACTTAATTGAAAGTTACACATTTTGTACACTAAATGAATTTTGCAAGACAACAACTTGTGTTTACTTTATCAAACTAATATTCAAGGTAGCATAAGAAAACAAAAGCAGTGAAAAGTTATAAAAATAAAAAAAAAAGCAACAAAAATCAGACATATCCCATAACAGAATAGTTTCTATAATTCACTATTACAAATAGCAAATAGTTATTACATAACGTAATCTATCAGAAATAACAATAAAAATGCAAACTTAAAGAAAATTATTTCTACTTAAGTAATGGTATTTATTCTAGAATTTTTGTGTGAATTAAGGAAATTTGGAGTTAGTATCTGTTTCACAGTTTGGAACTTGGAAAGTCAGACTTCATGAAACAGCTCCAATGGTCGCCCAAACGTACCCATGTTATTATCCCCTTACTCTAGAAAGGCGATGAATAGGCTAATTTATACAGTCTATAGATTATACTAATATACATTTTAAGCTGTTGTATTGTTATGTTCGTTTGTTTTTTTACTGAATTATCTTCGTATACAACTAATCTCCTGCGTGTTATTTCTTTTCTAATGTCATTTAAACAATTTATTTTAATTCGAATGACATATTAAAAAGTTCAATAAAACATGAAATGAACAACATGTTATAAGCATGTTATGAACTCATAACAAGTATATTTTTTGTTGTTTCTTACCAGGCATTTCATGGACGGTGTTTACCAGTCATTCCATGTTTGTTTTCATCCAATGTTTTCATCCATTATTTAAAGTCCTTAACTGAGTACCAATAGAAATAGCAAATAAAACAACAGACATTTCCAAATTGATTGAAAAGGACTGTTCAAATAATTTGATTCAATAACACTGAATTGCCATTACGATATACAAGGACAAAGACTAATTACAGGAGAGAGCAACTTACATAAAAAGGCTTTTTGACTACACACCAAAGAGATAGATCAGTGCTTGTCATTTAATGTGCATAAGGAAGCAAGTTTAATAGATTTGTCGCAAAGAATCAAAATATATGTGTGTTCTATGGAGAAAATCTTAATGATAAGTTTAGTATTCACTTAGTCTTTTATATAAAGCAATCAGTGGACTACAATACACCAATGCACAGTATTTTCATAATGTATAACAGGCCGATAATTCTATTTATTGCGAAATCCTATTTCGTAGTTAATTATTATTAATGATAGTAGTAGCTCAAATCTTTATTACATTTAAGATGCTAGAATAACATACATTACCCCTCCGCCCCATTCTTTTTCAGTTGCTGCTTAATAAAGTGTTTTAAAAAAAGTTTAGAAAAAACTGAAGTCTGCTTAAGGACACAAATACACCGTCCTTCTGTTCTCCTATTGTTAGTGCATTATACAAACTTGTGTTCCTTTTCTATATTCGAAGCAAAGCTTTTAGGGTAGTCTGGAGTTTTCAGTTACCTACAAAAATAGTACATTGTCCTGATCTTCTTGTCCTTCGATGATGTTCTTTGTTTTTATTGTTGATATATTAAAAAAAAATAGTGCCCCCCCCCCCCCACCACACACACAGATGTATACATTTTATCCCCATTCTTTAAGCAGTGGCGTTGCTTTCAAAAACTAGCTTGGAAAAGCCGAAATAACACAGCGAGAATGTTTTGAAGCTGATGTTCTTTATCCTTTCGATAGAACTTTTAAGATTTCAACTTAAAATTGCATAATTTGAACGAAGAAAAGAAACTTCTAGAAAAATGTATTGTTAAGTATTCTATTGTTATCAGAAACTTCAGTTTAAACGTTGACATGGTTTTCATTTTCAAATACACACAGGTCTGCAATTAATAAGGAGACTTTACAGGACTGACTAAGAAGAAAAGAAAAATAAATCCAGATTTAAAAAAGTATTTCTGGCATCGATACCGAATTGATAGCGATAAGAATAAAATAAATTAGGGACATCTGAATATTAGAATATTTATCAACCTGTGCAATGCTGCAGTTAAAACTGTTTCTGTCGAATATTCAGTGGCATAACAATAAGAGGTGCATCTGCGCCTAATCCGAAGCACCAGCAATACACCACAAAATAAAAGTATTCAAAATTTAAGGCTTTACGATTACATTCCCACATAAGAAAAATATTTAATTCAAACTTAATCAAGTAGCACTGAAAAGATAACGAAATGTAAATTGCAGTTAACATTATCACAACTTTAACTATAAATTAAATAATTGATAAAATATGTGCTGTGGTTAAAAAAAAAATGGACTTTAGGTTCATTGGAACCGAAAAATGCTTACAGTTGGGCTTCTGGTTACATACTAATGCCACTGCGAGTATTACATATCTATTAAAAATGTAACACGAAATTCAAAACTGACAGTACTTATTTTATAAACATGAATATAATAAATTTAGAACCTTTTCAGAAAGCATATTTTCATTTACTGTTGTTCCAAAGCAAAAGATATGCAATGTGTTGATTTCGGCTGTAAGATTTCACAAGTAATACTCTTGTATAGATTTGTACCTTTACTTAACTAAATAAATATACCCCAGATTACAAAATGCCTTAAAGTTACATATAAAGCGCTTATTATTTACTTGTAGTATTCAAGAACATCACCTGGCGAACAACTGAAATGTGTAATATTAGCAAAAATAATAATAATTTAAAAACAAACATTTAGAATAAGGTTTTCACCACTTTTGTTAAGATTAAAAATAGTACGATATCCCAACAAACTTGACTGATTTTATCCATGCATTTAATCACTTCAATATACACCAAGAAAAAACTAAAACAAGCTGACTTGGACTTGATTAAATTACTCCTTGAACCAGCCACTGTGCCTATATATTGAAACCTTTTAACAACTAATTTTTCTGGAGTTAATTTCAGGCTGGAATACTGTTAAAAAGTGGAAAAATGTTTAATTTCTATATTTAGGTATAAAGAATTCCCAACTATTTGTATTCGTGTTCCATGTTGATTGTATGTAAATATATATTTTCAAGCTGACATGTACGTGAGTTTATGAAGAAAAAAGATTTTAAAACCTTGTGAAAAGAATGAACTGATCTCTCTATTTTAAAGTATATTTTTTCCTGTAACTTCTTGATATGAAATGTGAAATATTGTCGATGTAATTTTTTCCTGTTAACTTATAAATCCAGGAATGTAATGTTTAATATTTTTTACTGTGTATTGCCAATAAGTTCACAGAGCAATGATTCCTTTTTTTTTTTAGCAAAACTATTAATATAAATTATGTCTAATCTTTGTAAGTAGGGACGTTTGCCCTTCATTAATTACATTTTTGCTTTTGTATCTACTTGCATAGAATATATACGTTTGTAAGTCTTCATATTTGTCTTTCACTATTTCCTTGATTCTTTGGAAACTTTAGTTTTTAAATGTAAGCAGTATTGAGATAGTCCCAAAACACTTGTCATAAAATAAAAAGCTTTTATCTCCGAATGGCTTCAAATCTTTAGTTTTATCTAACTTGCCTCTTACTGCCATTATGGAACATCATCCAATTTCTCGAGAGATAAAACTTCCCATTTCTTTTCGAGTAAATGGCTAACGTTAAAACGTCACTTTTCGAGGTATTTGGAAGTTTTGTCCTCCTCTTTCTTAAACTTTAACAGAAAGTCTAATTTATAACTAAAGCTATTTACAATCAAAATTGATTGTTAGCAATCATCAATGCACATTATAAAATGTTAAAAGACATTTAGAAAACATTTAAAAAGATTATTGATAATACGTTTCGAGGCTCATTTGTGTCGAGACCTCTTTCTCGGTTAAAATTCATCCGAGCACCTTTCATCCACCGTGGATTCGTCAAAGTGATTGGTTGGTCACATGTTTATTACTAGTTTTTTGTTGTAACGCCATCTATCGCTATTTTTCATGAATTACAGTCAATCGCCTGCTGTTGACGTCTCGCCACAAATGAGCCTCGAAAAGTCTTATCAGTCAGCTTTTTATATGTTTTCTAAATGTTTTTAACATTTTCTATTGTGCATTGATGGTTGCTAACAATTAATATATCTGCACGTTAAAAATGAATGAAGTAAAAATTGATATTGATTTTCGTTTTTATTGGCTGGTCGCCATAGAAAGGTCTAAGAAAAACTGGTTAAAATGAAGTAATCATGTGCCTTGCTGCCATCTATGGTAATTTATAAGACGCTTACCTTATAAGTAAATAACGAAACAATTAGGTTTCGAAAACATAGAACCGATAATAATAAGAAAAAAAATTAGTCAAAATAAGTTCTGCAGCACCGTTATATAGTGGCGCCAATTGATATACCCTCGTTACCACCCTCCATTATCAAGAAAGTAACAGTTTTCCTTTGAAAAACTGTTAATATTATAATTAATGTACATCTAAGTCATTTTAAATCAACAATAAATTCAATGTATTTTCTTTTTGATAAATGTTTTATCATTGATTTATTCTTTATCAAAATCATATATCGTGTTATTACAGAAACATGAAATGTAAAGAAATTTTTTTTCATTGAACAATGAATTTTCTTGCAGTAAAACTTGCAAAAATATAGTTACGTTTCGTATCTCAGTTTACAATCTGAATTCCGTCTTTGGGAATTGTGTTCAGTCTAAACTATATTTGGCAATTTCTCCCCTCTTCAGCATTTATACTTTTACTTCTCAAAATACTTAAATGACGCTATTTTATTAGACATTAGTTAGAGAGTTCCTGCCACTCAAATTAGCACCGCCAGCAATTGGTGAAAACAGGATTGAAATGATCAAACTCTGACTGAATGGTGGGATAAAAAAAATGCCCTTTTTTGCCTTTCAGTCTGTTTTTATTCTTTGAATATATCTCTACAATATCCCCATCTAAATTTCAAAAGTATTTTAAAAATATCAGAAAGTATTATACAAGTGTTTTCTTTTTATTAACTTGATGGGCTTAAATAAGATATTCGAAGTTTTTTCT
Organism: Thereuonema tuberculata; assembly: GCA_023159025.1. NCBI lineage: Eukaryota > Metazoa > Arthropoda > Chilopoda > Scutigeromorpha > Scutigeridae > Thereuonema > Thereuonema tuberculata. The sequence continues at coordinate 23,906,193 of JAFIDM010000001.1, forward strand.
TAAGCTTTTGGGCTTCTGTCTTTGAGGGTTTAAATCATAACTGGATATAGTTGTAGTCATTTTCGAAAGTAATCAATTCAAACAGTTTACAGGTGATTTCTCTACGTTTTCTATCTTAAAGACAATCTGTTTTGGAAACAAACTCAATTCTTGCATTTATCAAAACATCATTACAGCAAATCGAAGAATTTATTTCCTTTACTGTTTTACTTTTTATTTTGGAAAGAAGTTTCGATTAAGATTAATTATATTAAAGATCACTCTATCATTTTCGTAGAATGAAATATAAGCATTGTTTGATTGTTTCATGAAAGAATTTAAAAGTGCACATAAATAAACAAAAGGTTC
>JAFIDM010000001.1:23911540-23953350 GCA_023159025.1 Thereuonema tuberculata
TGATTGTCTACATGTGGGAAATACATACCTGAAATTATGCCGTGTATAAGTAGATATATCTTCGGTATATGATCAAACTTCATCAGGTAGTAGATAGAGACAGAAAAACGAGTAATTTTCTTTCCCTTCTACAGAGAATTCGTTAACAAAACATTCAAAAATATTGTAAGACTTATTATATTGACGATACCGTTACATTAATTACCAGTAGTTGTTGTATAATTTTCTGTAATTTTGATGTCAACAGTAAGATAATAGATGAGTCATTGTACAGTTAACTAAAATAAAATATAACACTACATAATATGTTTATAATATGATTAGTACAGAGGCTCGTTTTCTGCTTCTACCTACTACCTGATGAAGTTTGGTAATTTGGCAAACGAAATATTGTGCAATAAAGGGACGAAGATGTTGTATCTGCTAATTTTTACTTAAGTTGAATAATTTCAATTAATCTTAATCACATCAAAACTTGTGGATTACTAAATGGATTAATATGCATTGTTAGATATGATAGGAATTCGGCTACCATCACGCGCTAATTTCTCGACAAGAACCAAACGAAAAAAATTTTGAAGTAATAAAATTAGAGCATCTCTTGCCTATAATATGCATGTCAAGCTTCAAGAAGATCCGTTCACCTAATAGTTAGGGACATATATGCTTCCAAAAAAAACCTTCCAACCTTGTTCTGGAAGCAATATCAGGGCGGCAACCAATGATACAAGAAATACGATAGTATACTGAGGTAAGTTATTGATGCTGCAGAAACTGACAAAGTTTGAACTAACCTTTTTTTCGACAAATGTTGAAAAGATTAGAATCGCCACTTGATTACACAATACTTCAAATTTGCTAATTGCTGGCTCCACGAGTGTTATAAACGTCCTGTTTCTTGCAGACGGTTTGTACTGTTTTCTATTCTCTTATCTGCACAGCCTCCATAATGGCTTCGACTCGAAAGAGATTCAAACATCATGAAAATCTGCTAGAAACATTTCATCTGCAAGCTAGATGATCACTTTGCCGTATGTGGGACACTGTTTCAAATAAGCATAAGATATACTTATCATCATCATTGTCCTCATCATGAAGTGCGAACTTCGTATTCGAAGGTACGCGGTCTACGGAACCCTAGTGACCCCCCGAAGGGCGAACCCCTAGGAAAAGCCGTAGATAAACTAGGAACAGTGGTTTCCCATTGCCTTCTCCAGGACGCCATTACGGAATGACGTCAGACCGAAGAGAAAATGAAGAAGAGGCTGACAAACATAGGAAAGTGAAACATCCATGCTCTCGACCGGGATTTGAACCCGGGTGCCGGCGCACAGGTCACACGGCAGACCGCCGCCTGAGACTGCACGATCACGCCGGCACGGCAAGATATACTTATAAGATATATAAATAAGCGTAAGATATGCTTATTTAAAGCTATTCCACATTATTTCTCGGCTCATTTTACATAAGTGCATAGTATCTTTTAAAAGCCTTTTGATCTACTTATGTCTGTGGAGTACATAAGAAGTTACTGTATCCCAATGGCCGACTTGTTTTAGCTTACTTTCCTAGTAAAGTGAGACTCGTCAAAACCTGTGTCCTCCTAGTAACTTTTGAACCTCTGGATGCATCTTTTTGAAACTTGGGTGCATACTTAAGGACTAGAAACGATCTCATTTTTAGCATGCTGATATGGAGGAGCTATTACAGTTCCCGTATGTGTGTGTGTGTAATGTCCGCCTAGCCCAAGCCGAGATTTGGAGCACCATCAGTCAAACCTTGTTGAACTCCCCATGGTGTGGATGTTTGGAAAAAAATCCATCTTCTGGTTTCAGATGGCCGCTGACGTGGTCAGCAGAATAATGTTAATTAGATAAAACAAGACTTACTCGGCTTTGCTGAGATCTTAAAACGATACCGTCCACCCAATGTGTCCACTTCCGGTTCAAGATGGCCACTGCTAACTTGCTCAAAGTCGCCCAAATAGTGCAAATTATGCGGGTGGCTTAGTTTTGTGAGACTTGTAATAGTTTGAAATGTTTCAAGCGCATTCTTGTCAAGAAATTAAAAAGTGAACAATGGATTTCTATCGACGGATTAAAAATGGGTTTTGAAACTTGAAAGCTAATTCATAAAATAATGTTAGCTTTATATAGTTTAAAGCTAATATTAAAATGGATTAATGTGTATAACCCAATTAAGCAAATAAAATTGAGGCCACCACACATGGATTATAATAAAAAGTTTATGTTTAATAATACATGAACGTTTTTGATCTGATCTGCAGATCTTTTTCAAGTTTAAAGCAGATTTAACTTTTTCTTTTTCCGCCGAAGAAATAAAAAATCTATGTTTGCATAATTTGATTATAATTTGAATATAAATATAGGCTTTTGCTTTTGTCTTTTCACGACTTTAAAAAAAAAAATAAGAAGAAACAAAGATTCTTAAGAAATGCTATTTAAAAGAAAGTAAGTTCCAAGCTCTTTCAGTAACTTCTTTACAAATCTAGAAAGATAACGGTGAAAATTGAAACCTCTTTGCCCTGTTTAAATGCAATCTTTTCTTAAACAATAATATAACTTTTAATAAATGGATTTTAATACGATTTTTTTATTTAATTTTGTTCATAAAACAAAAAATGTTTCGGCACATAAATATCTGCTTATATATGCAAAGTATTTTCTCTAATTTGGTTTTTATTAAAATTTCCCTTTCCCTAATTGTTTGGAAGTATAAATAGAAGTCCATGAGATTTTGCTGCAGATGGCTGATAAAAAAATAGGTTTTTTTTCCATGACTATTTATTTTTCAGAATCTGAAAACTACGTTCTGTGAACTTGTTGTTTGCTGAGCATTCTCTGTTGATAATGGAGTGCTTAATTCATTTAGTATCAACTCATTTTTCCACATCTTCGAAAATGTTCTCTCTTTAAGTGCTGCTCTTTGTAAAACAGTGCCGCCACTGCTGACACCTTTATGGGTTTGTTTTGGTTTATAGACTATCATTAGAGCGATGCTAGTTGAGAAACCGAGATACGTATTCTTTTATATGAAACTAGCAAAATCCTCGTTCTTCGTACGGGTCACAATGACATGGATGTGAAAGAAATTGAAATTGTGAGATCATTTCGAAACTTTCCCAGTGGGTTCAAAAATCCGTGATACATACAAAGTAATATTTGAATTATGTAGCACGAGATCTCTAACTTTTCACTCCTTTCTCCCCTTCTCTCACTTCAAACCTTCCCCAGTTCGTAAAAAGTCATGTGATCATTACAAATCTATTTCTATCCCAAAAACCCCGTAGAAGTATCCTTGAATTTTTTTCCCCATCCCCTCACCGCCCTCCCGTTTACATCCCATAATTCTAGATTTTGTCTTCTGGTTAATGTGACATTATTATGCTCAACACTTATTTTAGTTCCAATTGTCGCCACCAGATTAATCTGTGGCACTATTATGCACAACATTTTAGTTCCAATTGTCACCTCCAGGGGCATATGTGGAGCTTTCAAGAAAGTTGGCCCGTTTACAACCCTTAGGACGCCAACACCGAAAATTCGTCGAATACAGGTCTTTTTTGATTTTGGCAAAGAACACTCATGTCAATTTTTGTGTTTCTAACTCAAACGGTTTCCGAGATATGCGTAACCTTCAAGAAATTTCACCCCTCCCCCTCCGTTTACATCCTTTAAGGGTGGTATTTTTAAAATCCTTTCTTAATTAGCGCCTACGTAAAAAAAGAGAAACCATCCCGAAAATTTCAAGTTCCTAGATTCAGCGGTTTTGGTTGTGCGTTGATGGATGAGTCAGTCAGTCAGTGCGTATTGCCTTTTATATGTATACATTAATCTTAGAAATATTAAAAAAAATAACTATTACAAAGTGTGCTCAACGTTAATGATAAAGTAATAAAAAGTATAGTAAGTAAACTAGTAAGCATAGTTTAAAATATAAGCCTAATGTTTTCATGATAAGCTCAGGCAAGTATCTTACACAAAGAAATAGAAAACATCACTTATGGCCTTATTTAATTGCTGATGGCTGGCATGGATTCCAATAACGGCCTCCATAAGTGACTTCCTATGTGAATATTCCTTTAATTTTTTAAATTTTCTTTCTTTTTTTTTCCTAGTTTTCAGGATCCGGTTTCTGAGAGTTCCTTTGGTTTAAAGAGAAGCCGCTGTACCTTGTTCATCCTGAAGATTAACAGCATTGATCCATTCCATGGGCACTGCACAACTTTCACCACAACCCCTCATTAATGGAGGATTCCAGTGACACTGAATTATGGGATCCAGTTGCAATGTTCCATTGGTGCCAGCACTGACCTGCAATCCCATTGGTTCATCCAATTGGTTCGTCTCACAAGTCAGTAGGATGTCCAAGAGTAGAATTTAAAATAAGGGCAGAATTAAAATAACTCACTATATATCGTATATTTAAATAATTGTTGTGATGTTTAAACTCTAAAAGTCTGGATCCAATAGTCAAATGATATAGAAACCTAATTAGGAAAATTTAATCTAAACACTTTTGTCATTAATTCCTTTGTTTAATTTTTTTAAAAAGCACTGTATTTTTTTGAAAATGCATTCTGACAAATGACTTTTTTGGGAGACAGTCGAATAATTTTTTTGGATAATAATTTCGTTATATTGGGGTGTTTGAACGCAAATAAAATGAATTTCAATAATAATGAATAAATAGTAACATGAAAATGTAACTCTTATATGTTTGACGATTTTATATAAAAAGTTTCAGATTTTTATGAGCAGTAGTTTAAAAGGTATGGGGCGGTGAAAACCACCAGTACTTTATAAATCACCTGGTATTTTAACGAGTGAGACCAATTTGTTTCATTTTTTTTTAGTGTTAATTTTTTCTTTTGAGGCAACACTGCACTTCTGACAATCTTCCATATATTTTTCTAATAAATAAATAATAAACAAAATAAAAGGCTTTGCTTTCTAACTACACCTCATAAAATATCTTCTGCTGCCTGGATGTTACTACATATCAAATAAAACCCTGATTTATTCTAGTGGTCGACGTCATCACTGGTGTTGAGCAAGCCTTTCTCTCGATGCTGCTGAAGCCATCAAAAAGCGACCCTTCCCAAGCCCAACTTCCCTACGGTTGAATGATTGGCTCTGAACTCTTTACAGGCCAGCAAGGACATTGTTATACTCCCGACTGATAAAAGGCAATGCCACAGTCATTCTTCCTAAGGATTCTTATGACAATCCTCAAAAAAAAAACCGCTTAAAAATCACCTCACCAGTACCATCTAAAGAAAAACAACATCCCATCTCAAGAAAGATCCTCTCTCCTTCCTAACAAGATTGTGGCTATTTCGCCTTCGGGCACTGTTCTAACCTGCATCTGTGGCCTCTCTAAAATTCACAATACTGATGTTCGATGAGATCTATTGTTAGCACCATTAGAAGCCCCACCTATCAGCTTGCAAAGTTTTTCACCACCTTGCTCCAACCGTTGGTAAGGAAGTGCCCTCACCATGTTAAGGATTCACAATCGTTCATCAGTTCTCTCTAGTCTTTAAGAATTCAACAGGACAATGTACTCGTCAGCTTTGACTGTTGTATCTCTTTTCACCAAAGTTCCTCTCCATGATTCCATTCATTTATTGATTTCCCATTCCTCCCCCTCCTCCCCAGACATCATTGCCCTTTTCAAGCATGCCCTCACCTCTTCTTACTTTCTTTACAACAGCCAGTTCTATGAGAAAGCAGCAGAATAAGCAACATCAGCCCGATTTCTCCAGCACCTCCAATATTGACAAGTCCTCTGGCTACTGGGATTGTCTCATCTGGGAAGACTTCACCATAAAAGAAGCCAACATAGTTAACAAGAGACAATGAGCTGCAACTCAGCAGTACTTCACCCTTCGCAACCAACAACACAGAGGTGCCAGTTTTTTGAAAGTGGACCAAACAAAGAGCAGCACTCAAAAGATTTAAAAAGCCCACAGTGATCTCGCTTCTATTTCCTGAAGATGGATTCCATGACAGCGTCTGAAAGCTTTGATCACTCCTAAATTCTTACATGGCTGGAAAGTCGCGAAGAATTCTTTAATCTTCGTCTCCAAGAAAGTTTAAAGTCTCATTTTAAATAAATCAGTTATATTCTATTTCAGTAAAAGTACTTCAGCTGATTTCCTCTTTCAAAATATTCAATGATTCTTTGTCAATCTTTTCTTTGTAGTAGTTATATCTTCAATAGTGATGAAGCCACTATAAAATGAAACAAGATCTTTCATTTCAGTAAATGGCTCCTTCTCACAAAATTCTTGATTTTTTTTTTTTTTTGCTGCTTCCTAAATCTGAATTTGTGTGTTTTTGAGTTTGATATCACAAGATTTCCTGGGTATATTGAATTAATTCCAAAAGGAATATACGACAAAACAAGATAAGGATAGTGATTAGTAAACCAATCACAGTGCTTCGCAACGGCTTCTGAGTCACCTTTACTTTAAAATAGACTGTGCCAGGGTGGTCGAGAAAATGCTCGTGCAAGTCTATTTGCGATCCCATGCTATCTTATCCACCCCTATTTATATGGAATAATTGTCATTCTTAACTCAAACCTTGTTCATATACTGAATTCCTAATAATGATTTAAAAAAAATTAAGATGATGAGGGGATCGAACCCACGACCTTCGCATTATTAGCACGACGCTCTAACCAACTGAGCTAACAGGCCACCTACAGCATTCAACTTCATTCGGGCCACCTACAAATGAGCTAATAGAAGCCTTTGCGAAGCATTGTGGGCAGTGGCGTAGCGCGGGGGTGGTGGACCGCCCCTGACCCCCGTCTGAGAGGGGCCCCATCTACCCAAGCCCGACCAGCCCCTTTACAAGTTTTTTTTTTTTTGGTTGTTGAATTGGAGATTCCATTTTTTTTTGGTTGTGGAATAATGGAACTCCCTGCCCGGGCCCCAAAGGCATAGCTACGCCACTGATTGTGGGATATGTGTCCACAGACAGACAAGCCGGGAATATAAGGCATCTTTCAGAAGCCTAAAATTAAAAAAAAGTATATAATATAGATATAGTTATTGCGCCATCTAAAACTTCACTTTTCATTATTTCAGTTGTGTGATGAACAAAAAACTTTACAGTTCCCCTAGGATTTCACTGCCAGCGCTCTGAAAAAGCCAAGATTATTACACTACTCAAGATATCCTTTAGTATCAAAAGAGATACTAAATTTCTTCCATTTTCAGACTATAGCAACCCCTCACCCCTTATATAATAATGATTATCCCTTATGAACATTGGTCAGTGACCAAAGTTATTTTTAAAATTTCTGCATTTCACTTTTCTCTAAATCATTTACATTAAAAAATAACTATTAAAAATATTATCATATAAATAATACAGGAAAGAATAAAGAAATGACACAGAAAATAAAAATATCTGAGCTTTCTGGAGAGTCTGGAACGGCTGTGGACTCTTCAGCCAGATCCACTCACCAGATGAAAGCTCAGATAGTGCAAAAGTGATAAGGGAAATCACACCCACTCTCTAAAAGAAAAAAACAAAACCAATAAGGCATAATTTCAAATCCTGTCCTGCGGAACCATCAGGCGCAAAGGAATTTGAATATAAAAGAACCGAGGCTGAATCCATCCTGGTAAATGTAAACAAAAGATTTAACATGCCACAAAGTAATAGAAAAGAATAAAAATATGTGACTTTTATCAGTGAGAGTCTGGGATGCCATTATGCCCTTTTTATGGACTCTTCAGTCAGACCCACTCACCAGATGAAATAAAAGCCGAGAGCAGGTATTGTTTCTTTCATCACTTTTTGGACTATTTGAGGATTTCATCTGGTCAGTGGGTCTGGCTGAGAGTCCATAAAAAGTACAAAATGGCTGTCCCAGACTCTTACCGATAAAAGCTCAAGATATTTTTATTTCCTTTGTCACTTCTTTATTCTTTTCTATTAATTTGTGGCACGTTAAAGCTTTTGTTTAAATAATATAGGTTGAGAATCCTTCATTCAAAATTCCAAATCGAAAACCTCCAAAATCTGAAAGTTCTTTTTTTGAGTGCTGACATGATGCACCACAATTTGGCGGCATTTTGTTATCAGCAGTCATCATAGCAACACCTTCATGTGTGCGTGCGTTCATTACTAACCAAGTATTTTGTGTTCTGTGAAGATATTGTTTAAAATTGTAAAAAGGCCTGCAGATATCCTTATGGTTATGGATACTGGTGTCATTATCTGTATCAATACCTGTATACAAAATTATTAAAACAAGTTACATAAAACTTCAGGGTTTATGTATAACTTCTATTATAAAATGTAAATGGATATCTGGTTAGTCTTAAAGTCCTATTTCAATTTTATAGATGCCAATATACAAATATTCCAAAATCTGAAACACTTCCGGTTCCAAGCATTTCAAATAAAGGATTCTCAGTCTGTTAATAAGTTGTTGTTATGTTTATATTACTATTTCATTAATATAATTCCCATTTATCCGCCTCTTAATGTGTGTTTGTTTTATAAATATTTTTGATATCTTCCTTGGCCTCTAGATTTTCTACTTATAATTAATATAAAATCAAATCAATAAATAAGAAAAACTCAAAATCAATCTTACTAAAAATAGCATTTAATTGAGTGATGTAAAATTGCATTGTGAAGAACAATTTATGTATTTATTTAAAGTTTTGTATGGCACAAAATGATATGGTATTATGAACACAGTAACAATAAAACTTCTTTCTGAAATAATTTCCTTAATAAAGCAATCAATTCATCCACTTTGAACAAACGTCCATTCTTGAGGGTTTTCTTCTTTTGAATTGGGCTGTTTAACCACTTGCCTGCAAAATATAAAATAAAAGCATTAAATTCAGACAATAAAAACCCTATTAATTTACAGTTTCCACCAATTAGGCAACTTCTGCTATTTTAAGAACTTAAATTTAAGTACAGTATACTCTCGATATCTCGAAGTTGAAGGGATGCTAAAAAAAATTCAAGATAGTGAGTTTTCGAAATAACAAGGTCATAATCAAAACATAAAAATTCACGTAAAACACAAGATACGGAATAATATTCTAAAATTAGAGTCTTGATAGATGAGAATAAGTATAAATATGTAATGATAGTTAACAATAAGTCTAAATACAGCAATGATAATTTTAATTTTTAAAAGTAGTCGAAAATAATAGAATTAGTGTAAATACAATCAACTTACATTGCTGGAATTTCTTAAAAAATACTCTATTTGATTCGACACAACTGAACGATGATTTTTCCGGAAAAATTAATTTTTTACTTAAGAAAAATATTCGACATAACAAGGTTTTGAGTGAAAACTCTTCGACATAAGAATTAAAATTAACATTAGATGAATATGTAATATCAAGGGGAAAAATAATTTTTCGACATTATGAATTTCATATCTTTTTTAAGTATCCCAGGTTAGATCTGCATCATCATATCATGTCTCATCAAATGTAACTAATAACTAGAAATGCTTGCTATCTTATAAATCGTACAGTACTTACAAAATTTATTGGCAGACTAACGTGTAAGTAAAAATTAAAATTTAAGGATAAGCTGCACAGGGTTTTACAAAACAGGAATACTTGAATTTTAGCTTAAAATTTCAATATTCCACAAGAGTATCATCATCAGAGGGTGATAATGCCTGGAGTATTAAAATTATAAGGTAAAATTTATGTATTCAGGATTTTGTAAAACCCTGTGAAATCCCAATCTAATCTTACTTTAGAAAAAAATATTTATCTCACTTTTGAATATATTCAGAACTTAAGTTGCAAGCAATAATTTGACAAAATCAAATATCGTAGTTTTTCAATTACCAAATAAGGAAAAATGATCAGAAAGAATTTCCAAACAAAACAAAAAGAAATTTTCTAGTATTTTGAGCCGATTCATTTCCATTTTAAATTAAAAAGAATAATAGAAGCTTCATTAATACAAAGGATAAATATTAAGGAGCAAGTGTGGGTTTTGGGGTTTAATTTTTTTTTTTTTTTTTTTTTTTTAAGAGCACTTAGAATTCTAATATTAATTATTTTGCAAGAAAACATTAGGAACACATTAAAAATATAGTCTACAACAATTTAAATTAAAGTTATAGTAACAAATTCTGGGCTCATAAATGGCAAAAACTATTCGAATATAATTTAGCAAATTTTTAAATTATCTTAAAATCAGAATCAAACATTAACTTATTATATATTTTTTAAAACAATACTCTGCATCAGATAATAAACAAAAGTAGGAAAAAGAATATTAAATTGTAAATTTCAGAAAGATTAGCAACCTACAGTAAAGGATTGAATTAGGATTCCAGAAATTGTTCTTCATAAAAAAAATGAAAATCCAGCATTAATAACCTTTTAGGTCATCTTAAATATACATTTTGTTGATGTGGGTTTTTACAAAAGAAATCTTAAATGCTTTGACGATGAGAGGATTTTGTGAAATGGTCACGAAGCATAGATAAAGTATTTGATTGGCCAATGTATACTGTTTGCAAACCCAACAATCCGCACAAATTAACTTAAGTCGGATTAACTAGAATCTGAATCTAAAAGAGTGCTGCTCATTTATTCTATATAGTAGTATTATAACAAAGGTAATTTATGATTTGAATTACAATTTCAGGTTCAATATTGTGTATTATTTTAGTTACATAAATATATTTAATTTTAAATTTAAAATTTTTTAATTTTTTTTTATTAAAATGCCTCACATTAAACAAAAACTATCAAGAACGTTGACGAATCAAAAATAAAAAATTCTCATTTAGCACACAGGTGGCAGGAAAGAAGATTCCAGTGATTACTGTCACTAAGTGACAGTAATTTCTATGGTCTTTTATCAGTATAGGGGCTCATTCCGTCATTGGAGTAACATTTGATGTCCCAGTAATTTAATTGACAGCCAAAATACGGAATTCAAAGCAATCGCCAGGTGTCAGGCCAATGGCTGTGAAATTGAGGTAGGGTGATGGGTAACTGTTCACCTTGTTCCAATCCTCTCCCTTTCCACGCTTTTCAATGATATATCTTGTAACAGATCTTTCACCGTTGAACTCAGGTGGAGTCCAAGCAAGACTGACAGATGTGGAACTGTAACTTGTAACCTTTGGTACTCCACGAGAATCCAGTAATTTAAAAAAAAATGCTAGATTTATGTAATATTCAATATTCTTGTAAAAAATCTGTAGTAGATACCTACAGCTGTGCAAGCAGAAAAAATCTAAGAATAGAATAGTAATTTTCATTTTTTTTAAATTTATTTATCTGCAAAACAAGATGAAATATGTCAAAAACTGATATCCCAGTAGAAAATTGTGGCTACTGTAATTCATTAAGTTACTACGTAAAAAGGCAAAAACTTTTTAATAAAAGGATTTTTTTTTTGTTCATTAGATAACTACAAAAACACGGAGTTGAGTTAAAATTAACTTTTAATTTAAATGTAATTATTTTTTTTTTCGTACTGCTGTTACCAGAGTTATTTTGGTATCCTTTGTTAACTTAAGAATAATTTTGTTTAAGATTTTGCTACTAAGCTTTGCTACATAACCTGCTACCATTAGGGAGACATCAGAAAACCAAATTGAGAATTTTGGCAAGGAATTAAATTCAAATTCAATTCGTATATTTTCTACCTGTCATCTACTGTTACCTCTTTTATTCAGCAGTATAGCAATAGAATACTGCGTTTTAGTACAGCAGTAGAAATTTTTCGCTCATTAAAATAATTGCAAAATTGGTGCTGTCTGAATCCTTGGTTTGTAAATTCGAACTAATATGAGTGTTGGTGAATTTGATCAAATAATGTTGTTTGTCATTTGCTTTTACTTCTCAAACACTAACACGAATGACAGTTTTGTAACAGAGATGACAGGTCACAATTTTTAAAAGATAAATATTTTAACAATTACAGTAATTATCAATTAAAAACAAATTTACAATTTTCCTGACAACTTAATCATTCCATAATTTAGGACAGCTGTTGTATTAACTGAGTTGAGAAGCAGAGATTACATCTGAAAAAACACGAACCTGATCCCCATAGAAAGCCTCAATATCTATTAAAAGAGAAGAACGGATACAGTAAAACTAGCTTAAGACGCTGTTTTCCATTGGTCCCTGGACATTTCCTATACTAGTCAATGTAAAAATCCACCTGTTAAAACGCTTTGTTCTACTCTGTATTTTCAGATAAGATGCTCTTCTCATCTTTTTCTCCCGCTTCATAATCCCCTCTCCAACCGTTCTGACCAAAGCGAGTATTGTATTCGCTTTGTTCTGACCCTCACAACACTTCGTTTCTTAGTTACTTTGCTTTTTTGTTACTTTGTTTCTTCCGACAAAAAGATCTTAAATTGTAGGCATGTTGTCACACAGATGAAAGTGGTTGCACTAGTTTTGTTGACTCATTCCTATATCGGGTGAATGTATCGAATGGTTTAGTGTTGTTTAGTTCGTTGGGGAGTGTATCAGTGATTTCATTACGGCCAGTGCTAGTAGTAAAACTGGAATAAAACTTAAAGCTTTATCAATTTAGGACAAGTTGAACATTTTGAAAAAGTACGATGAAGGATATGCAGCTAAAAAAAACAAAAGGAAATCACTAAGGAATTGGACAAACCTCCTTCCACTTTAAGAACTGTGCTGAAAAACAGACCTGAAATTGAACAAAATGGACTGGTGGGAGGGAGTAAACGACAAAAAATGAAACACAGAAAGTATGAGGAGTTGTAGGACGACGACGAACAAGAGGACAACGATGAACAGGTGCCGACACCTACATTAACTGCTGGCTTGAAATACTTAAGTGAACTGTGAAAAGAACTATCCTCTTTGGAACATGTTGAAAACATGTTGAGCTACGCCAACAAAATTGATAATTTCCTTGCTGCGATACACATCCAAAATTTTAAACAAACAAAAATAGAATCATTCTTTCCCAGCACATCAGAAAAGTAACAAATGTATGTATTATTATTGGCCATTTTTTGCCCTGGCAGCATCTGTTGGACCCTGAAGTTGCTATATATTATTATTATTGTTATTATTATTGCCCACTGTACAATATTTACATTGTAGAGTAGTTTCTGGATGATGAGCAATACATATTTTTCTATTTTTTAAGCATTTACGAGTTTGTTTTTTTCCAATTTACCTATAAGCTTTCCTGTTTAAGACTATTTCTCAGCGAGCTCAGTATAAAATATGGAAAATGATTCAGTGGAAGTGCAGAGAGAAAAAAAATGTCACATCCATTTTCAATGTAAATTACAATATCAATAGGTAATTACTATTGTTAATAGTTATCCTTAAAAGTCTGAATTGTTATTAATGAAGAATTTTGTTTATTTAATTATAGACAGAAACTGAATGGAAGAAAGCCAAACTGAGAGGCCATTCAATATGTTATTGATATACAGCAAAGCTACAGGAATCCCTGAATAATCGGAAATTATTCAAGCTACAACTAAATGCATGGCTTCAAGAGAATAAAATGTACACCAAATACTCAAACGAAAGTCAAGTTGAGAGGTAGTATTGTTTCTCAACAAGTGAGCAAAGAACTGCTCTTTTGTAATGCTATCATGGATCATTTGAAAGAGAAGTACTTAAACAGCCGAAGAGAGAGAAAAACTGGGAAAAACATAAAGAAATATATAAAGAAAGAACTTGCACATAAAAAAATTGGGTTTTCAGGAAACATTGATAAAAATCACAATTCACTTCCTGGATTTTGAAAGGAAAAAAAAAGAAAATGCCAATTAATTAGTGAAATGAAAATGAATTTAATTTAACTATAGCTGAATAGCAACTAAGAAAAAAAGGACAATAAGCGTTAACATGTCATACTCTAACTTCTATTCAGAATTCTGACCCTTCCTCATTTTGCTTCCCAGAACAATGGATAGAGAAACCTGCTTATCCAAAAGCATGAAAATGTTTCCTTCCAAACAAAAAAACTACATCACTTAAAATTCAACAGAAGTGCAAAAGCTACCTCCTGATATGAACTATTGTGATAAAGAACGTAAAGGACGTAGATGAGGCCTATGAAGGAATATAAACAACAGAAGATAATTAGTAATCTGACTGATGGGAATGCTGAGGTAGATTTGGGTGGCCAAACTTAAAAGTTGTCATGGCTTAGTTTGGCTTTTCTTTTTTATTTTAATTTTCTTCTTTTTCCCGTCTCCTTCTTTTCGCTATTTTGTAATTGTTTGTTTTCAATTCTCTTCTTCCAATTTTTTTGTTTTCTTTTTGTTCCCATGCGTATTTTTTTTGTGTGTGTGCTACTTTGTATAGTTACTTCTAGTAATTTTCCATAATATTGTATCTATTTCTTTTATTGGTCTGTTATAGTCACATGCATTTTTTTTAAATCATTTTTCCATTTATCACTATATGTTTGGATTTTTAAGAATCGTGTAGATATCGAAGTTGTTGAACTGCCTTGTCAGTTAAGATGTAATCTCTGCATTTATTTGTCTTGTTTTTGTTATTTTTTTTTTAATTCCAATTTTTAAGAATAAGGATTATATGAGAGTAGAAAAAAAGGTCAGGTTATGGATACAAATGACACCGACCTTGTGTGTTTGGCCGATCTACTGTGTAAACGCAGTGGATTAATTTTGGAAAAACTATTCTTAAACTTTCTTGTGTTACGACCTTCACCATCTTATACATAACTTTTGAGGATGAAGAGAATCAGTGAAACTTTATTTTTCTCTTTTTGTCCTCCATGTCAAATTATAATTTTGGAGAAGAGAGACAAGTGTGTTTTCAGCTGCCCCAAACCCACAGCACGACTGCCAGGAAGACCGCTCGTTAGTAGCCCTGATCGACATGGCGATGCAGCCCAAAACCCTGACGTGACTGCTGGGAAGGCAGTTACAGAGAAGCTCGCTGGACACTGAGAGGTACCCGGAGAAGTGTAGGCCTAGAGCAGTCTCATTCCGAGATGCCGTCCATCTCAATGCCCTTAAAGCATTGTTTGCCGGGAGTGAAACAACTCCCCGGCTCTCGAAACTTCAACCTGAATAGGCGTAATCTTTATTAGTGCTTCGAGTGATCATGGTGTAGTGTTCTTTCATCTCAGTGCTTGTGTTTGATGTTTGTGCTCCTGAACTTGGGATCCCAATCTTCGGACTCAGCAAAATCATTGATCAGTAAGTAGTGTGTTATTTTTGGGAACTAGTGACAATGAACCATTTTTGTGTTGCTGTTTTTTTTAACTCTTCTTCTTGGACATCTAAGGACACAAAAATAAATAACGATGAGAAAGAGAAGAGGTTTTTGAATTTTACTGAACTTTGTTGATAACCTCAGTTGTTTTTTTTTTATTTGTATCCTTATTTTTGGGGGGCTATTAAACCTGTGTGTTTTTCCCCTAACCTTACCTTTAGTGAGTCCTTCTTTTGATATGTATTCATTTTTTTTGTTTGTTCACATGACAGACTGGTAGCAGAGCTGCTTTGTTTTTATTTGCCATTTTGTTCATCGAGAAATATTTAGCATACTTTTCCTTTTCTTTTGATAGATTATGGTAGCAAGAGCTGGGTTTTTCTCTATTAATAGTTTTTCGAGAAAAATAGTCAGGATCCTTTTTTCCCAGTGACAAAGTAAAAAAAAGAAAACTCCTGAAGGTAGAACAAAATGATTTCATTCAATATTACAGTAAACGAGAACAACTACGCCACACCAGAATCTTTAATTCACAACAATCTCAGCAAGCTAAGAAAACATTTGTTTTTAATATAAAACATCAATTTTCTGAACATCATAAATTAAGACAAAAATTGTCACTCAACGAATTCACTTTCAATCCAAGCATTACTGGTACTCAGAAAGACATATGGATATCGTACCAGTAGGAACAGATAGTACCGATTTAATTGGAAAATGGTACGACGCCATTTATGACCATGAACTCACACTCAGTTATTATGTAGTCATCTGATGAAACTGATATGGAAATTAATCTATAGGATACAGTGGCGTATATAGAATATATTTTCGGGGGGGCCCAAGATCTGTTCAACCAAAAAAAAAAAAAAAAAAAAAAAAAAAAAACGCTGAAACCTATCTGTTCAACCCATTATTTGGGGGAGGGGGGGGGGCCCGGGCCAAAAAATCTATTCAACCAAGAAAAAAAAACAATGAAAACCTATCTGTTCAACCAAAAAAAACGTTGGGAGGACATATCTTCATTATTTCGGGGGGGGGGGGAGGGGGCGGGGGCCCCCTCGGCCCCCTCCTTATATACGCCCTTGATAGGATATATATGTAGTAACAGATTCTTTTGGCCTGCAAGACACGAGATTTTACGATATGTCATTAATCAGGTTATCACTTTGATCTGTGAGGTAACGAAACTTACTAGTAACAATGCTGAAACTAACTGACTTGACTCTGGTTGTCTGATATTATTCTTACCAAACTAAGCTAATGAAACACTGAATGAACTGTCGTGTTTATTGCTTTTACTCTGTCATTACTATTAACCACAGTCTTTGTTGTTACAAGTAATCATTACTGCTACCCTTTGCTTATTTCAAATATTGATTTGTTCACTCTAAGTAACAATAAACAAATGGCATTGTTGCTAAGTTTATTATAGCTTTGATACGTAGAAATTTTTTGATGACTTTTAAAATATTTGTAAACATGTTTTATGAAAACTTTCATAACTCATTCTCTTAATTGTGGCTTAAAATGTGTACTTGTTAATTAATCAAAGGCTATTTTTTTCTTTGTTTTTAAACTGAAGACTGATGATACATAGTTTATTTCCTGTTTGACTTGTGCTTTTATTTTATTACTTATTGTCTCAGTAACAGCAATGACAAAAAAAACAGAAAATAGGATAGGTAAGAAATATTTTGCTTAAGTTGATAAATAAATTCAGCTCTGCCAACTATATTCAATAGAATGATACGCTAGTAAACAGTCTCCAGCTTTGTTATACAAAAATAAAATCGCATTTATGATCAGAAGCTTTGTTGCAGTCAAATTGTCCTCTATTGGTGGAATGACTCAAAAAACAGGAAAGGGAGAGACTTGGATGCCACCTACTGGAAGCTAAGGGAAGGATATTACAAATGAACTTTCACCTTTTCAATAGTCAATTAATTCACGTTTGCATTAGTTTAGATACAGTACAAACATTTTAATGTAAAAAGAAGAAAATTTAATATAAGGCTGGAATGTAGGTTGTGATGTGACAAAGAACGGAAACAAAACCAATTTTGTATTCTCTAAATTCTGTGAATAAAAATAATTAGTAGATTGAGTATGAACGACATGAAAACTGCATGTACATTCCTCTTATTAACATACTAATAATCAATTGCAGTAAATATATCTTAAGCTATGAATGAATCAGTCACTTCCTTCATAAACTATCACTTCAGTTTATTACAATGTATAGTATTGGGGTGGCTAAAAAGTTTTTTCTGTTTTTTTACATATGTTGACTCTAGTGGCGCTTAGGTGTCTTTAACATCATTCGACACCATTTTGTTAGATTGTATTCTGACAGTTGTCATATCAGCGAGCATTTAAAACAAAAACTGATCAAAATTGGTGAATTTTGTGTTGGCAATTTAATACTGAAGACGGAAGAAAATAAGTACGCAAGACTGCATGTTTCTTGGATGACCAGGAAAAAACTGTTACGGCTTGGCTGGGAAGTTCTGATTCATCCTCTATATTCACCAGATACTGCACCTTCGGATTTCCATTTATTTCGGTCTTTACAAAATTCTCATTGGAAAAAATTCAATTCCTTGGAAGACTCCATTAGCACCTGGACCATTTTTTTGCTCAAAAAGATAAAAAGTTTTGGGAAGATGGAATTATGAAGTTCCTTGAAAGATGGCAGAAGGTAGTGGAGCAAACTGTTGAAAACGTTGTTCAAATAAAATTATTGGTGAAAATGAAAAATTTTATTTTATTTTTACTTGAAAACCGAACAAACTTTTTGGCAACATCTTCAATGCATTTAAAAATTATCATTACAGTAACTTTTACCAGATAGATACTTTTTCTTAATTTACGGCTTTGTAATCTACTCAACACAGATAATCGTCATTACACTCAGAAGTAGACAAAACCTAATTTTCAAGAGCAACTGCCTCTTTTATTTTTTTTTTTTCAAGAGTTAAGTGTTTTTAAAAACATAAGAGAAGAAAGCTATGGAACCAATACAAATTTTAAGGCATCGTACTTTTCATTTTTCTATCCTTAATTTGTGCTTATATAATCATTCCTTTTCATAAATTCATTTTAATTATTTTTTTAATTTTTGCTGTGAAACTTAATCACAAGTTTCATTTCAGAAATTTTTGAGCTTGCATACTATCACTGAATCAGTACTAACAAATAAAATAAGTTATCCTAATTAATAAAAACTGTCAGAAAATTACAATGATTAACTAAACATACTATTCTTAAAAGCTTAACTACAATTAAACCGATTACTTTTGAAACTTAATATTTTCTTTGTTACTAAGGTAAAAAATGTTAAAATAACTGTAATTGAACTGAATATTTTTTCTCCTCATACTTTTAATAACAACAACTTACACTGGCTAATAAAATGGTTTCTTAGGAGTATTTGAATTTAGGCAGAAACTAATAAATAGGATCCTAATTTGAGCAGCAAAAAACACCCCCTTTCACATTTCAATATTGTCAAATGTTATCGTATTTTAAAACAGGGACTTCCAATCTTTCTTGAATTACCAACCCATTTTATAATCATCAACCAACACAAATTTTAAAATTAGTTTTTTTTTTTTTTTTCTGAATGTCATAGGGATTTTTTTATTGCAGATCCCTTCTGGCACCTTCAAGATCGGGACTTCAGTTACTTTGTGAACTGACAGATGGGAAACATTATTACAAAAGATGTCAACAATCTACAGCGAAAGTAACAAACTACTTTATTTGAGCCAAATTTCAAGTTTTCTATCAAGATGCAATTAAGGTAAATGTACTAGTATTGGACACTCTGGACTTCAAGGAGAAAGCATCACCCTTAATTAAGTTCAAAATGGGTTTAGAAAATGTGGATTGTTACCTTGGGATCCTTTAGCTCCAATTGTTACAAAACACAAACATTCTGAGTTGCAAAGAAAAGTAAGAGGAACAAATTCAAAAGAGCTAAAAATAGGCTTCAAAATTTGGGAAGATTATATAGAAAATGAAAAGGTGACTTCTTTTAAGGACTCATTAACCTGGACAGGCACTGAAGTCATTTAACACATGGTATCAGATAAAGTGTTAATACATTTATCCTACAAGATGGTCAATTCCATTCTTGTAGAAGTGTTGAGGCTGCTGAAGGATTCACAATCTTACCTAGTAGTGAACATCCTTGTCCTTGTGCAAGTTTTTCGGTACTGCAAGTGATCTTTGATAATGCTGTATGGAACCATGGCTTATCCAAAACAAAACACGAATTTCTTCCTCTGTGATCCATCGGTTTTCATGGCTAAGACCATCCACCCACTCAATAACTTCAGGAGTTATGACACAATGGGCCTGTCTTGGGCGCGGATTGTCTTGCAGTGAAACTCGTCCCTCTCAGAATCTCTTATGCCACTCCAGCACAAATGAACGTGACATGCAGTGATTGCCGTTCACAACAGACGGTAAATTTCTCATCCACCAACACCCTCAGCATTCAATATAT
This sequence comes from Thereuonema tuberculata, assembly GCA_023159025.1. Taxonomy (NCBI): domain Eukaryota; kingdom Metazoa; phylum Arthropoda; class Chilopoda; order Scutigeromorpha; family Scutigeridae; genus Thereuonema; species Thereuonema tuberculata. The sequence continues at coordinate 23,931,301 of JAFIDM010000001.1, forward strand.
GAACTAAACCTCTCTGTTCTTCTTTACCCGATTCCATTTCCATTGGTAGATGAATACATGTATCGCTAACCTTACTTCCTTAATTGTTGAGTGCAATAAACAAACAAATAGTGCTCAAATTAGAGTTGTCACTACTGCTCTCATTCCCGACAGATGTCACTATTGTCAGTAAACAACAATGTTACCAAATTCTGTGTGCTCGACTTCTACGCATACTGATCCGTTTTCATTTGACTGCCCCTAATACAAAGAAAGTTATTATATTTTTAAATATTAGATACCTAATAATATATAAATATTATTAGGTACCGGTATCTAATTTGCAATAAATATGACAAGAAAAAAAATATTTTTCTCATTATAATTTAGTGTCCACCATTGGTACAGTGAAGTGTCCATTACTAGATTTTTCCAATTTTTATGTGTCCATTACTCAAGCATTTTCAACATTTAGTAAAATCACCATTTTAAATTTAATTGCTCTTTGTTTCATAATTTCAAGGTAAGGAACACTTAAAGGAATGGCTTATTTGAAAGAAAATGTATTTCTAAACATGGATGATGTAAATAAAACCGGAATTCACAAAAACATTGAAAATTTTCCTTATAATGTCCACTACCAGTGCTTTTACCTTAACTTTCTGAAAACAAATTATCAAGACCGACAAAACTAATTCCAGTAACTAAAAACTGATCTAATTTTTAACATCTTGTCTTTTCCTTTCTCCTGTAATCAGATAACCATTGCTTAAATTTTATTCACTGCAGTAAATGTTTTCTTTAAAAAAAAGTAGCAATATCCCCTCAAGAACAAAGAAATTAATTTTTTTAGTACATTGGTTCAGAGTATTTTAATATACAGTGCAGAAACATGGACTATAAGTAAATATCACCAAGACAAGACTTCTGTCTACCGAAATGGGTTTCCAGAAAAGATCAGTAAGGAAATCTCGAAGAGAAGTGGTTCATAGTTTGATTATTCGAGAAATGATGGGAGTAAAACAGACCATTGAAGTAAACGGCTGAGATGGCTCGGCCAGGTGATGAGAATGATGGAAGGAAGATATAGTTATGAATTGGAATGCAAGTGGTAGACAGAAAAGAGACAGACCACATAAATGCTAGCCTCACATACTGTAATTTAACTGATGTTATGACCATGGACAGTAAGCAACGGAAAGATGCTTTGGATAAAATCTCGATTGAGGATACCCACTAATAACTGAAAAATCCTGAAATGATGAAAAAAAAAAAAAACTCGATCACTAAATCTTTAATTTTACATTTTCTTAAATGTTTTTTTTTTTCTTTAAAGTAACTTGTTATAATTTAGTAGGGCTATGTGCATGTTGTGAACTCTAATCGCATTACAGATTTTAAGGCGTTTGTCATTAAACCAATTACAACACTTTGTAAAAATATATTTTTAGCCTAATTTCCTAGCAAAGTGCCTCATCAAATCAGTGTCTTGTGTGTGTTTTTTCCTAATAAATTTGAACCACTGGATGGATCTTCTTAAAACTTGGCATAAACATTTAAGGAAAAGAGATGCTCTAACTTTTATAAGTTTTTTTTTTTTCCATTTGAGTCCTCATCAAGAATTAGTAAGGTAACAAAAATTCTCATACCAAAAGCACTGAAACAGTGGATTTCCATGGATGTCCTAAACAATGAATCCTATCTGTTTATTAATCCTCTTAATGTATACAAAGCTATATATGGTTATATTTTTAATTGCATTCAGACAACTAAAATAAGTAATGCCGATTTAATTAATTTTTCAGAAAATAAAAATAATAAAAAAATCTTTATTGTTTAAATTCAGCAGTTATTATAATTATAAAAAATAAAGGGTGGCCTTTTGTTTAGATTGCTTTTATTACATTAAAAATGAAGAAAAGGTAAGATTATTAAGGAAAGTAGGTTTCAAGTTCTTCAGGAAGTTCTTGCTTCTTCTTAAGAAAAATAGATTGAGGCATAATGATACATTCACTCAGCCAAGGGAAAAGAATAATTAAAAAAAAAATAAAAGATGATTTATCTCAAGTAACCAGTGTCTTTCTCTGTCTTCATCAAATGACATGTGGCCAATCTGACTGAATTATAACAGCCACATAATTAAGAGTATTATGGTCGACAATCTCTCAAAAAGCTTAAATTATCTATTATAGAGAGATAGAGATTTTTCTATTCCTAATCTTGGAAAAAAAATCTGAAATTGCAGATATGTAGAATACAATAATAAATAAAGAGAGGGAAATGTTTAATCAAAACCTAAAACAACATGTGTACCTCAGAAAAATATTTTATCTTTGCAATGAAACTGATTTTTTTTTTTTTTTTTTTTTTTTTTAATAATCAAATTTTTCAAATATGGAATTCCAAGACTTGTCAGTCTTAAAAAAAAAAACCTTTTTAAAAACAAACTTAAATACAGTAAAACCTTGATATAACGCTCCTGCTTATAGCACTATCCCATTCTTTATGCTCCTTTTATACAGTCCCTGGACGTTTTCTATAGAACTCTGTATACTTTTATCCTCTTATAACGCTTTCAAATCCCGCTTGAAGCGCTTTTTTTGTATCGGATATTAGTAAAAATTTCATGTAAATTGTGAAATTTGTAATGATTTAGAAGGTTAGTGAAGAAAGTGCGCTAAATCTGCTCCGAAAATATATTAGTGTTGCTCCTAGTGGTGTATCAATTGATGTTAATAGTTACCTGAACCGCATTGAACTGTCATAATTCATAACACACACTCACGACAAATCACAATCAAAGATTTTTTCAGTAGGAAATAAGCTCATATTTGCACTACATCTATTGCAGAATCAAGTATGTTTCCTGTAAAATAGTGTCTCAATCTTTCCCCATTTCATAAATCATTTCCCGTCTATAGCGCTATCCCGCTTATTACGTTTGTAGGTCATGGTCCCTTGACGAGCGTAATAACGGGGTTTTACTGTATTCAATTTTTGCCTTTAAAAACATACTACATTCCAAAATATCAAAAGTTCTTTTCCCATTATTTATTAATTTTGAAGGGCTTTCATTTCTGATAATAAAAGTTAGTTTTTTTGTCTTTATTGACCGATTCCTTTTTAAAATATTCTTAAAAGATTTCTTACACTAATCCTTACCATAAGGTTTGTGGCCAGTTTGTTGACGAAACTTCTATTCCATCTGTAATTATCACAGGATTTACTATTTCAGTCAAAGTTTCTGCTGTTTCGGCAATCACCATTTGTTCTGTTGCAGCAGTAGACTGCGAAACAGAAACACTGTCTTCGTTTACTCTTTTGATGAAGTGCAGAAGTTTACACTGTATAAACATCTTTACAATTAACGACTGTAATGCAACTTTATGATCGGCATGTTCGGCCAACCATGAAAAATCAAATGATTGAGAGAACTCCTTACAAACAAAGTCAACTACTCCAGGTAAATGTCTTCCTTTCTCAAAATGTGTTTGAAAGTTGCTGTCCATTTCTTTGCATTTTTTCTCTAACACTGGTGATGGCCGAACAAGGAAATCTGTTGGTGAACTGCAACGTTCTGTTAATTCATCAATGTCACCTAGGTTTTTCGACTGGTCCATTACCATCTTGATGCAGGCTGGACATCTTTGCTTTTCCCTTACTTTCTTTGCAATCAACCAGGCTAAATACTTGTAACCTTCTTTCTCTAACAAATCAAAACTGATTTCATTGTTCTGAATCACCTGGATCCTCTGTTTATTCTCCTCACTTACCTCATTCAGGCTGGTAGTCTCAGCAGATGTTGAAAAGATAGACTGAATCAGAGCCGAGTCCAGGTTGCTTTTGTCACTTGATTGCAGTAATTTTCTGAATGAAAGAGAGCTCATCTTTCTAGAAAACTGACAGCAGTTCAGTCTATCTCTGCAGTCACTTCCCAAATGGAACTGGGTCGACAACTGCTCAATTGGATCTAAGTTCATTCTGCCCGTCAAAAGGAACTCCAGATTATAAGATGAGACTAATTCTGAACCTAAAAGAAGCAACGTCCTGACACTTAACTGCCATCCATCGAAACAATTTGGCATAGAAGCATTTTCAAATTTCCACATTCCCACACATCGTCTACAGTCATTCAAGAACCCTATTTGAACTTCATTATTAAGAGAATATGGAGCCTGTAATGGTTTTGTCTCATCATCTTCTATGTAGCGACTGTTAAAACAATCAAACAGTCCATCAATTGTAGCAATGAACTTTGCCGACGCTTCTGCCTCTCGAGATAATAATCCTTCCTCAATCAGAATTCGAATGCAGTTGGCTGTTGATTGGCTCAGAGTCTGTGCAACAGCACTTAATCGCTGATTACTTGAATTAGGAAGGGCCACATGATCTTTGGTAAGTTTGTTTGGTAGAACAGTGCCTCTTTCATTCTGCAAATGATACAGTTTTTCTATATGTTCCCATGATGCTATTTCTCCAAATCCCAAGTCTATTCTGTTCAGCTGAAAACAATTTCTAGTAAGTTTAAGGAGATGGGGAGGATTATACATCACATAAATGTAATCTCCATTCACTAGAAAATAAGGCTTGTCCAGTGTCACTCCAAGACCATTAATAACGTCTATGTTGTTGGGTTCATAATTGCATGTCACCGCTTTAACAGAAAGGCCTACGTCTAGAAGGGTATTTACTGCTTCCAGTAATAAGGTGCTCAGCACTTCAGAAGAGCATTTCTGATGAATATAAAAAAAAGCAAAAGTTTGTGCCCATTCCTGAGCAATTCCTCTAGCCATGAAGACAAGGGCATGTGTTGCAATATCAGGACTTCGGCCTGCACTACCAAAATCGCATAAACCCTCAATCAAATCGAATTTACTGTTGTACTTCAAGGAAGGTTTCAAATCAATTTCTCCAAAAACCAAGGTGCATAACTTTTCTTCACGACTTAGCCCCATAGTAAAATGTTTTAGTGCCATTAGAATACTTTTATTAAACCCCGGATGCATGTCTTCAGGTATAAGACCACGGCTCAGGGACTTTGTTGTTGGTAAATGAAGCGTTTTACGGATGGATTCGTAGCACACAGGACTTTTTAAGTAAATATCAAGAGCAAACTTTTTCACATCCAGCGGCCAACGCATACCTTTGCTTTTTGTTTCTGACGCCATCAATTGTACCTCAAATAGTTTATAAGCAACAGGATTTAAAAACGGTGCTGATAATTGTAGCAATCGAGCTATTTGGGTTTTCGCTGAGACTTTTGGTGGTTCAGATTGGATTTTTTTCAATTTTGCTTGAAGCCGGCACACTTTAACTCTCAAGGAATGAATTGTTTTCTTTTGTTTATCCATCGACTGTATATTATTAAGTGTTTGAGTTGATTTATCTCTGAATTTTAATCTGTGTTCAGAGGGTTTTAGATTTAGATTCTGGATTAGCAATTTGCTTGCATTTGAAGCTTGCTGTTTCAAAATTTCGCTAATAGGTTTTACAATAAAGCCAGTCTGTACATTTAATGGTAATTTTACTGCATTACCGACAGTTGACACTGGGGTTGTGGAAGCAGGGGCAATTGCAATAGGCTTAGCAGCAATTGCTGGATCTTGACTTGGCTTTAATCCATATGAATGATCAGTTTCATTGTTTAGATTTAATTGTTCAAATGATTTTTTCTCAACTGCAGCATTATTAGCAGAGGACTGGGATACACTATTTGGTTTACAGCCATAAGAATGATCAATTTCACTGATATCTTGACAAAAGCGCTTGCTGTTGTTCAAACCTAGAAAAACTACTTTTTGTTTTAATCCTTCATTTTCCTGGTGTTCGGTAGGGTAAAGGCTACTGTTTTGCAAATTTCCAATCTGATTTACAATTATCACATTTGGATTTGGACGATTATCACTCGGGTTTGATGAATTTAGGATCTGTTCACCTGATACTTGATTGTTCACAATGTTTTGGATTAATATTGGTAAATTTGCTAAAGTGGAAGCATTTGTGAGAGACTGCTCTCTTTGAATTATCACAGTCTCACTGGTATTTAATAGGCTTTGGTTACTCACATTTTTCACTTCTTGAGTGTCTGTCTTCTTGTTTGATTGTTCCGTAAGTTGCCGAAGTTCAGCTATCTTCAAGGGGGGATTTGGAACATTGAAAAGGGTGGGGATTGCATTCCATATTAATTTATGCTTGTAAAAGGCATTCATAAACTGCGAATCTTCAAAATGATCTGTACATATCAGGCAATTTCGATTCAGGAAATCTGAAGTTTTTTCTTTGAGATCTTTTCTTCCACAATTTTCTACCCAGATTTTGGACCTAAAGATTAAATAAAAAAAAAAGTAGAAGTTTTAACTTTCAAAAAAGAAATAAATTAATATTGCATTTACACCTCACATTTCTTTTGAGTAATACTCAATAATATTTTTTTTCATGTCTTATACAATATATTTTGTAAGTATTATATATTTTCTTCATATATATATATATGTTTGAAATGCAGTTTTCTTTTAAAAATGCAATTTTGTTTTAATAGACATGTCACTTAAAAATCTCAATAATTGATGATAAAACATTACTTAAAAGATTCTCAAATTAGACCTTTTCAAAAAAAAATAAAATAAATAAATAAATAAATAAATAAATAAATAAATAAATAATAATATAATTTTATATTTAATACTATAATAAATGCACTTATTGCAGTTCAAGTTGGAAGAAAGAGAAAATATATATTTAACAATTCATAATATTATTGGCATAGGATGTTTTATTTTTGTTTTTCGTCAAATATTTCATTTCCACATGAGTATTATGATTGCTGAAATTAAAAAGATATTATGATTGCTGAAATTAAAAAGATATTATAACTTTTCAGTTGTAATTTGTAAATAAAAATGTTCAATTTTTAATTTTTCTATACACATGAATAAGAATCGAAACATAAAAACTTTTATAACAAATCTTCAATGGAATCGAGGTGCGAAATCTTTTTGGTTTCTTTGTGCCTTCTGTATTTACCATTTTGCAAACTCTGATCTCATAAGTTCCCTTCTGTCAAAATCGTAGGAGAATGAATTACACGTTTTTAAGTCAAGTTTCCCCAGCAGTGGAAATCAGTATTGTTATATTTTTTAATAAATCCATTTTTTTAGATTTTTACCTTTCGGGGTCTTTTGGAAATTTAAATAAGGCATGTTTATAGCCCTTTCGAGTCGAATTGAAGCAATTTACAGCTGCACAAAACCGACCACTAGACATTTTACGAAATCAATAATTCCCTACATAACAACAATTAAGACTAAGTTTGAAATTGGAGTTTGAGCGGGGAGTACTTCTCCCTCTGGAGGTGTAAGATGCGACACACAGACAGAAACACTTGGATACCAGGTGGCGCTCCTCAACAAAAGCGCTACGGAAAACGAATTCGTACAAATATTAGGCAAAGCAAATCAGTTATTCGAATAAAAATGGAACAAAGTTACGCAACTTCGAATTCTTTTAATAAATAAGAAAGCAATTGATTTCAATGCGCGTAATTTTTCCAAAATATACCAAATCCCCTGCGTTTATTTAGAGGGCGATTCGCGTTGTGCACTAATGATATCGATGAATTAAGTATAGATCTCTTTGAAGATTGTTGATGTTCATATAAAATAAACCTCAAACAATTTTGACATTTGACAAGAAAAGAAAAAAAAACTAACCCTATTATTAGGAAACTTTATCTATTAATTGCCGTGAGTGAGTCTCAGGTTAGGATGTTTCGACTGGGAATGGGAGAGTTCGGCACGCAGCACTGGGAAACCGTCAGATGACGCAATATGTGTCATATCAAAGAACATGTTGTTGTTGTCGCTCCGAAATAGCAGTTATGCAGAAACATACAGTTTAAATATATTCCATTAACATATTTTGTATCCTTTTCTAATTTTGGTTGAAGAAAAAATTACAATTTTTGGACATAAAATTGTTTAATGCCCCTAAAATCCGAAAATCTTCAATATGGCAAAAACAAATAAGATTGCAGTGAGTTAGTTGAATTGAAATATGTATAATAAAATTAAAAAAAAAAAAAAAAATCATCGAACAAAATTCATTTATTATTTTGCCTGTTACCCGCTTTTTTTTTTATTTTATTTATTTATTTTTTTTTTTGTTATATGTAGTTTTTTTTTTTTTTAATTTATTTATTTATTTACAGACAATTTCATCACTGTGCATTTCCGGAAAAAAGTACAAAATTTATTGTAAAATTGAGGTAAATATAACAAAAGTTAAAACCGAGTTTAATATAATTTCATTATATGTATGTTTTTGCGAAAAAGTAAAGCAAGACATATAAATCAAAACTGGAATGGCAATGAGCCGAAAACTTCTAAAACTTATACTCCCTCTGTCCCACAATAATAGTGGCAGTTGATGAATTTAATTTGTCCCATAATAAGAGTAGCAAAAGAAAATAAATATAGAACGCAAATATAATAAAAACTAGATTAAATTAAACAATAAATTAAAAATATTACTCCTAATTTTTATTTTGAGTGTTCAGATAGTTTCTGGATTTTTCAATAATTTCGTTACTGCATTTTAAACTTTTTTGTTTTCTTTTGATGCATTAAGAACTGGACAATCGCAACTCGATCTTTGCTTGAAAACTCTCTTTTTTTCATCTTACTTTTATAATGGGTTGATATTCAACTGAAAAAAAAAAACCAATTGATTTCGATCTGCGGATGAAATTAGAAAAGTAGTTATAAATCGTAATAATTAGGTTAACCTAAGAAAAGAAAGATGTGTCAAAATAAATGACAGATGTCATGAAACATTACAAAGTACGAAATTTACAAAAAAAGGTCTCTGCCATTTCATACGGGGGGGGGGGGTAAAAAGAGTTAACAAGGGTTTAACTGAATAAAAGTTATTTCAGACACATTGAAATCGTTCGAAAAATAAAAACTGTATATAAAGATCCAGTTTTGTAAAACACTTTTTAGATAGTTGTCATCAGCCTTAATATTATAGAAGTTATATTAACCATTTTGTTAAAAAAAAAAAAAAAAAAAACTACTGAACTTCCTTGTAGAATCTTACTTCTTATAATCTTAGAATTTTTTTAATATAGAAATGTCAATCAACTGCTCTCCACTAAATGTAAAGATGACTAAACTGATCAAATATTTACTGAGGAAGGAAAAATATTATTTTCTGATCGTTACTAATCTTTTTTTTATAATTTTTAATATTATATTTTTTTTTTACTCTAATAAAATGAAATAATAGCCTTTAGAAAAGACCTTAATAAGATGGATTGTAAATAATACATTCATGTTTGTAAAAATTGCAACACCATGAAGGAACCATCAGAATGGAAGGAAATTTATAACAACATTAATACTAGGGATACAAACAAATAATTAAAGTTTCAGAGCAATGCAACAACAATACTTACAAAAAATCATTATGGTATAAAGCCTCCACCAGCTGCAATAAGAGCTGCTATACGCTGTGCTACACATCGAATTGGATGTGTTCTTGGTGTATCGCCTGACAGACTGCTTCTATCCGAGTTTACAATTCATCGGTATTGGCTGCTGAATGACAATGACGGGCTAGTTGCCGAGTGACCATATCACAGACATGTTTAATAGGTTACATATCGGGCGAACATGGAAGCAGGGAAGAAGAGGTATCTGCCTTGCTTCGAAGACTGGACATTTCTGGCAACTTGTGGTCGGGAGTTGTCTTGTTGGAATAGAACTCATGTAGTGTGCTGAAGGAAGGGTACGACTTCAACCTCCACAACTTTCCTGATGTTGCTGTTGAGAGCCTATAATTCATAGCAACCGAGATCTTCTATGATATCCAATTGCTCCCCAAACCAATTGCTCCAATTACTCCCCATACTGCTCCCTATCGTTCGTGCAGTATGACGCTGGACAATGCGGTCTGGAAGATGGCGCTTACCTTGATATCATCTAATGCGTACGCGGCCATCATTTCAATCCAAGTTGAAACCAGACTCGTCCGAAAACACGATATGGTGTCAATCTGCACGCCAATGGATGTGTTCGTGAGCCCATTGTATCCTGAAACGTCGACAGTTCAGACCCAAGGGAATCCTCCGCTAAGGAATGCATGCACGCAGTCCTCTGCGCCGCAGACGCCATCAAACCATGGAATCAGACCTGTTACAGTGTTCCAACGTTGTGCTAACACTCGAGAAGAAGCTGAACGGTCCGTCACTGCTATGCGGATGAGGTCTATATCATCCCGTGGTACCGTCACATTTTGTGGCCCACTTCCGGATTTTCGACTCGTCCTGTTCTCGTCAGTCGACTGCTTCCACACTCGCATCGCTGTCGTCGCATTACGTCCCGTACGAGCAGCAATTTCGTGGTATGAAGAACCTCCTTCATGCAAGCCGATCATTCGGTCCCGTTCAAACTCAGTAGCTTTCTTATAAGGCGCCCTTTGATGTCGACGAGGCACACCGACTCTAGTAGGCACGTGTACAGGTCACTGATGATGAAAAATTACTTGTCTGGATCCACAACAGTTCCCTTCTTATACGCTCTTACACGACAGTTCAGAAGGCATGCGCAATCATTCCCAAATTTAAATCATTTTCATATCATACCCTGCTTTATATTTCCTGTAAGTTTCATTTCATTTGTATGACTCCATCATAGTGTTGCATTTTTCACAAACATCAGTGTAAGTAATAATAAAAAAGTAAAACAAGGTAGGGATAGTGATCAGTAAACCAATGACAGTGCTTCGTAACAGCTTCTGAGTCACCTTTGCTTTACAATAGACTGTGCCGGGATCAGTGGCGTAGCGTGGGGGAGAGGCCGCCCCGAGAGGCACTTTTTTTGGGGCGGCAAAATTTCACAATAAAGAATAATAATATCCTGGAATCGGAACTAAAAATTTTAACCATTTAATAATTAATTCTGGCTGAATATTGTCACGGTTTATTATGAATTTCTCCCTTGTTTTTATTTTAGATTAGTTCGCTTTATTTCCAAATTGAAGATTTTCGGACTTATGGACGTTAAATAATTTTATATCCGTATTATAGGTTTTTCTCTAACCACAATTACAAAAGGACATAAAATATGTTGATGAAATAGCTTTAAACCTGACAACACAACGCTTTCGGAGCGACAACTCTTGACAGAAATTGCGCCATCTGACGGTCTCCAAGTGCGGCGTGCCAAACTATAGATTACAGACTTAGTACAGCGTATTAAATTAGATAATGTATGATATAAACCTAGCTTTTCATTTATAAACATTTAAGTCTTGCACACAAATGAAAATGTTCTCTCACCTCTCAAGAGGGGATTTAAAGGTATTACAGTAAAACCTCGTTAACTCGTCACCCGGATAAGTCGTCACTCCGTTTAAGTCGTCGTTTTCCTTTGGTCCCGACAAGGTCTCATAGACAATAATGTAAAATAACCCTCCTTTACCCGTCACTAAATTTAATTCTACTCCGGATAACTCGTCACCCTCAAAAATGGTTAAAAGCATCTTTCTTCTCCATTTTGCATGCCATCGTGTTGTCTTTTCAGCCCTGCCTCACTTTAAGAAAGCCAAGCCTTCACGGAGAATTTTCGACCACGCCTCTCACTTCATTCCTTTTCTACCCCTTCGGGTTCTTGGAATCTCGCTGCTAATCATTCAAAGCACACTTCTCGATGAGACTCTGTCGAGTGTAGACGTTTTTCTTGACCGCTCCTGACTATGAGTGTGACTTCATTTCATAGCGAGTAAGCCCCGCTCTAAGGGCTATTTTTTTCTCTTGCAATTTCGTGGTTTGATTACGTTTTTTACATGCCAGGGAAACGAAAACTTACCTCGTTATCTTTTAAAGAAAAAAAAGACTTAATTGCAATTTTTGAAAAATCAAATGTTTTGAAAACAGCTTTTGCCAAAGAACACCATATTCCCAGGACTACATTAAACGATATTCTTTCATCGAAGCAATTAATTGAAGAAGCTGACTGCAAAGACAAAAGAAAGGGAATGAGGAAATCGAAGTTGGTGAGATCGAAAAGGTTTTAGTTCGATAGCTAAAACATGCCAGATCGCAAAATGTGCCGATTTCTGCCGTGATTCTCAAAGAAAAAGCCATGGAAATTACCAAGGAGTTGAAATGATTGAAGATTTCGGCGGCAGCAATGGTTCGCTGGAACGTTTCAAAGACAGATATTGCCTTTCTTTTAAAACGATTAAAATGTGGTAACTATAAAAAGTGTTTGTTTTTTTTGTTTTTTTATTTTCCACTCATTCATTTGCATGTACCGATTTCTGAAAATCTTGTTTTTCTCACCGAATCCTACAGCAATTCATAAAAATACTGTATTTGAGTGTTTTGTTGTTTTTTTTTCAAAAATGCCCACTCCGCCTAAATCGTCAACAATGTTTGGTCCCTTGAGTGACGACTTAACGAGGTTTTACTGTATTTCTTTTGAATCCATTTTTTGTAAGCACAGATAGTTCAAGTGAGATACAATCAGAAGAGCATCTGTTTAGAGTTTTGATTGATGGTTCACGAAATAAACCTTCGATTACAATTATATGCTTGGGAATATTTATTAAGTTTTTAACCCAGTACAGTGATACCTCGGATCACGAACGTCTCGGTCTACGAACAAATCGGTTTACGAACAACATTTGCGAACAAATTTTGCTTAGCTTCACGAACATGCACGCACGGAGCTCATGGAGCGCACGTGATTTGCAGCGCACAAAATCCTGCGCACTGCCCCCCCCCCCTCCCCCAGCAGCAACTCAGTTCGCCTAGCTCGATTTGTTGCAGTAGATACCAACAACAACTGTTGATATTTTTTCTTTATTTATTTCTAAATTTATCCATTATTATGGCTCCCAAAAAAGCAGTGGAAATTTTAAATGATAATGTAATGGCCTTTTTTCGCAAAATTTTCAAGCACAGAAGAAGGCAAATTTCTCTGATCGTTATCTTAGGCAGTTTCCTCTTCCCCCTCTCCACCTCCTCCATCCCCGTGTGCCAGCAATTATCAACCACAAAGATAAATTGTATATGTACTGTAAAATTGGTTTTATTTTGGTAATTAAACTGCTTTCTTCTAATATTACTGTTATATTTATTTCCTTTCGGTATTATTTTCACAAATAAAGCCATAACATGTTAAAAAAAAAATTTCTAGGACAAAAAACGTATTATTTGAATTTACATTAATTGCAATGGGAAAAACTGATTCGGATCACGAACTTTTCGGTTCACGAACAGGGTCAAGGAACGGATTATGTTCGTGAACCGAGGTATCACTGTACTGTCTCTAACTACTTGTTCAGAATTTTACATGTTTCTCCTCACATGTCTTCACATAAATAAACAAGAAGAAATGATTAAAATCAGCTTAAATTAAAAGGAAAAAAACAGATAACGTAAATATAATGTTAAAAAGAAATAAACCAATAAAAAAAAAAAAAAGGGGGGGGGGGAAAAAAAAAAAAAAAAACTAAAATTAAAATTTAAAAAAAAAAAAGAAAAAAAAAAAAAAAAAAGGGGGGGGGGGAAAAGCTAAATAAGAAACCTAAACTTAAAGCTAAAAATACAAATGAATAAATCCGTCAAATCAAAAAATAAACAGAAAGAAATACAAAAACAATAAAACGACATCAAAGAAATCAAATTAAAATAAAATATAAGCAATTAAAATAAACTCAAAGTAAGCACAAATCAGAATTTTTTCAACAAACGTCAAATCTAAGTTTGACGAAAATTCTCAATCATTTGTCCTTATTTGTATTGCTTTTATTTTTGCTTAGTTTCTTTGTTTTAAATCTTTAATTTTATTTGTTTTTAGGTACTATTTGATTTTTTTTTTGTTTCAATTTTTTTAGTCAATAGGTACGAAACAGATAAGTTTTATCTATTTTTCTTTTGGTAAATGTTACGCTTATTTTAATATTTTTCTTCTTATTTGTCTATGTGAAGACATGGTTTAGGTCGTTTTATATGTTTAATTTGCAGCATTTAAGTTTTATTATTCGTTTAAAAAAAAAAAGTCCTCTACGTCACATTTTTACATTTTTTTTCTTAAATCAACTAAAAATTAAGACAATTAAAATTATCATGTTTCCTATCATGTAATATTAGTGATAACTAGTCGGCTACCCGTCGCTTCGCTCCGGAAGCCTCCCTTTCGTAAATGTAACGGAAAACAATTTTTTATTTATTAAAAAAAACACACACACACACACAAATTACATCAAGGAAACTAAAACTAAAATTTTTTAATAGCTTTTTTTTTAATTTAATTTTTGATGTCTATATTCTCTCAATCTACGACTGCTTTTAGAACCACCTTGTAAATCATATATCTATGATATATTTTTATTTTTTACAGAGATTAGAATGTAGGCCTAGTGGTCTAATGGCTAAGACGTCTAACTTCTGAGCAGTATTCTACCTAATTGAAATAGTGCATCTTTCTTTCTTGACTATCTTTTTTTTTTATTCCTATTGATACTTTTCAGTGGTTTTCGAGTTAGAAATAGTGATGGTTTTTGAGTTACAAATAGTGATTTTTCAATATTCTACCTAATGAAATACTGCTTCTTATTTCTTGACTCTTTTTTTTTTTTTATTCCAAATGATTCTTTTCAGTGGTTTCTGAGTTACAATAGTGTTCAGTATTCTATCTAATAGAAATACTGCTTCTTTCTTTTTTGAGTCTCTTTTTTTATTCTAAGTGGCACTTTTCAGTGGCTTTTGTGTTCCAAATATTGATGGTTTCTGAGTTACAGATAGTGATTTTTCAGTATTCTATCTAATAGAAGTATCGCTTCATTCTTTTTTGACTCTCATTTTAATTATAATTGTCACTTTTCAGTGACGTTTGAGTTACATTTATTGATGGTTTTTGAGTTGCAAATAGTGATTTTTTCGGTATTCCACCTCAAAAAAAGAGTGCTTCTCTCTTTCTTGACTCTGTTTTCTTTACTCCAACATCTGGCGTGTATACCCACATATTTTTCAATATCACGTAGGATTTGGTTAAGTAAGAATATTTAAAATATTGCAACGTTTCTGCAATTATCGTTCTAATTGTCAGTTTCGAATTACAAATAAATTGGCTGATGTGAAATAAATAAACAATCTTGAGATTCAAAAAAAAGATTGAATACATTCCTTATTGATGGGGGAAAGGAAAGGAGATATAAGTAAAAAACCCATATAAAGAGAGTTGTAGTCCCTATGGCCTAATGGATAAGGCATCTGACTTCGGATCAGAAGGTTGTAGGTTCGATTCCTGTCGCGGATGTTTCACTGTAAAAATTATTTTTATTTTCCATTCTCTCAGAAAATTGCGCCGGACAGACAAACAGACAGACAGACAGAGAAACAAAAGATTTTAGTAATATAGATTACTTATATTTATAAAATAAATTTCATTGAATAAAAAAAAACAAACAACGATTAATATTTTGTAAATTTATATCAACTTATCGACGCTTGAAAGTACACTACAACCTCGTTTATCCGGACTAACTGGGACCAAAGGCAATCCGGGAAATCGAAAATCCGGATAATCCGGGTAATATGGGTAATAAGCAAAACAAATCCTTAAATAAACAGACTTACCGTTTATTACGATAAAAAACTATGTTTTGTAGCTTCAACGCCCTGTGACACTCTAGTAAAGCTTTCTTAAACTCGACAAAAAGCATTTTATTATCAAAATTTATTGTACAATCTATGCAGGAACTGTGCATTTAATCAAAATAAAAAGCGAATATTTGGCGTACTTATAGTTATGTTCTTGTTATCATAGTTAAAATTATTATCTATGTGAACATTAAATAATAAAAAAAAAATGTCTACGAATCTGATCCGGATCAATGAGGGCCGGATAAACGAGGTTGTAGTGTATTTGTAAAAGAAGACATCTCGAAGTGGTTACTGCACAGGTATTTATCCTTTCTCGATGAAACCTTAAGAGCGATATTGTTCTGCCACTTTTCCAAACTAAAATTACAATACATAATAAAAGTTAGTCCTAAATGAAAAGTTTTTGCATGTGACTGCTTTCACGATTCAAAAACAACAGAAGATCGATTAGACTTTACAACAACAAACTGCAAATTAATACACTTACCGTTGTGGTGGATTCTTCGGGAACGTAAACAGCGAAACAGAACTGTTTCGATTTGTGTTGCCACAAGCAACAGCATCGCAAAGTAGAAGAATATGCGACATGTGGTTGGAAAAATGAGAAAATAGAATTGTCAATGCGTTACTAAACACGTGCGCCGGTTACTCAGAGAAAACAAAAGTTCGAGGCTATATTAGAATAAGGAGTAACATAAGGAGAACGGCTCCTACATCAATAATATACAGTTTTCGAGGAAGTAGGTGCTGCCATCACTCGGTCGGTTGGAGTCGGAAGTTATCAGGTTTGTTTTAGTGTTTCCAGTATTTTCAAAATTGTGAATGAAAGAATGGATGTTGAATAACGGAATAATCCTTTAGTAACCTTGGGAATAATCATAGTACAAGTTGTAAGCTGCAAATTGCATTGTTTTGGTAACTGTGAACGATACCGAACCAGTGGAATTAAAACTAATTTTTTTTTTTTAATGGAACGATTCCTAAATACATACTAAGGATGAAATCGACGAAAAAACAGAGTTTATTTTAAGTTTTTAACAAAATTATAAATTTAGGTGGGATTCTTTGGGGAAGCACCCCTATAAAAATGAGAAAAATTTGACGGAAAAGTTTCAAAATTAAGGGTCATTGCGAAACGGAAAGTATGTTGTTTTTCCCTGATGAAAAAGCAACCATTTGAACATTTTATAAAATTAAAAAGATTTACTACAAATTAAAATTATAGTTACAAGTTTCAGGAACCCGTTATTTGCTTGCTTTTTTTCTACTTTTTAAGAAGATTCCAGATTTTTCGCGGTGGCGAATGTGCACATTTTCAAGGCAAGAAGTGGTAGCGCCGTTAAGAAGAGAACAAGAAACCACCTGGCGGGAAATTCTGAAGATCCTTCTACTATGTTTCGTTTGTAAATAAAAAAGAAAAGAAAAAAAATTCAGATGTAAGCCAATTTTAAAAATAAATTGTTTGAAAGATTTACACTTTACAAAATAATAAGATGTAGATAAATGAAGATTTAATAAAGAGCTCCAACTAAATCTAGAATTTTCTTAAAAAAGTAGAAAAAAAAGCCCAGTTTTTTTTTCTATCGATTTCATCCCTAATTTTTTTTTCTGTTTTATTTATAATATTTATAATTCAAATGCGCCGTTTGAATTTTTATGCTTTAAAAAAATTCATTGAGCCAGCGAACGGCTGGCACATGAATTTTCTCACTAATTTTTCATTAGTGAGTTTTTTATTGTTCATTTTTTTCTTTTGAGGCACCACTGCGCTTCCGATGATACCATGTTATCTCAAAGATATTCGTTTCATCATATTGCCGCTAGATGTCTTCACTGTTTCGTGAAAGCACAGTTTCAACTATTCAGTTTCGCTGTAACTATTGCCAGAGCCGTTTCTAGGTGTTCTGCCACCCTAGGCGAGAACTGAAAAATGCCGCCCCCTTCCTTTCAAATGCCGCCCCCTCCCCCACCCTTATTGACACCACTCAATACAACTGACACTTGAGAATGACCTGCGAGACAAAAATGTCCTTGTGCACACGTGTGCAGAGGCAACGCCATCTTGGCACAGGGCGCAAGAGGGACGGATGTATCAAGTCGCGACATGATCGCGAGATAGCGCATGCGCCTCTTTCCAGAATTCTTTGTTTAATATTTAATAATTTCGCTGTTTGATATATATATAAAATTATTTTTTTCCGTTCTTCGGCCGCCCTAGGCGGCCGCCTAGTCTTGCCTAATGGTAGAAACGGCCCTGACTACTGCTACGATTTTCAGATATCAGTGAAAAAAATTATAGTTCGTGAAATATCGCCCATCACTATTGGAAACGTTCGAAGCTTCTTAATCTGAATAGAATGAACCTTACCATAAGTGTAATGTTCTTGAAAGACTGTCATAGTTCCCTCATGATTCCAAAACAAATTACAGACATTTAAATTAATGTTCAAAAATTAAGCTAATCTTCGAATGTACACCTCTAAGGACAAGCTTCCTCCTCAACATCTTAGATTTCTTTTGCACGATTTTAATAATTCAGAACGTATTTAAAAGTCCCATTACAGGCGCAGCAATGCATTGATTTGTCACATGATCAGAATATTCACGTGACCCCTCAAGCCATCGAGGAGTAACATTAGATGTTTAGTTTCGATTCATATTCTATTACTGTCGAACAAGTCGGTTTATTGTTTCATATTACGATGTAACACAAACGTCTTTCAATGCTATGAAAACAAATTATTAAGACAGTAGGGTATAAAAATAATATATTAATTAAATATTATACGATGTCATTATATTTCATTCTATTTTGGCCCATGTTTGACTTACAAGGAGAGGTCACGAGTTGTATGAAACAGATTTTATGCCCTTTTGGGAGATGAAAGTACTCATGAAGTACTTCAAAAATATACCAGGTTTTATGTCCAACAGTCAAGCGTTTTGGAGATATTTGATGATTTTTGGAGTGTTTTTGGGTCACAGAAAATGTACCTTTTAAGAGACAAAAATGTTTAAAAAAAAATATTGATAAACAAATCTGAAATTTATTTTCTAAGCAGTATTATTGCTCCTATGAATTATAAAATGAATTGTTACGTTGTTTCTTCCTTTTTCATGAAATAAGGAATAAAATAAAATTTTGATATGAATGGAGGATACACAACTGTAACAGAGTATAAGATACAGTAATGAAATCTACCATATTTTAAAAGCATAACTCATAATTTAAGTAAAATTTCAATTTATTCTGAAACTGAGTGGTTAAACAGAACATTAACTTATCGCAAAATAGCAGAAAAGAAATTTACCGATAATAATAAACAAATATTCGAATATCATAAAATTTTAAATTAATTATTGAGATAATGATAATAAACAATATAGTACATATACTAAATCAATTATTGAGACTCATAGTATTTAAATAAATGATTTTGTACCCTCTGTTACGAAATTAATATCCTCCATTCAATGTTAATGTAACGGAGGATACATCTGCGGAGGATATATTCTGCAAAATTTCCTTAGTTTGTCATGCTTATTGTGAGGTTAGCTCGTGAACATCCTTTAAAATGTAATTGAATCGTATTTAAGAATAATTTCAACAAGTTCTATGTATTTTCTCAATGTTATTTATCTGTCTAAGTTGAGAACGGAGGGTACACAAAGATGAGAACCGTCTTGACAATCCTGACGAAACTGTTAAATAGAATGTAGTTAAACCACACTATTTTTCTCCAAACACAAGACAGAGCTAAAACAAAGTGGCGTCTTTTCCTCCTTCATCCACTCTTTGTGAATACTATTGCCATCTAATGGGAATTTGTTAAAATATCTTCAGAACGGAGGATACAGGGAAAGTCTGTGACAAACTTTCAAAACTGAAAACATATGTTCAAGCTAACATTTTCTCATTTTTTTTTATGTCGAACTGAAGTTCACCTTTTAATGTAAGAAATACAATGTGACTCACTTATTCAATATTTCCTTAAATTCATGAAATAATTAACCACCCTTCTGACAAAGCACTTGTGACACGTAACGGAGGTATACATATCTTCACTATTGTTTAAAAATTTAATAGAAGTAAAATGAAAGAACAAAGAATACCAATGTTCATATCTTCCTTGGTTTGTATTGCTGTTTATAACCACTGAAAGAAGAACTTTGAATATTTCTTTAGTAAATAAGTGCCTTGTACTTGAAAAGGTACGTTTTCTGTGGAATGACCCTTTTATGTTAGATGTTATTTCATGGAATAATTAGTTATTCTAAAAACAAAATATAGTCACTCAAAATGAAGAATTTCTGGGATTTAATTTCAATTTCAGAAACTAAAAATATATTACTAGAGTCCACGGTAACACCAAATACTAAAATATAATTAGAATTGAGCTTGAATAAAAGTCCGTCCTAAGATGGGATTTGTTTGATATAATATACCGTATATGCTCTAATAGAGGCCCCCGGCGTTTCTTTGCAAAACTAGCCTCGGCTCCCGGCGCTTAATAGAGACCGGCTGCAATTAGAGGCCGGCCATTATTAACAAAAACCTTCAGAACGCAATATTTTTACATCCCGGCTAATATTACAAACAGCTACTTTATTTGAATTTCACATGCTACATAAGACTGTTAAAGATAAATGGCAATGTCTTTCTGTACCTTTCGCTGCTAATGACGGGCGGCCGCCTCACCGGAAATTTCTTTCGCATATTCAACCGCGCGAATCTTAAAGGCAATGTCAAATGACCGTTTCGGCGGTATTTTGCAAGGCAATGTACCGTAAGGTATTAAGCACGACTATAAAGATACGGACGCTTATACTAGTACCGTAGGCAAATATCAAAGACCCGGCTACTATTAGAGACCGGCTACTATTTGGCCGTGTCCCCTCTGCAGCCCGGCGCTTATTAGAGACCGGCGACAATAAGAGACTTGGCGTTTATTGGAGCATATACGGTAAGAATGAAATTAAAACAACTGCTTAAATTAAATAACTTTATTTTAATTAGCAGCTTATCTATGTATACATTGTTTCCATACTATATGAATTATTCTTTATTTTTTATAACTCATAAAAAATAATATATAGTATTTAAAAGCAGCTTGCAAGCCCGGTTTTACACAATTTACATAAATATAATTTAAATATTTTTTTTTAGCCCTTAAGTCATATGATACTGTATATGTATATAATACATTTTCAAAATTATTTAGTAAATTGGTGGCTTTAATATAATACCAATATAAATAAGAAAAATCACAATTAATTTTTATTGCATATACAGTATATTATAATTGTTCTCCGTTTTACAACATAATTTAATGCTTACCTTCCAGTTGCTACGATAAGGAAAATTACAATTTTAAATTATTTATTATAATGAACCGTTGCTTAGATATTTTTTAAAATAGCCAGTTATCGTTGCCAGTCGCCAGTCCTGTCGTATAATCAACTTCCTTATTCATTCTAAATAACTCTATTATACTATTTCTCAAAGGCTTTCGAATAACTGTTTGTGCTTTAGATTTCTAGAGTTTATGCCGAAATTTCATCCAGCTCCAAATTATAGTTTTTATGGTTAAAGGAATTGGTTCATCACTGGTGTAGTTCAATCCAATTGATTGCTCACAAAAATTTTCGTCGAAATTTCACATCGCTATAATTTTGCTCAAAAATCCAGTTTGATTAGTTTTAGTAAGAAGATTTTATTTGAAGTAACAAAAAACATAATTAATAAAGTTTATAATGAGAATTCCTATTTTTATAGTTCATTTTTAAACTTTGCAAATTATTAACTCACCATCTTCGTTCACAGATTTATAGACATAGGAGTCACAGATCAGGGCTTTTATAAAAAGCGAGAAGCCTCGGAAAGAGGCTATTGTCTCGGACTTCACGTGAATCTCGAGAAATCTCGTTCGTCACGACTCGTCTGTCAGATTGTATATATGTTCTTCGTATTAGATAAAATGTAAGAAATGGCTTACGTTTAAGACGGCAATTAAGTTACGAATCACATTTATCAGATAGTAATGTTAATCAAATAATTTCAATAGTTTAAACCACAGGACGAACAAAGTAACTTCCAAGTTAGTTCAGGTGCTATTATATTTTATCATTATATTGTTGTTTTTAATATAATAGCCTACTCGTCGTTGTTGAATAAGATATATTGTTGAGAAGATTTTCAGTTGTATTGTTTATGTCTTTCCTGTCTTTCAATTCTTCCAAAATAAGTAGGATGGAACTTGAAGTAATGACAGAAAATAAAGCAAGGCCTAAAACCAGGGAAGTAATTCGTTCAGCATTCCAAAACGATTTTTTCTCTAAATCAGAAAAGTAAAACTCAGTATAACAGCATGCATTTCAAATTTAAATAATTAAATAAG
>JAFIDM010000001.1:23958350-23985967 GCA_023159025.1 Thereuonema tuberculata
TACATACCTGAAATTATGCCGTGTATTTTTGAAACACCCTGTATAATGTTGTCTTTTATTGAAAATGCATCAAGTCGATAGAATTAGAGTGATTTGTAACAATTGTTCTTGTGAGTGCATCAGAATAATGTAATGTAGTTAAAACTTGATACAACTTCCTGTACGACGCAATTAAGCAATTCACAACACATTTTCAGCTTCAACATACCAGCCAATAAAAGAAAACATTATTTCTGAAAAGTTCATTCTTTATTTCTCATTTGTTTTTAACTAACGAAAGAGATCTTTTACAAATAACCTTCACATTATTGTAATTCTGTAAATATTAAGAATAGCACCCGGATTTACATGACATTTTTTTGCTCAAAATATCAACAAAAATGAGCTCCATAAGTGGTGGTAACTCCTCATGAATCAACCTGTACATCCGGAGTTGCAACTGCATCTGTGCTACAGGGTTTCACAATGGTGAATTCTAGCTTACAAGAAAAATATGATAGATTTAAAAAAAAAATGAAGATTCATTGCATTCGAAAACTCAACAATCAGATTGTAGTGTTATACAATGTTCTCTGTTTTTAATTCTTGGAAATTTCTTACTGATTAATTTGTATATCAATTAATGAGGTCTTTGTGAAATTAGTTATTTAAATGGTATTACTCATTATTTTGTAAACAACTTACTTTGCTTAGATTTTGTCTCCTCTACATTTCTTGATACTCCAGGTGTGTTTTCTTCAATGGATATATCAGATGCTTTTTCTGCCATCGTTACTTATTGCGCAGAAGCCTTCAAATCAGTTCATTTGTAGTGGAAGACTGAAAATATGCGATCGTTAAAATTAATGAATAAACTTGTTGTAATCAATAAATTGAATCTAAGAAGACTCTTTAGGTCTTTGGTCTCTAAAAAGTCTCTAACATACTGGGTCTGATTTTCTTCTCAATGATTTTAATTCGATATTTGCCAAATGCTCCATTTAGATAACGAGAAGCTGCTTACAATACGACCACGCTAACTTTACAATCGGAAGGAAATCCACGTGATAATGATGGATCTATTTTTCATCCAATCACAAACAAGCGCGTCTCAGACACCAGGGCTCTCTCTATTAATTTCCCTCAAAATGTCGCCAGAAATATTTAAAACTTAAATATAACAGTTAAATCTTTTATTGAAAGCATTCAAACCATAACTTTATTGTATAGCATTTCCTTTAAACATCAATAAAACTATATATTTCTTTTTTTTATAGCTACAACATAATATTCTTCGGAACCTGTGGGAGAGGCTAGGGCAGACGTCACGGGGCTCTGGAATATTCCGAATCGTCAGTTTGGCGTGGTCTGTTAATCTGGATCGTGCTGTTAATCTGGAAGCTGTTGAATGGACATGTTGAATTTTGCGTAGTAGACACAATCTTTGTGTCTAAAATAGTCTGGTAATTCTGTTAGAAAAGTATCCCTTGCACCCAGGGCTCCCATAAGGGAGGGGTCAGTTGGTCCCTCAGCACCGGGGCCCCGGCCATCAAAGGAGCCCGGCTGAGGTCTTAACCAAAAAAAAATTATGTGAATTATGTGAATCACTTTGAGACATTATTATAATCATATTACATTTTATATAAACCATTTCCATAAAATCTAGGATTTTGACCAATACGTTGGAGGGGGCCCGTTATTGCATTTGGTACCTGGGTCCTGAATTTAATGTGGGGGGCCTGCTTGCACCCGATTTTAAAGTATAAGAGTGACAGTAAGGATTATATCATTTTATTTGATGTTTAATCGTAATTGGTAATTCATTAAATTCAAATCATATTTAAAAACATTTTAACGATCTTAGAAATATGAATCAAATGTGAAAAGAAAAATTTCCTTTTGCAAATAAATTAAGCCTTAAAAATTCATGGTGTATATTCAGAAACAACTGTCTCGAGATCCCAATAATGAACAGGAAGTTCAAAAGAAAATAGTCTATGAGATTCAGCGCACCTTAATATATATTACTTATGAACATATTCTACTTACCTTTAAATATTAGTTCTTAAAATTTCTTTCTTGATTTTTTTTTTTTTTTAATAGTGAAAACGACATAAACGAAAAGAGTCTATTTAAATTCAAATTATAATATCCACTCAAAACATTTGAGTGAAACAATACAAATTTTAAATTTTCTAAAAAACAAGTACTTAGAAAACAGGGATTTAATTTCAAATAAATAAAGCTTTACATGATTCATAACGAAGAGTTATATTCTCAAATAAATTTGACACTTCCCAAAGTATACACATCAAAACAACTCTCCACAATTATATACCATTTCAACACACACTATTCCACAACACCTTGACAGTATTCAATTGCTAGAAGACATACATACAACACTGTACTGCGAGGCACAGGGAACCATTCGGGCACTTGAGATCAAACAACACCACATACCTACCACTGCACGGTCACAAGAATACATCTCCCCCTTGGAGACATCACCTTGAGGGCCGCATCAGCGACCTTAGAGGAGACATAGTCAGGCTCACACAATACTGTGCAGGAAACAAAAAAAAGAAACTAATTTCCAAGGGTAGGAAGATATTCAAGCACATAAACACTCGCCCTTCACACTCAAACCATCATATCCAGGTTAAGGAATATCTCGACACACACAAACAAAAACTGAGTGTACTTGCAAAAAGATTATAAAGATACAAATAATGCACTCTGCGCAAACAACAGAACAACACTTTCCAATACAATGAGAAAAAATTCTACAGATCCCTTACATATCCCTCCACCATACCCAACACAAACACTCCCACCAACGAGACGTTACATCAATGCTGGTAGTCTCTGTGGTCCAACCCCATCCCCTACAATGACAAAGCATCATGAATCACGGAGGAACAACAACTCACTGAACACTTACCCTACATGTCCTTCCATGAGATTAATCTCACAGACATACAGACAGCACTAAAACTGGAAGGCTCCTGGTGCAGACGGCATCTAGAACTTTCGGATCAGAAGAGATCCAAAATAGGAGTTTACACATGGCCTACATCGACTACAAGAAGGCATTTGACTCCATCCCACATTCTTGGCTCATTATACATACATATATTCTCTTCATCTCTACAAAATACACCCGGAGATCACGGTATTCTTGGTTGCCACTATGAAGAGTTGCAACACTACACTTGTACACCTCCATCACTATGCTCCCCATTCCTATAAGGAGAGGTATTTTCCAGGGAGATTTCTTGAGTCCTCTTGAGTCGCCTTGAATCCATTAAGCCATATGCTAGACAACACAAAACACGGCTGTAGGCTTACCTCAGACACTGTGACACCATTCAAAATCATATACTTACTTTACATGGATGACATTAAACTCTATATCACAACCAATACACAGCTAACTAATCTACTGCAAGGCCCCACACAGCTCACCAAAGACATAGGAATGGAATTTGGAATCGGCAAATGCCGCAAACTACATGTAACACGTGAGAAAACCTCGAATTTAGAGAGATTTGAACTGGACCGTGGGTTGGCTATCCAATCCATGGAAGAGGGAGAGACCTACAAATACCCTTAGCTTCCAGGAATTGCGCGTCATGGACAACACAAATATCAAAAAAAACAAAAAAAAAACACATACAGTGCTCACGTTCACTACATCCTCAAAACACAACTCTAGCCAAAAATAAAATGAAAGCCATCAATACTTTTGCTCACATAACGTACTCCTTTCGCGTAATCTCTTGGACAAACATCGAACTCGACGAACTACATTCACAAAAAGCAACATGAAGCACACCAAATCCGCGACGCAAAGGATGACCCTTCCCCGCAAGGAAGGGGTCGAGAACTTCCATCAGAAAGCACAACACTTCTCACTCCAATTAGTCATTGTCAAGGCTGATGCACACCTTACTCCCAGACCTCGAAAACCCTTACCCCATACTCACCACCCCTGACACCCACAACTCAGCAGCTGCGTGAATCATGGGCTCGTAAGGAACTCCCCGGCAGACAACGCCACGAACTCAGCCAGCCTCATGTCGACATGGATAGAAGCAGAATTACCTTTTAAGTTATTCTGGCCTTTTGCAATGGAAACAGCAAACTACATATTAAATAGAAACCATGCAGAACGAAATATCTTTTAAGAAGATGGTTTCCAAGGGTAACATTCCCAGTGTAAAACACATAAAGAAGTTTGACAGCCTAGTGTTCATTAAAATACCCAAAACATAAATTCCAATCAAGAGTCATTAAAGGAAGTCTACTAGGGCTTCCTCCAAGAACCAGAGGAAATAAAACCTTTAATCCTGAAAGTAATCGTATAAAAGAGACACGGAATATCTATATTAATGAACACCAAAAGGATATCCAATTATTCAAGGAAGGAAAAATAAAAAAAGTTCCACCTGAAGAGTATGAATACAATACATCTGAAGGAAAATGAAGCAAGACATCGACATCGAAGGTAATAACTGTGTTCTTAAATAACTGTCTCTAATATTTTTGCTCGGAAAGATCGAACTATTAGAAGTAAATGAACTAAAATGCTCATTTAATAACAAATAGAAGAATTCATTTTATTTGGGAATCACGAATTAATTTTTCGATTGATTTAGAGACAGGAGAATTTAAATATAAATATGTTTTTTCGATTCTGTTAATCATTAAAGATTCTGTTAAGCCAATTATCTGATAATTATTACAGAACTATTTACTGATCCACCACAATTTTAATAAACACCCTACAAAATATACTTGCCTAGGGCCTAGCAAGTCCTGATAATAATAATTCAATATACAGTTACTAATTTCTAATAATGCCGTTCCGGTATAGCCTTGTGCAAGATGGCGGCCTCCCAAGATGTGTCGGAACCTGAGTTCGAATCCCGCATCGGCATGGATTTCCTTTCCTGTGCTTTTCTTCCCTTCAGGTCTGAAGCCATTCTATAATAGCTAGAAAGGCAACGGGGAAACCATCTCAGTATCTACTCCCGAGGATATTCTAAGGGTTCATGGAAGCCCACACATACGGGCCAGGGGGTAAGGTCTGTTTGCTCCATACTGGAATTTTCAATTTAAATGAAAGTGATATATTTTTTTCTCTCAAAGAGGACTAAAAGATAGAAAAATGGTAAATTTCATTATAACTAATTGCTCTAGTTTACTTATATTTATTTTATATAATTTCACATATAAAGTACAATTTTTACAGACTTGTTTTTACACTACCAATGTATTTTTTCCTCTCCTGGAAAAAAAAATCCTGTAGGCGCTCAAGTTCGCCATAGAACCGTTCTAGGGGTTTGCCATGATGGGAACACTATCCGTAGAACGCGGACCTCCGTGATCAGAGAGCGAACTTATAGGAGGAATAATAATAATAATCTTAGCCAGGGATGTGGCGTCGGAATCGGCAGTGTTTGTCGAAGACAAAGAACTTTTTTTCCCAACCCTACAGCCTGATCTTAACAAAAGAAAGGAATAGGAATTAGAAATCTTTGAAATGAAACCAAAAAGGTTTTTTTTCTTTTCCGTAAACCGCGTAACAACAGAACAGTTCTTTAAGTATAATATGACAAGAAAATTAACTATTCGAAACTTACTGCAGTTTATTAAATATTTACCTTTACTAAAGTGAACTTTCTTATTATACTACGTTTAATGAAATATCATCACATGTTAAATGAAGATCTACAAAACCGTTCGTCAAGTACAAATCAAGTCATTTTAGCTGATTTTATATCAAAAATAGTAATTAATCCATAGGTAGCCTTAAATGAAACATAAACATGGGAGATGACAATGAACATTAAATAATAGCTTACATTTAAGTAAAAAAAATACTAAAGGACAAATATTTGAAGTAATTAACTGAAGTTCTTTGGGCGAATACAACAAATAATTTATACTTACAAGAATCCTTATGAAGTATCTTTGAAGATTATCAGTGTCAATTAGTAATCACTGCTTACAGATTAAATTGTTTCGAAAGCGTTTTCGTTGATTTCTTAACAAATAAAGAAGGAATGTTTATAACAGATAAGATAATAATAATTTTATAATACACTGCTCACAAAATTTAGGGGATATTTTGAAATGAATATACCCAAAAAACTGAGGCATTTGAATTTGTTTATTAAATAACATCATCAGAGAAGAAAATGACACGAAAATGAAAGTTGTCTGAATATTCAAAGGAGATGCAGAATGCATTTATCGGGATTGAGCAGGATGTGACACACGGACGCAAGTTTACATTCGCATATCAAAAGTGAAAAATGTATCGCACATTGACTTTTCAGTAGGGTCACCTGAGACTGCTACAACACACTGACAGAGATGAGGCATGGAGAGGATCAAATTGTCCAGCAGTCCCTGTGGGATTCGTGGCCACTCGAGCACCAGAGCAACTTCCAATTGAGGAAGTGTTATGGGATGTGGTTGGTGACTGGCAACACGTCTTTCTAGTGCATCCCAAGCATGTTCGATGGGATTCAGGTCTGGAGAACGTGAAGGCCAGTCCAGGTGCTCGATTCCAGCCTCTTGCAGCATGTTGTTGACAAGATGCGCATGGTGGGGCCTGCATTTTCGTCCATAAAAAGAAAGTTGGCCCCAACTGCTCCAGCGTAGAATACCACTATAGGCTGTAGAATTTCATCCCGATATCTTACAGCATTTACCGTTCCATTTCTAACAACATGGAGATCGGTACGACCACCAATGCTGATGCCTGCCCACACCATGATCCCACCTCCACCAAAGGAATATATTTCTTGCTGGAAACGTGGATTCTCCCATACTCCACGTTCACGCCAGATCAGGGCATGACGTCTGTGAGGTTGCAGGCTGAATCTTGTCTCGTCACTGAAGAGAACCCTGGACCACTCTTCACGGGTCCAAGGAAGTTGCATTTCGGCCCACCTTCTGCGGGTTCTGCGATGTTCAGCAGTTAACGGAATGCTTACCATTGGTCGCCGGGCATACAGTCCACCGTGACGGAGTCGATTTCGCATAGTCTCAGTACACACCCGTCATCCAGTAGCAGCGAGAAACTGTCCCCGCAGCTAAGCCACATTGCTTCGCCGGTTCCTTCGTGCTAGCGTCAAGTATTCTTCGTATTGTGCCAGTCTCTCTGAAGCGATTCCAGAGTCTGCTAATCACGCCTTGGGAGATTCCAACCGCTGCTGCCACTGTCATCTGTGTTTGGCCAGCATCAAGACGCTCTACGACTCTCCATGCTTCAGATTCGGGTAAATCACGTTGCAGGGGGATTTTCAGGTGAGACTCAACGATTCTGCCACTTGTTGTTGGTTCAGGAAATTGGAGATAACCCAGCAGCGCCAGCCTCTTGATACAGGGTTGTGGGCAAACATGCAAATTAACGTTTTGCATTATACAGTAAAACCACGTTATTATGCTCGTCAATGGACCATGACCTACAAGCGTAATAAGCGGGATAGCGCTATAGACGGGAAATGATTTATTAGATGGGGAAACATTTAAACACCATTTTACAGGAAAGATACTTGATTCTGAAATAGATATAGTGCAAATGTGAGCTTATTATTAAAAAAATCTTTGATTGTGGTTTGCCTTGTGTGTGTGCTACTGTTATGAATTATGACATTTTCAATGCGGTTCAAGTAACTATTAACATCAATTGATACACCACTAGGAGCAACACTAATATATTTTCGGAGCAGATTTAGTGCACTGCCCGCTATTTCACGCGCATTTTCTTGAATGATTGGGCCACTTAATGGCACTGATGCATAAAGGGACTGATGAATCCATTCAATTAGAATTTCCTCGGCATCTTCATATTTTCCACACTTTACTTTTTTACGTTTGCAACCACCCTTCGCTGCATTGGTAATTCCATTCTTATTTTTTATTATTGTTCTCAGACTGAATGAGGGAATTCCTAGAGATTCTGCGTAATCCTTCTTAGTGTCGAATTCTCGTCGTACTTACGAAGAATTTGCAATTTTTCAGTTATAGAAAGGGATTTCCGCTTCGACATTTTGCACTAACTTACTGTATCAGTAAGAGTTCAAAGATTCCCTCCTACCAGGGAAAGAAAAGAATCTTTACAGTGTTACATTTCTTTTCGATACAAAATTTCCGATATAAAAAAAGCGGTACAAGCGGGATTTGAAGCGTTATAAGAGGGTAAAAGTATACAGAGTTATGCCCAAATCACACCAGCATATTTTTTCATCAATGATTTTCTTCAGTGAAAATGATCGTTGTTTTCACTGAAGTGATCTTGTCCTTTAATTCCACCTTCTCGACGAAACATGATGAAACAGCGCATATGATTGGCAGAGCACTAGCCAATCAGAGTTGAGCTCGAAAGTTGTGGCGAAAGTTTCCCAGTTACGAAAAGAAGGTGTTTAATCTTTTTTTAGAGGTTAAAATCGTGTTTCGGCAACGCAATTTCGGTAGAATTTGAAATGACTTTTAGCAAGCTGTCAATCTATTCGAAACTAATTGTACTGTATATTGTATTCAAGCATTTCTACTATTTAAGCGGAAGCGAGGTGAACAGCGGCAAATCTCAACGGCCTGTGCCAGCGTAACGAAGCTCAAGAAGAAATGAAATCTCTCTTTAAAAGTTGTCATCTGCAGATTCTAATGCATAGAATTAATTTATTTCAGTAAAAATATTGTTTATTTTCGAAAGATAATCTCCTCACTGTGATACTTAATTTATAAAAGCCTTCGATTCACTCGAAACGGTGGGAAAATGGCGCCGGTTGACTTCTTCGCTCTCGAGTTAGTCTGTTCTGATTGGAGCTTTCACTAATTGCTATCGTTGAAAACTTCGATCGGATAGAACAGTTTCTAAATTTTTTCATCAGTGAAATCAATGATGAAAATGGTCAAGTGAGGCAAATCACACGATCATAGACCTCAAAGATAGGGTCAACGATTGAAAACAATGATGAAAAATATGCTGGTGTGATTTGGGCATTACATAGAAAATTCCAGGGACCGTATGAAAGGAGCGTAAAGAACGGGATAGCGCTATAAGCGGGAGCGTAATAACGGGGTTTTACTGTATTTGCATATTCAGACAACTTCCATTTTCGTGTCATTTGCTTCTCTGATGATTTCTTTAATAAATATTAAATGCCTCTGTGTTTTGGGTGTATTATATTCATTTTGCAATATCCCCTAAACTTTGTGAGCAGTATATAATAAAATCATTAGTAATATCTAGTTAAGATTTGCTATGAAGAAAAAATTTTAAAACTCGAGTCTTTTTTTTTAAGTGTTTTGACGAGATAAGATTAAACTGTATCTTCCAAATGTTAGCCACAATCCGTCAATCTGTTCGAATCTAATTGTACATTGTATTTTAGCATTTATATTATTTAAGCGAAGCGGAGAGCATTGCGATTGCAAAGTTGTATTTACGAAGAGACAAATGATCCACAGTCCTTTGCGAACGTGATGAAGCTTCAATGAGAAACGAAAAACCTCTTTAAAAAATTGGCATTTGCACATTCTGACGCGTAGACTGAATTTATTTCAATAAAAATATTGTTTATTTTCGAAAGATAGTCTCCTGACTGCGATACTTAATTCATAATAACCTTGGAATCAATCGAAGCAGTGGCCAAAATGGGATCGCCTAGTTCGATGATGGAATGAATATTTCCTTTGTGTAGTCCTACATCAGAGTTTCACCGGTCCTGATTGGTGCTCACTAATCAGCGGTGATGGAAATTCCCTAAATTGTACAGCTAGTACTAAAGCCACTTCAATGATTGGACTGGTAACGAAAGTGGTGACTGGTGGATTATAGAGCTTCAATGGTAGGATCGGTGATCAGAACTATAACCAAAAATAGGAACGTGTGATCTGGCTAAAAGGAGGTTCGGGCTAAAATGTAAAAAAAGTAAACAAAAATGACATTTGACATTCAATTCCAAAATCACGAAATCTGACTAAAAAACAAAAAAAAAACAAACAAAAAATAAAGACTTCCGTTTTCTTGTAATTCATTCTTCTCTTCTCCACTCTAGTTGCTCTTTGAATTTTTCTTCGTGCAGTAGAGCTTCGATTATCCGCGGAATTGGGTGGAAGGGTACCGCGGATAACCCGAAAAAAGACTAAAAATGAGGTGTAAACACGAAAAAAAATATTTCAGCATAAAAACTACGTTTTATTATACAAAAAACATAATATGCAAAACTTTAAAAATATGTACTGTACAGAAGAAACCTTTCTGCAGAGCAAGAGCCTACAATGCATCCACAAATTCTGAGAAGGCCTATAGGATTACGATGCACAATAAACCTGTCAGTAATTTTCGACCTTAACAATGGCCTATTGTACTTTCCCTATTATTGGCTTGGATTAAAATTGATTTTTTTAGGATCGTAATTAAAATTAAATTTTTTCGCGGCACTCGCGGATAATCGGGGCTGTACTGTATATTAGACGTTACTATAAATTACCAGACTGCTTTCTGAAAGCAATTTGGAAAACATATGGAAGGCTTAATACAGCCTTAGTTGCAATGGCGTACAGAAGGGTGCGGAGGATTAGAACCTCTCCATTGCATCCGAAAAAGGAAGAAATATAGGATTTTGGTTTTTTGATGGGAAAGTTATCACTTTGTGTGTTACCCTCCACTTCCGAGGAAGGACACGTCATATTTTTTTTTTGGTTGAACGGCTACTATCATCTTAATTCCTCCATTCTAAAATACTGGATACGCCTGTGGTTAGTTGATTTCTCATCAGTGGCATTTGACTATTAGGCTTGTATCAAAATAGTAATTAATTAATTTGTGGCCACAAATTAAACATAAACATTGTGAAAGACAATCTAAATAAATAATAGCTTAAGTAAAAAAATAGTATGACAATTTGAAGTAATTAACTCAAGTTTTTTTGGGGGCAATCCAAAAACAATGGGTGTGTTCGGATATGCCGATTGATCAACTTCATCAATCGTCGACAGAGCAGGTTGAGTCCAGAGGGTGTTGGTTGATCCCGTCAATCAAGATGGCGACGTACAGACGGCGTATATTTATATGGTAGTTGTCGTGAAACTCAAGAGAAGGCGCTTTTCTCGATTCGCTGTTTAATTATGTTGTGTGGGACTAGATTCACTGCGTAATTGCCTATTCTTGTCCAATAGATAGTTTTTGCTTAACCCACTGCTTTTATCAATCATTCATCGTTCTTCTCGTCTTTCTAAATGTTTTTATTGAAACTGAAATTAATCAAAAATACACAATATAACGATAGCGTCGACCATTTTGAGAGTCAACTGAAGGGTTCGAATAGTCTGGTTGAGGTTGTATCAACTATCAGGTTCACTGTAGTTGACATAACGAACACATCCAGTGTCTACTTTTAAGAATTCCTTTGAAATATCCTTGAAAATTATCAGTGGCAATTACTGATCAATTATCTCGTGATTTTGGAACTGCTTTCTCACTACTACTCTTTGTTAGCGGCCCCTAGGTTACAGCTTGTCTGAAAAATATAGGGGGCCGCTCTTGCTTTTATGCTTGCTGGATGTCACTCTGTAGTGGCCAAAACTGTTAAAGAGATATTAGAATGAAACCTTCACTATTGTGTTCAGCATAAAAAAAAATCAGACCTCTAGGACCACTCCCTCACCGGAAGTTGGGTCAAAAGTCGGTACTACTTCAATACGTTTTTCTGGTATCATATCTCAGCAACCGTTTGTCTGGCAAAAACATGACCACCACCAGTGTTCAGAAGGGTCGATAATGGGGGGACGTCTATCGCGTTTTCCTCTTTATCCGAAGCGACCACTTTTGACCCCCCAACTTCCGGTGTGCTGTAAGCGTCCATTAGGCTCACTGTAAACGCTGGTATGGTTCACTCTACTTTTGTTTATAAAATTGTGCATATTATGGGACCCCTTTGCTTTTGACACTGTCTTAAAGCATTTATTAGCTTGTTGCTTCCATGAAGCAATTAATATTTCTTTAGTAATTATACTTTTATGTTCTAAAAGATGTATATTATTTTTTAAGTTTATGTTACATATTAGTAATCTAGTAAATTTTAGATTGCTCTAGTAATAACGTCTGTTTGTCAGATTAGGCCTATTTATTTCTATATACGAAGAAACAATTCAGATTTGTACCAGATCAAACAAGTCGTCTGGAAGTCGAAATCATTCGACTGCTCCTAGAGAACAAGTTTTTAATTTATGGTAAGTGTATGGTTTGTAAGGATATCCTTTAAGGATAAAACGCACTATTCCGTCAATCTCCGTCTTTCGTTATATTTCCGCAAGATAATTGCTTTTACGTATCAGAATTGAGTCTCGAAAGACAACGGAGATCTTGAAATCACCGAACATCGCCGTCTGTGCAAACGTAAGGCCAGCCAATCAGATCGTGTGTGTGAAGCAACATCCAATCGGAGAGCACTGACGTATTCCTAAGGATTTTCAAGATGGATAGCAAATTCGCCGGGCCATATTGTTCATCGCTTCGATGAGATCGAAGGTTATTACGAATTAAGTATCACAGTGAGAAGATTATTTTTCGGAAATAAACAATATTTTTACTGAAATAAATGAATGCTATGCGTCAGAATGTGCAGATGTCAACTTTTTTAAAGCGATTTTGCATGTCAATGAACTTCAACCGTAACGCCGTTTCCGTTTGACGTAACTTGCGACGGTAAAGTGCGTGACTATCTCGCCGATGACTGATACAAAGACGTTTCATAAATATAACGGAGACGGTATAGTGCGTTCAACCCTTTAATTTTCCAAACCTGCACGACTCAGCTCTATATGAAAGAGCAGAAACTAGGATTTAATATCTATATATCGTACAATAACAAAGATGAATCATTACCAGTTACATATGGCGTACCAAAAAATATATTCATCTACACATACGATTCATAAATACACTAACATTAAACTATTAAAAAAAAAAATACAAGGAAACGTATTCAAATTAACATGTTTATTGTGTGTTAAAACAAATACAAGCAATACAAAAATCTCGAATTGTTATTTTTTTTCCTCCTTTCAGTAAAAATGCTGGAAAAAAATTCAAAATTGAAATCAATCAATAAAAAAGAAAAGGCTTTTTATAATAAGATTCGAAACCTTCTACGTTACAAATTTTCCCTTTTTTTGTTCAAATTAAGACATTTTACCAATGAATTTTTACTGTAAAATAATTTTGGAAACTAACAAAACTTCTTTATATATATATTTAAGATAGTCATTACAAAAATATTTTTTTAAAAGTTTTATGGGTAATTATGCCGTTATATCTGAACAAGTGCCTACACAAGTGAAGGTATATAGATTACCAAAAATAAAAACAAAATGAGAGAAAACTAATAAAATTTAACAGTCAACTATAATCATCGCAGCGGTACTTCAGTTCTCCCATAATGCAACGCATATCACCGATTGTACTGTCTTGACAGTTTGCTCGGCATGACAGACTGAAAAACAAAAAGGCGGCCGATGTCATCAAGGAAAAGCCATCAACAGTCAATCCAGGGAGATTATTCTTAATGTTAATCGTTTTAAAAACAAAAGAATTTCAATTACGTTAACGAAATTACTCGTAACGATAGATTTTAATCAGCAAGAACGTTTGCTTTCCTGCATAACGGGAAGCGTAATAGTGGCGAAAGCAGTTGATGCTTTTTGAGTTCCAGAGGACTCAACCGCTGCGAGAATTATAATTAGGATTATTTTTTTTCATGCACAAAAACAATATTTTCAAATCGAAAAAAAAATAAATTTAAACAACTAAGTGAAATGGCTAATTAAAAATATACAACGTTAATTTTAATTCATTGTAATATCAAATTTGGATTTAACTAAGCAATACACTGACAATATTTTTTGAATACGCTAAGATTAAAGCAAACATAACAAGATATATAATTATGTACAATATTATACAATTTTTCTTATAGGGAATATATAAATTGGTATATTAAATTTACAATTCTCATATTGAAAGGTTACGGCTCTGTAATGAAAAGCGATACTTTCAAGCGTTCATTTGGGACTATGCAACTGAGTAATCTGACTCTATCATATATTAATGATATTGTTCACGTGTTCTAGAAAACTCAACTCCAATGTCCTCCAGTTATTCTGGAAGTCTCGTTCTTCTGGCTACTCCAAAGCGTGGGTACGGAAAACAGCCGTGGAATTTACAGATGCCTTTAAAAAGCCACATGAAAGAATGAGAAATTAATTTTGGTGTAAAAATGTAAAAAGTTACTGTTTAGCCAAATCCAGACCGAATTGCTCGTTCACAAGATGGCTTGAAAGCTACAAATTTACAACTGTTCCAAACACAAAGCGAATTGATCAATTGGCCAGACTTTTAAATTGAACTTAGTAATTTTAAAGTTCAAATTTACGACATTATATTTCTGATAATTTTTAAATATTACATCCAAAATGTACTTTTTTTATATCATAAATGGTAAAGAATGAATAAGTTACACGTACGTAACTTAAATAAAGAAATAAAATCCAAATAAAATGTCATTCAAACAAATAGAACAAACTGTTCTTAAGTTCTCTGGTCGCTTGCAGACGCTTGATTTCAAAGTTATTTCAACTAATCGTCCACAGACAGCCTATTCATATTTTCATGAGCCTAGAAGGTTCTAGAAGGTACTTTGAAAGTTGATTAACGCAAAAACTCCAATTTCAATTTAGCGTTGCAGCGCAATAAACTGGAAACTTTAAAAAAAAAAATGCCAAAAGAATATTTAGACCATCAAAAGACAACTGAAATTCGGAATGAGTTTCTTGAATAAAAATTTATTTTATAACAAAAGATACATTTAACTGAATAAACACTCGTAAATAGACCATGAGATCACGTTCAGGTTCTACTAATTACAATTTTATTGGCTTCATTTTTTCTAAATATATCATATTTATATATTTCTTTTTGTCTTTCAGTAAATAAACAAACTTGACACACAAACTCTGAAAATCGGTGCAAATTCGCAATTTTTATTTTCCAAAAGAAGTTGGAGGGAAAGTCTGTTATTTCTGCTCAACTTACACCAAACCAAAGAAGAAAACCCAAACAGAACTGCAGTAATGATCCTCCACAAATAATTACCTTCAATTATTGAGGATTTCAATGTACGCAGTCCTGGGTCAGCTCAAATTAAAAACTAAGCCTATTTAATGAAACACATTTAAAATAACCTAGAATTTAACCATATAAAACATGCCTACGGTTAATATTGGTTTATTATTTTTTTCCATTTTCTATATTAAAAAAAAAAAATATCAATAAATGTTGAATACATAGAAGAATAAATATCATTTAAAAATCACTAATTGTAATCATATCGTTTCAAAACAACAGGTGCATTTATTTAAATAATAAATAAATAGGAAGAATAATTGGTTCGGAATTAAATTTACTGTTAACAAATAAAAGGAAGTACCACACTTTTATGGATCCCTGCAATATTTACAGAGGATCGAGCAAATGGTAAGTCACTTAAAATATAATAATAAGCAAAAACAAAACGAAACGTAACGAAACTTAAAAATCCACAAGAAGTTGGAAGTCATTATTAACGGTAAAATATTTACCAATAAAAGATATGATATATTCGGAGCTGCGTATATGCTCCAAAGCGAATCTAAGCTGTTTTCTAATATCCATTTCTATTTTTGCTATTATTAATGAGTGATATAAATTTACAATATGGAATATTAGATGACAGTAAAATATATTTATATATGTATATATATATTCATATAAGGGTGTGTATTTGTGTGTAGGTGTGATCGGAACATTTTACAACTTCTGATTTATTGAACATATTTAAACTTACTTTTTTTTTCTTTACGATTATTTATTTATTTATTTTTTTTTTTTTTTAAAGCAAATGTCACTATATTACATTTTCTATCAAAAGTTATTTACACGGTTTAAAAATTAAGTAGGTTTTTTTTTTTTGTTTTTTTTTTTCTCTTTTATTATCAAAAGTCTGCAAAAATGATTTATACCCTTTAATTAGATTTCCGGTAGAGGACAGTGAATATATTTGTGGTATCCTAATTATATAAATACACTGAAAAATATACATGGGAATATAACAAAAAAAAAAATCGAGACCCTAATCAAATACACGAGTTAAAAGTTGTCTATAATGATTCGAGTGATCAGTATGAATTCTAAGATTATTTAGAAAAATGATGTAAGATTTAAAATTTAAGAATTTTTGTTTGATTGTTCTGTTTTTGATTCATTACAGAAAGAAAACAAAACTTGGTGATTTTTTTTGTTCTTCAAGGTTTATCGTTTGTAATCGTTAACGGTGTGTACCGTTAGCAGACAATCCTACACCGTATTTATCTGCAATACAGTCTAAAAAGCCTTAAAAACTTGCTTTTTTTGGGCCTGGTTTTGCTTAAAATCTTATATAGGGGCATTGCCACCATATACATGACGGTATATTATGTTTACTGATTCACACAAAACTTCCTGCATAACTATTGCAAAACACAAGTGTATTGATTACACAATCTTTCAAAACGAGGCTGTTTTGTAAGGTGGGTAAAAACGTGAATTGTACAAGTAGTTGCCATTTACCAGTGCTGAAGCACTAGCAAAAAACTTGGCCAGCACTGTACTTGAACAGTGTACAAACTGCGTGAATACGTCAAACACAACAACGCTGTGATACCTCACTAACAAGTGCTCATGGGCAGTTGAGAAGACAACAATCGGGATTCATTGTATGATATAACAGCGGTCGTTATAAAGACAATTACAATAATCAATGGTTCTTAAATTAGAGGATTTGGATGGTTGCGTTCAGACTGGCGATAGTAAAGGGAATCATGCTGATGTACAACCTCGTTTTCATATATATGCTATGGCTAGAATTCAGCTGTAGCTTCATTATTTGAAATTATATTTTTTGACTTGTGAAAACTTATTTGTGATCAACGTTATCTTTCTAGAACTTCTTACTGCAAAAAGCTGGAGTCGTCGTAAAATTATGGATAAGAAATTCTGCTTATTTAAAACAGTGGACGTGATGCCAAGTATGCTGAATCTTGAATATTGATTTTCAACATCATTTCTTGAATCACAAATCCAACCTATTATAATAACAGGGAAAAAACCCACCAATGTTAAACTAAGCCTGCAGTTTTCTGAGCGATAATACTTCACAGGACTGAATTTTTTGCAATCTGAACTGAACCCACGACCTCTGCTTCAATGACGAATTCGTGTTGCTTCACTAACCCTTCTCAGAACCACCTATGCCAAATGGGTCATTTCTTCTTCACCACTGTTAGATTCTACAGACTAAAAAAAGGCCTTGTGTCTGTGCAGCTATATACACGATAATTGTTTGTGTACTGGGAAAGGTAGGCTAAACTATTTCTAGAAAACTCTTCTATAAGAGTTCCACTTCGAGAAACTGCTTAATGGCTCGCTGGCACTCGACGCTGCACCACTGTTCCAGAAGAAGCTTGCACTCGTTTTCGATCGCTTCTTCTAACTTGGCTTTCAACGGAGCGCGCAGAAGAGTCTTGGTGGCCTGCATCGCCTGAAAGAGAAAAATAAAGGTTATTTATTTATTTTTGTATGGTTTTCCAAGACATTCTACAATAACAAAAACAGACGTTATAACAAAACAAGGTAGTGACAGCGATAAGTAAACCAATCACAATGCTTCGCAACGGCTTCTGATACATATAAGACAATATAATTGATATTGATAATAATAATAATAAAATTTCTATTAACGAATCCTAGTAAGGAGGATCATTTGAGGGAGGGCATTATGCTTGAAAAGGAACCCTAAATACAGTCGAGGGTTCGAAACGTTGCAATGATTTTTAATTAATTTTAAATGGGGAAGTGCTTTTAATAGTTGGCGATTTTATTAATATTTAACAGCACGTTAAAAACTAATAATAACGTTGATATTGCTTTAATTATTATTAGAACTATGATTGTTGCGAATGCAAAAGGCGCAATTGTTGTGATTGTTGCTAATGATAATTTAATGATACTTGTCCACAGACGGACGGACAAAGCGGGGTAATAAGGCTTCTGATACTTGTATCAGAAGCCTAAAACAGAAACTGGGACTGCAGTTACTGGTAACAACACTAAACCTTTTAAGATTAATTTCTAATTAGCTTCAGAGAACTACAACTCGTGAATGGCGCAGTCAAGGCTTCAGTTTGTCTGTACAGAAATTTTTTTAACAATTATATAGAAAAAAAAACCCCAAATACATAAATAATTGATATTGATACACAAATACTGACAAACATATAACTAATTTAAATCAAAAAATTAAAAACTCAGAATTTTAGAGAATTTGTATGTACTCTTGATTATGGTTTCTTTATGCTAAGTTAAACGTCAATAAAGCCGTCGAGCGGTCTTGACGGCGGTCTGCCGCGCGGGCATTGTGTTGGATTCCCGGCCGTGGCTTGACTGTTTCAATTTGCTTTCCTGTGTTTGTTAGCCTCTTCTTCACTTTCTCTTCGGTCTGACGTCATTCCTTAATGGCGTCCTGAGGAAGGCAACTGGAAACCATCTCAGTACCTTTCCCTTGAAATTCTAGGGAGTCTTCTAGGGGTTCGCCAACTTGGGAACATTAGAGCTCCCTGGAATACGGTTGTTTCGATTACGAAGCTCGCACTTCGGTGCGTTCCGTACCCATCATCAAACTATTTCTTGGACCTTACTAAATGAACATCGTCATTGAAATTTGAATTATGTACAGTACATTTTTTCTTCTTAATTTTCTGTTTACAAACGACTTTTATTTTATGTTTCATTTTTTCCCCCTTGATCATAACATGATAGTATTCGAAAGTTGACACTAAAACTATATCTTGCTTCACATTATTATTATTATTATTATTTTTAATTCTGGCATTACATTAGCAGCTGTATATTCAAAATTAATCTATAAAGGGGGAGGTGCATTAAAAACGAATACTGCTCTAAACATGTTGAAGGGTTATTCGAAACAGTATGCGCAAGTTTCTTCCAAACTCCCAAGAAAAACTTGATTCGTCTCTGCTCAGGCTGTCGTTTCTCCTTGGAAAAATAAAAATATCCAATTTTACAACAGTTTTCTTAAGCGATATTCCTATTTTGGGAAGCCATTAAAAAAAAAGAAAAAAAAAGAAGGGGAATAAAGATCCTCTCCTACATGGTTAACTGTTTTTTTCGCCGCTGCGGGCGCTGTTGGCATGAACTCGTTTAAACGCATGGCAATGAAATGTTTATGAACTGCGGTTCGGTCACCGGATGCTGCCGCCGACGGAATCCCAAGTTTTATAAATAGAAAGAACCAACTTTCGTTGGAAACGTTAAACTCCTACTTGTTTTTCGAGCCGACTCGTCTTTATCAGCCTGTCGGCGATTGCCGTTGCATTACACGGGTGTCAGTCGGAGGCGTGGTCGGAGGTCAGCATGGCTCTGTTGTGGTGGAAAACAATTGGCCTAGTGTTTTTGTTTAGCGGTCTGATGATCGGCAGCAGAGCGAGCGCCGTCAATCACCGGGAGCCTTACATCGTCTACGGCAACGGGGTGAGTAAAGTTTAAATCAATGGAGTGGAGGGAAGAAAAAAATAATCACATTTTGTCTCGGTTTTTTTTTTTTTTAAAGTTCATCACTGACGAAGAAAAAGTGAACTTTGTACTTGAGTCGCCAACGCCAAATGCTTGGGGTGTCACGGGGATAAATATAGCAGATGCCCTTCTGCAGACACTCAACGGAGGCCACGTTTAGCGCCAGTCGCCAATGATCCGATAATACACGGCCGTTCAAGATGTCACAATCAAAGCCAAATTCATTTATAAACCTTCAAACGCACACATTTATACTCTTCTAATTACCAATTAACGCCAACACAAGGACTACCCTATAATTCGAAAGTTTTCTTTACTGAAAACAAATGTTATGGCTTTCACATAAGTTTTGGTAATAGGCAAATGCTCTGAAAAAAAAATAAAAAAAAAAATATGAAATTTATTTATCGTAAACAAAATATTAAAACATTAGATTAATATTTTGACAAACAACAGCATGACAGAAAAACGTTCTTTCTTTTTTTTCTTCTCAGTATTTCTTTTAAAAGTTATCAAATATAAGAAATGTAAGATATTCATTTAGGATTCAATATAAAAACTTAAGCAACACATACATTTATTTCAGCCCACAACTCTACGGGATGTGGTTTTAGCTGGAATAAATGAATGAAAATTCGAGAACTTTTTGAGTGGATTTCGTCCATTAATTATACTTATAACGTAAATATGATAGGTAATGTAAGCCTAAGTTCCATATATGTAATTCGATCAAGTGATTTTAATTTCTCATTTCGGTAATTATTTACATTAATAAAGATTTACAACATTTTGATTATCTGTAGGACTTAAGACTCATTGGAACCTTCGAGAAACGGAAAGCAGCAAGTCGTAAATTAAAAAAACAAAAAACAATCTCCTGGTAAATATAGGCTTCGATTCATAGCGCTACCCTCTCTGTTCGCTTCAGTAGTTTTCTTCAAAGATCTTACCCCCACACAAATAAAAAATTAAACAAATCTCTTTACAAATACGAAATATCCATCTTTCTTTTCTTCTATTTTTTTTTTTTTTTGTTAAAAATTATATTTTATTATTGAGACACTTATCTCATCACCGCCATCTTAATAAGCCTCAATTACAGAAAGTTTTTGCAGGGTGAGATTGGTCGTAATCAGGTAACATGCTCTTCGGAGACGTTTATCTTTTTACAAAATAAGGCAAATTTTGAGGATTGAGTAAGAAATAGCAACAGAAAGGAACGCCTTCTGTCTCTCAACAGCTGATTGTTCCTATGCTTCTAAGATAAGATACGAGAAATAATTTGAATTCTCTCAATAGCTGCCGATCGCCAGATTTAGATCCTATATATTACTCACGGTGGATAAGTAACTGTTGATTTTCTATCATTACATTACTATTTGTAATATAAAAAAAAAAGAAAAATCGGATTTTTAATAAGTTTAAAGATTTTAAATTGCTCCCATATTATAACAGGCTTACCAAACGTAATGGAGGTCTATAAAAATGTTGGAAGATTCTGCAGAATATAGGAAAAAATTGTAACGGCTTAGAAATAAAATACATACACTGTCCGGCCACTTTATTAGGTACACCCTGCTGTGCGCATAAATGGCACGGCAATGTTATGGTGCGGGGGGGGGGGGGGTTTTCTTGGCACACGTTGGGTCCATACCTAAACATCGTAGTTGACCAAGTGCAACCAGTAAATGTTAACAGTTTATCCTCATGCACCGGTGCACAAAGCCCGTATCGCCCTAAGGGATGGTTTGAGGAACTTAACGATGACTTTTCCTTGCTGCAGTGGCCCGCTCAGTCCCCGGATCTCAGCCCGATTGAAAATTTGTGGGATGAGCTGGAACGGGCTGTTCGCTCCAGGCCATAACCTCCATCAAATCTTCAGCAATTGCGTGACACACTCATGTGTGCATGGTACCCAATATCTCAACAACGTTTTCAGCATCTTGTGGAATCCATGCCTCAACGAATTCAGGCTGTTTTGAGGGCTAAAAGGGGCCCAACCACGCTACTAGGTAGGTGTGCCTAATAAAGTGGCCGGACAGTGTATACTTAAATACTTTTTTGCTATGGCTTGCTTATTTATTTATAGGATTTGTTAAAAAAAAATTATCAATCCTTTCAGTCCATTTTCTGAATTCTCTAAGAAAGCGATAAAACCACTTCAAGATCCTTTTTTAAGTTATATATTTACATTGAAGATTTTTATCCATTCTACAAATGTGCACTAAGTTATGCAATGCCATCGTCTAACGTCCACTTTACCGAAGACCAAACGATTCTAAGTATTTGGCTTGTCAGAACAAGTCTTTTCCTGAAAACAGTTCTTGCTTAACAATACATACAATCAGGAAATGATTTCAATAACAAACTTGTTATAGATGAAAGCAAATAATGCAATGAATGAAAATATGCCATTTAAGGGTTTTTCAATAATAATTGAAATTCACTAAATCATTACTGCAAAGGATTGGTACAATGATAGAAGGCCAAGCCATTTTTTTTTTTTTTAAGTTGCCCAGTTTTATCCAGAAGAGAATGCTGGCT
Organism: Thereuonema tuberculata; assembly: GCA_023159025.1. NCBI lineage: Eukaryota > Metazoa > Arthropoda > Chilopoda > Scutigeromorpha > Scutigeridae > Thereuonema > Thereuonema tuberculata. The sequence continues at coordinate 23,980,561 of JAFIDM010000001.1, forward strand.
AAACCTATTCCTTTCGCCACGTGACACTGTAAAATGGCGGATGGAGATTACGCTGTGCAGTGGAGATTAGGAGACTGTTTAATTGCCTTTTCCCGCACGAGCAAGGGGTAACGGCCGTTTTAGACGTATTTCAGGGTATGCCAAGGATTGTTGGAAAGGACATCGCCTCTGAAGTTCTAATACAGGACAAGTTCTATTTTCAAGGAGATGGCATGGCATGTCGTAGGACCTTGGTAGGAGCCATCTGACACAGCGCTCCTAGTGGCGAATTGAAGAACTTGAAAATCCAATCGATTTGTATCTGTATTTTCGAAATATTCGAGTAAACACTGACTAAAAATTGATTTCCACTAACAGAGGTAATCTTATCCCTATGTTTTCCTGGATGCTTGCAGAAAAAGCTACATTATTAACCAAAATCATAACCAGATTCCCGCCTGAAATTTGAAGCAGCGAGCAGTTGAAATCTCGAAAACATGTCATCGTTGGGCGAGAGTTAATGAGAAATATCGAAACTGAAAACAAAGATATACAAAACGATGAAAAAATGAAATTCTTTAAAAACATTCTTTCGCCTATTCGATGCACTGATAAATGATTTTTACATAAATAAATGTTTATTTTCGAAAATAAAACGTGGGTACGTCGCTAATTGCCAAGTATAAATTTTTCGTTTGATGGAAGGCGAGATGAAACGTGTAAGACAAGAGTTCTAAATCTATCGACATTGAGATCAATAGAGCCTACTAAAATGGCACCTAAAACGGCCATACTGTAGAGCAGTATGAATTATTTTTTTTAATTAAACAATCCCGAGCGACATTTCTGCATTTACTTGATCAGAAAGCAATCGAGTGACATGAGATACATCAAAAAGCAAATTAATAATAATGGAAAGACTAGGAGAACAAACAAATTTTCGTTAATGATCCAAAGAATAATTCCGAAAATTCAAAAGAATTTCGAGATAATTTTATCGAGAGACCTTGTCGTATAACAAGGGCTGCTGTTGGTTTGCTATATAAACTTTGGAACTGTGAAGATGATACGATACTGTGTTAACAGTGAATCTTGATAACGGACAATTATACAGAGGCGTTACACAACTTCTTTGAACTAAAAATTGTGTGAAATTGATCATCTCCATCCATTCAGGTTTCAACAAGATGGAGTAACTTTCACACACATAAATCCAACCTGTCTTCAAAGGCACTGAAAGCTTCATAGCTTATCAGAAGCCTGGGTCTCTCTACCTAAAACTATTTCCTTTCAGGATAATTTAAGGCCAAATTCTATACAGTGACTCAAACAAAACATACAGAGTTTAAATTATAGCAATACTCCTTCAAATAAAAAACAGCAATATTCGATATATTAAGCTATGCCGAAAGAATAATGGACGCTAGCTCCTAATACAATTTAAAAAAAAATACAATTACAAAGCACTCAAAATAGAAAAATAAAGCCAAATAATTTTTGATGTATGTTTCACAATAGAGTCTCTGCTGAACAGTGCAGACGATAAATTCAGTGATTTGAACTTGAAAGCCTAAGAACCTTCGCGAATTAAAATATTAGACAATCTCAAAAAACTATTATAAGTTAAGAGTAACTAAATGCTTTCAATCGATAAATGTATCAAGAAGCACAAAATAAATAAATGCCAAAATAATTATATCAAGAGGGTATCTTCTCTTCACATACATTTCCGTATATTTCCAATCCACATTTATTCAAGCACAATACTTATCTTGCACAATATTAGATTCTCTACGGCAACTTTTTTTTTAATATAAACTATAAAAAGATAAAACATTCGGCTTTTTAGTCTTCTGATAAGTTTCAGAAGACTTATAATCCCGGTTTGTCTGTCTGTCTGTGGACAAGTATTATTAAAATATCATTAAATTGCCATTAATCGCAACAATCACATTTATAATAATAAGGAAATTGAAGCAATATCAATTATAGTTTCTTATCAGAAGACGTTGAGAAGCATTGTGATTGGTTTACTAATCGCTATCACTACCTTGTTTTTTTTCTTTAACTGAACACGAGGACTTAACTTATATCTGTGTTACTTTACAAAGGTAACAAAAAAAACCAACATAAATATTTCAGATGAAGGAAAGAACGATTCTTTTAGGTTTTATAATGCTCTGTAATTATCACAGTGTTTCCCAATGTGGGGTCCACGCCCCACAGGGGGGCAATTTGATTGTTAAGGGGGGCAATTCGAAAATTCTATGAACCCATTTGAGGGGTCAGTGTCGTTTTCCCATTTTCAGTGCAAATGCACCGATTTCGTTTCTTGTTTATAACATAGAGGAATTGATGATATAAATATAACATTATATATCTATTTTTCTTATATATAATAATAACTATGTTATATGTTAACCGTAACGATATATAAAACTGATTTGCTGTTTAAGAAGTGTTATATTTATACAGTTTCTTATTCAATTATAAAAAAAATCGTAATTGTATATAAATTATATTAATTAAAGTAAGTAACAAATATATACGCTTCATGGTAAAAATGTTTTATTTAACAATTGTTGACAGTTAAAAAAAAAAAAAAAATTGTTTAAAAACAATACCACAAAATTATCAGAACATTTACAAATATACAAATTAAGACCATTGACATTTGCACCTTTAATAAAATAGAAGTAGATTGGCATTATTATTATTATTGGGGGAAGTGGCAATAAGTAATAGTAACAAGGGGTATAAGAATTTTAGAAAGACTTAGGTGGGGCATAGCACAAAAAAGATTGGGAAACACTGCCCTATCACATCAAATTCTCACACACTGTGTTTTTATTTTATCATCGTTGTTACTTGAAGGGGTTGTAGATTGTCATTATTTACATTTGCAATAATGAGAAGCTATGGGACAGATTCAAATTTAAAATTAATCTAAAAACAAGACTTACAAATGATTAATCTGAATTGGAAAAGGGGGGGGGGGTGAAAGCACCGTTTAGTAAAAACCACTGCGGAGATAAATGACCTTGATTACGTAAATCTGATTTCATAGCACCATACTTATCTTATGTAAACAAATTAATCAGTATTTCAGCGCTGCGCTGTTATTTTAGGGTTATTTATAACTGGTTAAATGCCAAATGTACAACCACTTCAAATAAAGCTAGTCCAACTTTTGATACATGACAATCTATGAATTCTCATTAAAATAAGAAACAAATCTTGAATTTTCAATATTTTCAGCATTTACATCGTGTCAGAAAAAAAATAAAATTAAAATACATAGTTTAATTAAAAACTCTTAATTACAGTTATATCACAATTAAGCAATTATCTCAATAATATTTTCAAAAGCGTTTTATATAGAAAATGCATTCTCTTCTATCTAATACAATACTAAAACTCCTGCATCTGTTCGTCGTTAAATTTAGTTCTCAAGAATATTAATTAAAAATTGCACGTGGTTTGCGGTGCACTAGAATAAGTTTTTGAAGAAATTAATGAAAATTCAGAATTTCAGGAACAGCGAAAGTTGCACTTGTAATGTATTTTGGTTACATACAGGGTGTCCCAAATTCCATCTCGTGCCGAAGGACTCTTTTGCGGACATGGTTTACTGACAAAAATTACTTTTTTTGATATCCTTGATAACCACCTGCAGTTTGGCGGTCTCATTGTAAAACAGTATATATACATACAGGGTGTATCAAATTCTAATAGAATATAATGAGCACCAAGAACCCTTTTTAGTCTATGAATGTATGTCCCTGACAACGATCTTCGGTGCCAGAGGGCGCTGCAATCGGCTAGAGGGGCGATGTAGGAACAGAGAACGAACTTGTATTTTCAGTGGAGTACGTAAATCGGACACATTACATGTAGGTGGAACGTTTCACGACTGCTGAGATGGCGTTTGGGAGTGCAACTGTGAAATGCCGGGAATCTTTCAAAAATGTACGGAAATCAATGCTTCGAGGCTGCCATTCATGCACTGCTGTTGCCGGCCGCAACTTTGAGCATGAATTTGTTGTTCACACTTGTATCCATTCATTTAGGTTTGTCTTGTTGTTCCATATCTCCTCTCTAGCCGATTGAGCGCCGCTAAATAGCGCCTTTTAGAACCGAAGGTTGCCATCAGCGGACATACATTCATCGACGACAAAGATTTAATCTTGGTGCTCCCTAACCCCCATTAAATTTGTAAAGTTTTGATACACCCTGTATAGTAAGGATAATTAAAATTTCTCTACACATTCCTATTCCTCATAAATCACTCTTATGAGGAAAGTATTCATATTAACAAAAAAAAAAAAAAAAAAAGTTTGCATAGCAACTTTCTATATATTGAACATATCGGGGGGGAAATACCTCAAATTCCTTATTTACAATTTCAATAGGAAACGATCTGGGAGTAATTTATAGAAAACAGCCTAAATCTAATTGAGTTAACAATCTGTATACTTTGGCGGATTCAGCCCTTGCTCCTTTAAAAATTAGGCGAATCAAATATATATTATTCGGCGTGATTTTGAATTTTACACCTGAAACCTATCATAAGTTTTAGCTTCGTTATTCTAGTCACAGTCAGTCAGTTATAGTTATCTTAATTTTAATTCTAAAACGTTTTTCTTTTTGATAAGCATTATGGTGGAGTGATATTATTACTAATTTATATTAAGATTCTCGCCTTGCAGTTTTAATTCGTTAAAAATGAGTACTTGTCTCATTTTTAATTTATAGAATTTTTCTTATAAGTAAGGAAGACATTAAAGTTATATTAGTGTAATTTGCTTTTAACTTTGTTGTTTCTTTTTCTGTACTAGGCCTTGAAAGAGAGGGATTTGCCTCAGTGTGAATCGAGGCACTCTGCTTGCAACATAGTTCACAATCGTTTCTGGCTTCCTCGTATGGTGGTTCAACTGTGTCGATGTCAAGATCAGTCGGAATGTCCTCACTTATGGAAAGAAGAACGAGACCCACACACTATGATTCTCAACTCGAGAGCCCAGTTTAAGGTGAGTCACCTCTCATTCAAATCGACAATTCTTCTTCTGAATGTAAAAAGTTGTGAATTGAAAGTAAACGGGAAAAAAATTCGAGAATGCACAAATTCGTTTTGCTTTCACGCATTGAGCCATCATCGAGCCATCATCGACAGCAATTTGGGACAGCTGTTTCGTCCTTATTAGGACCCATCAGCCAGATTTAGCTTCGATGATCAAGCTCGGAATGCGTAAGTACCTATGGTTCCTTCTCCCGCTCTCGGAAGTGGGACCCGGTAGAAAGCAAACGACGATAGAAAATTCGCTGTCACAGCTACAGCAGGATTACCTTGGCCCGCTGAGCGCTGGGCACAAAAGGCATTTAATAAAAGAAAAAACCTAACGCAAAGGCAAAAAATTAATAATTAATG